>CM056049.1:116848422-116945922 GCA_029574335.1 Rana kukunoris | reverse complement strand
TCTATATAGCTTCTAAGACAAGACATGTTTCCTTTAGGAAAAAAAATCATGCTGATCTTCAAAATTTCTGTAGTAATTAAGTTTTTTTGTTTAACTAGCTACAAATGCAATGCAGTAACAATCCCTTGCCTTTCGTTTACAGGAATTCCTTTTTAAGCCCTGTACACACAATCAGACATTTGTCCGACCAAATTCACATCGTAATTCCGACGGGAATTCCATCGAAGGAAAAGAGAACATGTTCTCTATGTAAACTCCGATGGAATTCATCAGAATTTCCGATGGGGCATACACACAGTCGGAATTTCCGATGGAAAAAAGTCTGTCAGTGTGTACGGGGCTTTAGTCTTCTCTTTATTTGCTGTGTATATTTTATACATTATATATTGAATGAAAAAAAAAAGTAGAAGGCCAAATTACATGTAAGCATAAAAATTATATTAGAATTTTCCATAGATAGAAAAGAGAAAAATAACAAGTAGGCGGCGTACACACGACCGAGGTTCTCGCTGGAAACCAGCGAGAACCTCGCTGGAAGCTGCATTCCAGCGAGGACCTCGGCCGTGTGTACGCTCCCGGCTCGCCCCGCCCGTCGGGAATCCCGTCGAGCGAAAAGAGAGCACGCTCTCTTTTTGCTCGACGGCCCGCCTGGATGAATGGCTGGTTGCCATTCCCGACGGGCGGGTCGCCGATTTCGACGGCCGGCAGAGAACCTCGACGGGCGGAATGATGTGTTCTGCCCGTCGAGGTTCTCTGCCGTGTGTACGCCGCCTTACATTTTAATTTAAAAGGAGCCTTCATCCTGGAGGACACCTATTTCATCGTCAAGCCACCATTATTATGCATTTGTGTAAAATCTCTCCAGTAGAGTAGCACAGTAGGACTTTTTCTACAAGACCCTCACATTTTGTCCTTAATTATGTCCGTTAGGTTTCAGAAGATAGCATTTTCAATGGGAAAGTTTGTTAGGCAATGATGGTCACATTGGCAATAGGAAAGAAAAGATCGCTTGGTAATGCGTCAATTTACTAATTAGTCAAATGAGTTTGTTTCAACTGAGTCTGCTAGTGTCTGCATTGATTTTGATTGCTCTAACATTGATACTGGGTGTGGTCATGATGAATATGTATCTGCAGTGTCCAGGCACACACCATTTTTGGGCTTTAACGCAATGTGGTTTCTTTGCTATTTATTTTGCAATTATCTGCTGGCATGTCAGAGATTTATGTAAATGGAGTCAAAATATTTGACTTTCTACAGCTGACTACTAAGCTATGGCATTATATGATATGATACTGAGCAGAAGTATGCTGCTGCCTAATGGAAACACGATAAAGGTCCTGTTGTCTCGCTGACATACTGTTTCCAATGTGTCGCGCGTTGAACCCGTGGGATGGAAATGATTCATCATTAAGGGGGTCACTTTTCTTTCACTGGAAAGAACACTACTAATCTAATGAGCTTGAAGGAGAAGGACACTACTGTGGACTGACTTCCAAGCAGTGAATGGAGTGACATTTAGGTCCATGTTCCGAGCACCTCGAAGTTGGTAACGTTTTCCATATTTTATCCACAAGAGGCAATTTAGTGTACACATGCCTTAATAGGGTGTTTTATATCCAGCTTTCCTAAGTTTCTTGCATTACCATTTCATCTATAATACAAGTGTCTTGCATATTGGACTTTTTATAACAATCCCAGTGAAACTTGTGCAATCTGAATTTATTTAAAGGAGGGCACATTTATTCTGTAGTGTCCATGTAATCTATTAAGCTGATTAAACATACTTAAGACTACTTGTGCTTGACAAGCAATCTCCCTTTTATAGCTATAAATCAAGCAGTCAAAATGTTTGAGTCTAATCAATGACCCAATGGATATATGTGGAAGTTTAAAGTTGTTGAAATCGGTCATGCTTATGCTGAGGAATTTATAGGACAATTTATGATATTGACTGCAGTTTTGGGACTCAGTTTGGGATTATATAGTATCTTGGTATTTTGGTAGCATCTTTGTATATAGGCCCTGAGCAGTGTGTATCCCTGTTCATTTAGACAAATCTGTGTATTTTAACTACTTGTCACCTGCCAACAGTACAATTAATGCTAGTGGGCGGCACAGCTAAGCGCAGCAATGTACTGGTACTGTATGTCACAAGCAACTTCTAGTTTTCAGGCATGTGTGTAAGCACCCACTAGAAATCTGTGCTGTAATTGAACACATCAGGAGTTTGTCAGCAGGTTACAGCCAATGATTTTGGCTGTATATTTGCTCATCAGCTGTGGCCAATCACAGTTCTGTGTTTATGTAGCACCCACTGTTTTATATAGTGTGTATAGGTTAGGTAAATTTATTTAAGCTTCACTGTACTCAGTAAAGCCAGGAATAGTTGGGGTCATGTACAATTCACCTGGCAGGTTCTGAGGAATTAGCCTCTGTCACCTCCCCCTGGCTTCTGGAAGCTTCTAGATAGTACCAGAACTTAGTGCGAGGAGGGATAAAGATAGAACCCTGAATATTCATGGGAGCTCTACCAATCACTGGGCAGGGATGGCCCAGAAGGGTGGAGAGTTGCCCATTAATGCTTAGGAGCATGGCCATGTGAGAGAGAATCCAGTATCCAGAGGCCTGGAGGAAATCCCTGTGCTGAGGAGCTCTGCCTCCAGGCAGAAGATGCCAGAAAGAGAGGGAGGTAGTGTGCCTAGAGAAAGGGGGAAGGGCGCTTAAAGGAACATGGTTCTTAAAGTGCAAATGGTCATCAAATCCTCCAAAGCTTTACTCACCATAAATCCTGGCTGCTCACGTAAGTGCAGCAGTAACGTATGTATCCATAACCTCCAGGATAACTGGAACCTCTTTATGGTCTTTAGGACTCAGGATATGGCATAGGAGGAAAGAAAAACAATATAGTGTATTACAGTATGAAATTACCATATGTACAGGAGCCAGGATGTACAGTTATTCCTGAGATTTTTGCTAAAAGTCTGTGATCACTCAAGTTGTCCTCAAAGTTCTATATTCACCAAATTCTGGAGATCCCATAACCAACCAAACCCCATCTGAGTCAAAGCCTTTGGACTAGTTTTCTGACTATCTTTGCCTGCTGAAAATGTGTGCTGCCTGGCTGTGCATACAAAGGGGGCTCCTAGGGGGTGGCACTACATTTACAACACAGAACAGCAATCTGGCTGTTTCTTCTCCCTGAAATCTACTCAAATTTATTGCCCTAAATTTATCAAGAGCTTTGATTTTATTGGATATGTTGTTTAGTTTATACAATAAAAAATATAAAAACACAGTTGTGATACCACGAAAAGGAAGCTCTATTTGTGTGAAAAAAAATGATATAAATGTAATTTGTGTACCGTGTTGCCTGACTAAGTAATTGCCAGTTAAATTAGCACAGTGCTTAATAGCAAAAAATGCCCTGGTCGGAGGTCAAGTGGTTAATGTTTGTGTATTCGGGGGGTGGGGAAGGGTTCTTGTGTTTTTTTAAATAATTATTGAGTTTAGTGATTTTTTTTTACTTATACTGATAAAATGGTATAATGCATTTTTATCATTTATTGCCCCTGTTTTTTATCTTGCTATTTTTTTTAGCTTTGGCTAGAGTGGGGAAAGGATTAGAATCTTCTGTTTTACACTTTTACTGCTATCTGGGCAGCCATTAAAGAGATGTGTCTTTTTTTAGTAGAGGAGGGGAGGGGTCAGCTTTTATTGCTGACTTTTTTCTCTAGATTTTCCCTTACTCACTGTCTGTTTTGTGTGGACCTACTCTTAATCAGAGTTCAAAAAAAGATGCCAACGGTGTCCTATAAAAGACATAGAGAAAGGGGCAGAGTTGAGGGGGGGATGAGTACCTAGACCTATTCTCTGGGGGGAAAAAAGCCCTGGCAATGTGTATTTTCAGAATTTTACAGAGTTCCTTGTGTTATACCGTATAGTTTTGATGAAAAGACAGCTTTGATGAATTTTGCTTTCACCTAGTATTGAAAACATAAATCGTGCTTCTAGAACCATAGAGTCATTGGTTTAACCACTTAAGGTCCGGGAGGATTTGCCCCCTTAATGACCAGGCAATTTTTTGTGATACGGCACTGCACCACTTTAGCTGACAATTGCGCGGTTGTATGACGCTGTACCTAAACAAAATGTCAGTTTTTTTCCCCACAAATAGAGTTTTCTTTTGGTGGTATTTGATCACCTCTGCGGTTTTTAATATTTTGCGCTATAAACAAAAAAGACAAACAGTTAATATATCTATCTATCTATATATATATATATATATATATATATATATATATATATATATATATATATACACTCTTTGCTATAATAAATATACAAATTGTATTATTTAAAAAAAAAAAATTGTCAGTTTAGGCCAATATGCATTATTCTACATATTTTTGGTAAAAAAATTGCAATAAGCGTATATTGATTGGTTTGTGCAAAAGTTATAGCGTCTACAAAATAGGGGATAGATTTATGGCATTTCTAATATTGTTTTTTTTTTTTTTTTTAATAGTGGCGGTGATCTGTGATTTTTAATGGGACTGCGGCATTGCGGCGGACAGATCGGACACTTTTGACACTTTTTTAGGACCATTGACACTTATACAGTAATCAGAGCTAAAAATGGCCATTGATTACTGTATAAATGTCACTAGCAGGGAAGGGGTTAACACTAGGGGATGATCAAGGGGTTAAATGTGTGTCCTAGGGAGTGATTCTAACTGTGGGGGGAGCAGCAGATCTGTCTCCTCTCACCTGACAGAACAGAGATCTGTCTGTTTACATTGACAGATCTCCGTTTTGTCTCTCTCAGAAGCGATCGTGGGTGCCCAGCAGACATCGTGGCTGCCAGGGACACGCATGGGCTTTGTTGGCATGCACGGGCCCCCTAGAGCTCTTAAAGCGGTCGATTGCCATGGGGACATGCCCAATGCCCAACCTGCTGAAGTATAACAGCGAGGGCTGGTCCTTGTTTACTTTTGTGTTGTATTGTATAGAACAGGGGTAGGTGGCCTCGGCACTCCAGCTGTGGTGAAACAACAAATCCCATCATGCCTTGGATGTTTTTTCAGACGGAATTCCGCTCAAGCTTGGCTTGCATACACACGGTCACACAAAAGTTCTCTGAACTTTCGTCCGTCAAGAATGCTGCGACGTACAACACTATGACGACCCGAGAAAATTAAGTTCAATGCTTCCAAGAATTGTTTCTGAGCATGCGTCGAATTGTTTCCGAGCATCCGGCAGATTTTCTAATAGGATTTTTTCGGTCGGAAAATTTGAGAACCAGCTCTCAATCTTTTGCTGGCTGAAATTGCGACAGCAAAAGTCCGCTGGAGCATACATAACCAGCACATGATCATCATAAAGGGGCACAGATAATGGGAAAAATACAACTTTTTTATTTTAAATTCTGCACTGACTGTCTTTGAAATTGCCCCAGCCCCATATTAAATCCAATCTGGAGACAAAACCAGGGACAGACTTGGTCCAGACTTGGTCCAGGGACAGTGTCCTCAATCAGGGGACTGTCCCCTGAAACTGGGGATGTCTGGTCACCCTAGCCTTAGGTCTGTCCCCTGCAGACTGGATGCTTGCAGCTAGCAGACTCATGCTGCCCTGGCTCCCTCCTGACTCCTAGGGCAGACCTTCAGAGTTGTCTTGATCTGATTATTATTTAACCACTAGCGGCTCTACTTTTCTGGGAGGCCGTGTTTTTGTGGCGGCCCCTTTCCTCGCTCCCGAGTGCGCAGCGGGGAACTGCTGTGCTGGCCGTGTCCCTTGGACACAGCCAAACACAGATCGTGGTAAATAGCCAATCACAGCGGCTATTTACAGCGTGATCTGTGCGGTCAATGAGAGATGATCTCAAATGTAAACATATGAGATCATCTCTCATTGCCGGCTCACACACAGACAGCGTCCTGTCAGGGAGAGGGGAGACTGATCTGTGTCCCTTGTACATAGGGACACAGATCGATCACCTCCCCAGTCAGTCCCCCTCCCCCACAGTTAGAACACTATACAGGGTACACATTTAACCCCTTCCTCCCCCCCTAGTTAACCAGTCACATATATACAGTAATTAGTGCATATTTATAGCACTGATCGCAGTATAAATGTGAATGGTGCCAAAAATGTGTCAAAAGTGTCCGATGTGTCGGCCATAATGTCGCAGTCCGCCGCCATTACTAGTAAAAAAATAAATAAAAATTCTGTCCACTATTTTGTAGGCGCTATAACTTATTGCGATTTTTTTTTAACCAAAAATATGTAGAAGAATACGTATCGGTCTAGACTGAAAAAAAAAATGTTTTGTTTTTTTTTTGTTTTTTTATTGGGCTATTTATTATAGCAACAAGTAAAAAATATAGTATTTTTTTTCAAAATTTTCGCTCCTTTTTGTTTATAGCGCAAAAAATAAAAACCGCAGAGATGATCAAACACCACCAAAAGAAAGCTCTATTTGTGGGGAAAAAGGACGTCAATTTTGTTTGGGAGCCACGTCGCACGACTGCGCAATTGTCAGTTAAAGCGACGCAGTGCCAGAAGCTGAAATTTCACCTGGTCAGGAAGTGGTTAAAGACCAGAACACAGCTGATCCATTAGTGGACTGGCTGTTCTCTACATCTAGACCCTGCCAGGGTATTGCCCTGCTACAGTATCTTAAGACCCCTTTTACACTGGGGCGGTGTGGGCGTCAGCGGTAAAGTGCCCATAGTTTTAGCCGCTAGCATGGCACTTTTAACCTGCCTGTGTTGCGGTGCTGCCGAAGCACTTTGCAGGCGCTTCATCAGCGCTGCCTATTTATTTCAATGGGCAGGGGCAGTGTAGGAGTATACACTGCTCTTACACCACCCCAAATATGCTGCTTGCAGGACTTTTTTCACCTTCCTGCAAGTGCAACGCCCAGTGTGAAAGCACTCGAGCTTTCACACTAGGGTGGCTTGAGAGACACTTTTCATGCGCTTTACAGACGATTTACAGGCGCTATTTTTAGCACTAAAATGCCTGAAAAGCGCCCCAGTGTGAAAGGGGTCTAAGGGTTTTTTGTCCCCGTGAATTTGTGCTTTTTTCTGATATGCATCTGTGAAACATTTGTAAAGGACTGGAAACACACTTGAACTTCAATCTTCTGTTTTTTGTTTCTTCTGCCATGCATTGTGTTGTGTGTGTGTTTTTTTTTTTTTTTTTTGTTTTTAATAAAGCAACATGTCCTGTTGTGCCTTCCTCAACATGCAGCTCATTGAAAATACAAATAAAAGCATCTCAAAAAGCACTGAGCACATATCTCAAAAGCAAGCCATTTTTCTGAAAGCATAGTGTGGCTTGTTAATGGAAACCCTCAGACTCGTTCCAAAAATACATGTTTTTGAATGATACACTGTAGATTTTTTTTCCTCGCCCTTACACTACTTAATATAGTTGGGCTCTTTTCAAGCTCTCCATTATAGAAATGGAGCTCAAAATGTGTTCCTGGCAAACATATGCAGCAAAAACCTTTGCTTTTTGTGTGATATGTTACATAAGATGTAATTCGTTTTTTTTTTTTTTTTTTGTGGTCTTCTTTTATTAGTTTTTTTCTTTATGTACAATGTACATTTGATGATGCTGCTAGTAATGCACTTTTGGGGGCAATTCAAAAAAATCTTTAGGTAAACTTTGACACTGTGGACTTAATAGGAAACCAGTCTCTCAAAATTCTCATCAGGCTCTGCCCACCCAACAGCAAAACTCCTTGGCTACTACACCTGACTTTGTGAGAGTCCTAGAGCCTGTTACTGAGCGACATTGCCGACTAGGTTTCCAGTATAGACACTCCAGACCTCAGTACTGGCCTCCAAACAACAAATAATATTTCTAAGTCTGCGTATACACGATCGGCCAAAATCGATGAAAACGGACTGAAGGTCTGTTTCATCGGGTCAAACCAATCGTGTGTGGGCTCCATTGGTCAGTTATTCTTCAGTCAAAAAAAAGAGATCTTGCTTTAAAATTTAACCGATGGACGCCTAAAACCGATCGTTAGTACGCACGATCATCGGTTAAAAATCCAAGCATGCTCAGAATCAAGTCGACACATGCTTGGAAGCATTGAACTTCATTTTTTTTCAGCACGTCGTTGTGTTTTACGTCACCACGTTCTGACACGATTGGTTAACTAACTAATGGTGTGTAGGCACATCAGACCATCAGTCAGCTTCATCGGTTAACCGATGAAAACAGTCCTTTGGACAGTTCTCATCAGATGGACTGATCGTGTGTACGTGGCCTAACACTTACACAACACAGACATTTGTCCTGCATGGGGCCGTAGATAAAAAAATAAAAAATAAATCGCCCCAAATTTATAAAAACTGGAAAAAGGAAAAACTATGTGTTGCTCATGGTAAGCAATCACATCCTTAATTCTATTTTTTCAAAACCTCTTAAAAATGTAACCCGATTTCAGATGGAAATGTGGATGGAAAACCGGAGCTATTCAGAGACTGCAGACGGACTACAGGAGATAATCAAAGACTGCGGATGGAGTACAGGAGATATCCAGAGACTGTGAATAGATTACAGTAGATGATCAAAGACTGTGGTTGGACTATAGGAGTTAACCAGAGACTGTCAATGGGCTACACTCGCTCACTGTACTGTATCTCTGGAGGAATAACATTGCTAACTGCTTGCCAACTGTATACTGTAAATATATGATGGCAAAGTGGCTGTCCTGCACTTCCGGGTCTGGGGCACGCAAGCACGCACACCGCCGGCGACCCCCACTATCGCTGTGATTAGATCCGTTGGGATCCGTCAATCATTTGGAACACAAGCAGAACAGAGGTCTGCCTATGTAATAAAGAATCCGAACAAGGAACACTGTCCATGTAAAATCCAAAAATACAGTATGTATCGAAGTTTGTAGATTTTATAACTTTTGCACAAACCAAACAATATACGCTTATTGGGATTTGTTTATTAAACATATGTAGCAGAATACATTGGCCCAAATTTATGAAGAAATTCAATGTTTTACATTTTTTTATTGGACATGTTTTATAGCAGAAAGTAAAATATATATATATATATATATATATATATATATATATATATATATATATATATATTTTTAAATTGTCTGTCTTTTTTTGTTTATAGCACAAAAAAAAAAAAAAAAAAATGCAGAGGTGATAAAATACCACCAAAAGAAAACTCTATTTGTGGGGGAAAAAAAGGAGGTGCAGTGTCACACGAATACGCAATTGTCAGTTAAAGTTTTGGGGGGCTGTATTCCAAAAAAATGGCCTGGTCATGAAGTGGGTTAAACCCTTCCGCAGCTGGACTGCAGAACAATTCTCATTCTCCCTATAACATGGGGGGTGTTTTGTAGCATACAGAGAGAACAGGGAACAATGCTAGTGGTTGTAAAGCCTTGAGGTGAAAAACCTGTGCTGGAGCTCCCCCCTGACCCCTCCCCCTTTTTTTTACCTGAGCCCGATCTTATCCAGCCGATGTCGCTCTTCTCATTGAACAGATTGATGGCAGCACAATCCATTGGCTCCAGATGTTATGAATCAAAAGCTGTAACACGAGAGTGGGAGACCGGGCCAAGTTTCTCACCAAAATGGATGTAAACCCCCCAAAAAAATATTTATTTTTTGATGTCACAATGTAGAGTATAAGATTTCCTATCATTTGTGCCCAGTCTTGCCACACAGAGTTAATTCAGCTCTGAACAATCCTCTTTTATTGTTCAGTGAAATAAAACTGACTTACAAAAAAAACCTTAGTCCGTTCCGCCCCCTTGCTGTGAATGACAGGTTATTTACATATCTCATGCACTAGCCTGGAGACAGGCACTTTTTTTTAATTCCCACCCCCACTCCTTTTCTGAAGTCAAGTGGTTACTTTTCTGGATTTTGACTGGATGTTAGTGATCATAGTAGAATTTAGTGTAAGGAATACACAAGAAAAAATGCATGCTGACAAGGGGAGTGTAGAGGAGGACGGGGAGTCTACTGACATCACGACTCCATCGAAATCCAGACAACAGACCCACCCACAGAATTTTCAGTTTTTCAGTTCTTATAACAAACAGAGGGCAGACATTTGACAGGTAAGGATACATGCAGGAGGTATATACAGTATATCCTTATAGCTCAGCACTATGGCAGTAGTTAAAGCGGAGTTCCACCCTTAAAATCACTTTTTTCATTACATCCAGCATACTGGCGTCAGCGCCAGTATGCTGTTTTTTTTTTTTTTTTAATGCTCGTACTTACTATATATCACAACATTGAATTCCAGGCGCACCGCGGAGTGTCGCCGCTATAAGGCGTCACGCCTTCCGGAAACAGCCGATTAGCATTCGGCTTTTACTCGGCGCCTGCGCACAGACCCAGGAGCTGACTGCGCAGGCGCCGTATATAGCGCGTCACGCCCTCCGAAAAAACCCGAACTAGGACCGGCTATTTTCGGCGCCTGCACAGTCAGCTCCTGGGTCTATGCGCAGGCGCCGAATGCTAATCGGCTGTTTCCGGAAGGCGTGACGCCTTATAGCGGCGACACTCCGCGGTGCGCCTGGAATTCAATGTTGTGATATACAGTAAGTACGAGCATTAAAAAAAAAAAAAAACAGCATACTGGCGCTGACGCCAGTATGCTGGATGTAATGAAAAAAAGTGATTTTAAGGGTGGAACTCCGCTTTAAGAAAGGATGAGAGTGGGTTTACATCCACTTTAACACAAGGCCAAATGTTAACTATCCACCTAATGCTTACTGTCTTGCACTAAGCCTGCTGATCCAAATTGGCTAGATAACAGTAGTATGTGGGACATCATTCTGGAATAAAATGAATGTACTGTACATCTAAATCAGGCAGGTCTGTCAGATTGCCAAGAAAATAATTAGTGCGTTGCAGTTGGCATTAGCTAGATTTACAGGATGACTGTGGTCTCAGTAGTGGCATTGATTTTATTATGAAATTTAAAAAGCTAGAGGGGGTGGTAACGATTTTGCTATGGGACCCTTACATAGCAGAGATTGCCCAGATTCAAGCCATTCACTAGGTTTATTAGAGACAAAGTGGAATATTTAATCTGAATGATACAGTGTTGAGGGTAATTACAGTATTATACGTGTTCATTAAACCCTTAATCATTGATGGTGTGCCCTCCCATTTCTCTACAATATAGATGCTTCCCAGGATGCAGACTCTCCAAGGGTTTCTGAGTATAGGCCCTGCTAATGAGTTCCCTATAGTTTGTTGGCTTGGCTATGTTCAGCAATCCCCAGGGCAGTATTTTTTCTAAAGAGCATAAAGATTAGAGTTTCCCAAGGTAAATCATGTTTATGCCACCTTTTCCTGAGCTACATGGAATCTGTTCTTTAATGGAGTGGTACAATAGAGCCAGGCTTTCCTTTTCATCCCAGCAACAACCATTAGTATCAATGTCCTTTTGTTCCCTTCGAATTATGTACTTTACAATCATGTACAATAATGGTGGCCCCGAATCACTCTCTATTATGTTACTCTGTAACTCTAATATTGCAACGACATAATTATATATTTTGATATACTAAGGGTCTGAAATTCAAGCATATATTTTTTGTTATACAATAGCTTTAATCATTTACATTTCTTTTTATTTTGCAACATTAAGATGCTACTATGTTTATATGCCATGAAGGATAACACAAACACTAGTTAAATTGGACACTTGAGTTCAATTCAAATAACAAAAATAGTTAAGCTACACAAGCAATGATTATTAGATCATAAGTTGCAATAATTTACTGATTTAAAATCCAAATAATGTGTCTTGCTTCATAGGATTAAGACCGGTGTTGTGGCGAGAAATTACCCCCCATCGAATAATGCCCGCAGTACGGAGCCACCGAAAGTGTCCAAACGTCCAAATTTAGGATCAGATTTACACGGCTCCTGTGCACATTGTGCCCTACATTCCTGCACGCTCCCGATGCTCGTGATGGGAGCATGTGAGGGGCGGATGCTAACAGAAGGGGGCGTATTTTGTAAAGATGGACAGTGCTGTCAGGAAACTCTTAGGCCTCAAACCCACGATCAGTCCAAACCGATGAAAACGGACTGATGTTCAGTTTCATCGGTCCAAATTGACCGTGTGTATGGCCCATCGGTCTGTTGTCCTTCGGTCCAAACACAGAGAACTTGCTTTAAAATTGGACCGATGGACGCCTGACTGATAGGTCAAAACCGATGGTTAGTATGCAAAAGAATCAGTTCCAAACTCGGGCATGCTCAGAATCAAGTCGACGCATGCTTGGAAGCATTGAACTTCATTTTTTTCAGCACGGCGTGTGTTTTACCTCACCGCGTTCTGACACGATCGGTTTTTGAACCGATGGTGTGTAGGCACATCAGACCATCAGTCTGCTTCATCGGGGGAAACGATGAAACTGAACTTCAGTCCGTTTTCATCAGTTTGGACTGATCGTGTGTCCAGGGCCTAACACATCTAATAAAATATATCTCTGCTATTCTTCCTACACATGTTGCCATTAACGTGTGTGGGAAGAATAGCAGAGATATATTTGTTTAGGACATGTGTTTGAGTTTCGTGACAGCACTGCCCATCTTTACAAAATATGCCCCCTTCTGTTGCCACCCACCACTCACATGCTCCCATCATGAACATGTCTGCCCCTTGCAGACTTGTACGAGCATCTGAAATGTATTCCAATGTTCTGCGACTTCGGTGGCTCCGTACTCTGCAAGCTCTGCGCTTGAGCAGTACTGGTCGGCCATTATTTGACAAGAGGCATTTCTCATCAGAACACCGGCCATGCACTGAGCAAATTTCCTACCTGCAACCACAGAAAGTGTTGATGTGGGAATCCCTTCTGCCGAGCCATTGCCTTCTCCCGGCAAGAGGGGCGGGGGAAGCCATCCCCGCCGGGAGAAAACGGTGCCTGGCTTGACGTCACGTTATCAACTCTTTCCCTCTAGACATATATATCGGGCAATCACAGGCCTTCCTCAGTAGTTCTACCGAGTAAGGCCTGTGATTGGCCGATACGCGTCTAGAGGGAAGAGGCTGATAACGTGACGTCTAGCCAGGCACCGTGAGTGTGTAAGACAGCGGCGCTACTGTGGATTTTTTACATGTGGTTTTACAGTTTTTTTCCTGTAAGTGTGATTTGTTTTTGGGGGGTTTAAATACATTTTGTATACAGAGAACATTATGGTCTCTCTATTTATCATTTACACGCCCTGAAATCTCTGGAATCTTGAGCAAAAGCTGAGAGGTTGTTTGTTTCCCTGGAAGCAAGTGTGCTGAGTTGCCAATAATAAATATCTGGATTACCTGCCATTGATTGTTTAAAGGAGGAGATCATGTGAACTCAAGGGGAGATCTGTTCATGAGTTTTAACTCATCTGAGAGGTGAGCACGCAATTTTATCGTGGTGGTGTGCACTCCTTTTGAGAACGAACGATCACAGTGGTGGATTAGCCTTGAAACACTGATCATAAGAAGAGCCTTTATTTATTCAATTTCATTTATGGACTACCAGTATTTTTCACTCATGTTATGATTCATGATTATATGCACTTTTATTTTATTAGATATTAAATAGGTTTATACACAAAGCGCTACAAATTTTTCACTTTAATACTTTAGGTTGTATTAGGAAGTTTATTGCTGTTACTATATAATTTGATAACACCTAACAGACCATACTCTTAGCTGAATCCCCGTTCCAGGTCTGATCCGACTACACCCACCATCACAGCCCTGATGAAAGAAGAGACATTTCCTCCAAAAGGTCTTGACTTTTCCTATCACCTGTGAACTGTCAACTTTAATAAACCTCTTACATTTAACCTCAAGTGTGATGAATATGTATACTAGATGTGACTCTACACCCATCCAAGACCTTGAGCAATGATCTACAGATGCACAGGACTATGTGCATGCAGACAAGTAGCACATGCAAAGAGGCTGGCAGGGATTAGCAGCAATGACATGCAAAAATAAAATAAAACATTATTTAATATATATATTAGGGTTTAGATCGACTTTAAACTGTGTCCTCTTTGAGATTCACATGCATACACTGTAACCTTGCTTTTAGAGCTTCCTGGGAGTCTGCAAGTTAGTGTCTGAGTAAGTAAGCAAGTAAGTAAGAGTCTGCAAGTAACTCGGTGGCAGGTCAGCTGCCTCTTAATTGTCAGGTTTCCCAGTTCATGGATCAATACAATGGGCAGCCTCACTAATCAATAGTAAAACCCAGAAGGTCCCTAAAGCCTTATACATACTACCGGCGCTATTGTGTTCTACCAGGAGGATGACCACTCCGCTCAGTGCTCTCAGCCATTGGCTGAGAGTGCTGATTTGGGAGCCGAGCGGCAGACACTTTTTGGTCATGACCCTTTGATAGAAACCGGCTGAATGGCTGACTTCTGTCAGACCGGCTGCCACCCGACATTCAGCCCGTGAGTACTAGGTTCACCACTATGAAGAAGGTATTTGCATGTTTGGTCTTATTAAAGGGGAGTTCCACCCACAATTTCACTTTTTAAATATAAATACCCCTGTAATACACAAGCTTAATGTATTCTAGTAAAGTTAGTCTGTAAACTAAGATCCGTTTTGTTAGGTTGTTACAGCGTTTAGATTTAGTTTATAATCTAGAAATAGACAGTGGCCATCTTAAGTGTGGGCATCATGAAGCCAGACTGTATGACTTCCTGGATTTCAGCTTTGCATGTCTCGCACATGCTCAGTGCTGCACAAGCAATGTAATAGGTTTCAGTCAGGTTTGCAAGGACTACTGGGAAACATGATGCCTATCCCAGAAACCCTTGCAAATAGCCATGTGACTTAATAGCCTAGGCTAATAAGGAGGAGAAAGTAATGAAGGACTACAAAATAAAGGTATTTTCAAGCAACAAAATAAATAAAAATTGTTCATTCTGAACACTATGAGATTAGGGCATGCAGCACAAACATAAAAAATGGGTGGAACTCCACTTTAAGTACTGAGGCATTGAAAGAGCACCTTAAACTTGATTGTGTCATTTAACGTAAACATTAATTTTAAAGCCCATCTCTGGGCACAATAACCTTAGCAAATTTCTAGCATTAAAACTTTTTTCTGTCACAAAAGTAACCCCCCGCTTCTTCTATGTCTTGTAAATCAGTTTGAATGGAGGCCCAGATTAATATAGCTTTGTTGCCCTCTCCTCCTGGCAAAGCCTGGTGTTATGCGTTTTGTTATGGCCAGGAGGAGAGTTAAGCCTAGTGCACAAGAGCCAAATGTTGGTGGTTAAAAAAAACAAAAACTGTCCGACATTCAGTGTGTGTATTGCAGTTGTGTTGGCTTTCTGTCAGAGGGGCATGAGCGAAAAAAGTCTGTCATTCCATCCCCCTGTCGGAACACAATAGAACAGCAGAAGAGATTGATGTACTAATGTCAGATTAGTTAGTACATTTGCTTCTCCAATGTTTTTGTTCTGCCCTGCTGGGTTGAATAAAATAAAAACTACTACTGTGTACTAGGCTTTAGGCAGAGACACAACCCCAGTGCTGGAGTCCATGACACCTGCAGCGCTTAGAGCCAGCTCATAGGACAGCAGGAGCTGTACTATTCTCAGCAACTAAACAAACTGATTTTCAAGGCCCATTTACACTATGAACTGCATGTTAATCACACGGGATTGTGCTGCATGTTCCTGTGAGATGTACATGCAGTTCTGTGTAGTGCGATTTCAGCCTATTCATTTGGAATGGGCTGGAATCGCATGGTACCGCACCAAAAGAAGGGCATGCACTACTTTTGGGAACATACTGCAAGCATAACACATTGTACATTTGTGCCATGAGATCTGATATGGGCAACTGCTCTGCGTTTGTGACCTGTGTTTGGGGTGTCATTAACTTTGCACTGACATTTTCTGCAGATCACAAGGGCAGTGCAATTTTAATGTAGTGCCGGAAACTGGGAAAGAATGCAGGTTTTCTGCATGGCATTCTAGATTATTGTGTTTTAAGAGCTCAACACTAATCACAGTCAGGAAATGCTACAATCTCAAATATCTTGCATCTATGCTAGGATAGGGTGACCAGACATCCCCGGTTTCAGGGGACAGTCCCCGTATTGAGGACACTGTCCCCGGACCAAGTCTGTCCCAAGTTTTGTCCCCAGATTATATTTGAACAGGGTGTCACCATCAGGCACCAGGCTTGAAGGCCAATAGCTATAGCAGTTGAAGACAGGTATACAGACAGTCACTTCTGGCATATGACACAGGGTCACCTGAGGTGCGGAGTCTAAGCGCTAACCGGTGTTCACCAGAGCTCCTGATGGTGGAGATGGATTTTGCTGCGTGTTAGCACCAGGTCGCAGTCCTCAGGATCGCCCCACCAGGAGTTGAGCAAGCCAGGGTATGATAGCAGATAAGGATGGAACAGCAGCGTGGTCAGTAAACAAGCCAAGGGATCAATCACGAGTGGCTGCAGGTTGGGATCAAGCAGAAGAGTAGTCAAAGAACAGGCCGAGGGTCAAACACAGGTGGTTGCAGATTGGGATCAAGCAGTTGAGAAGTCCAGGAACAGGCTGAGGGTCAAACACATGTGGTTGCAGATTGGGATCAAGCGGTTGAGAAGTCCAGGAACAGGCTGAGGGTCAAACACAGGTGGTTGCAGATTGGGATCAGGCAATAGATAAGTTCAGGAACAGGCCAAGGGTCAAACACAGGTGGTTGCAGGTAGAAATGGCAGCAGAGCAGACAAATTGCAAGGCACTGGCTGGGAAGGCACAATAACCTGGCAAAGAGGAAGTGCTGAGATAAGGCTTATATAGGAAGTTCATGGGAGGAGAAAAGGGTTCAAGGTTCAAGGCAATCAAGAGACCAAGCAGAGTAGTCTAAAAGGATCATATAGGTTTATCCAGCATATTTGGCAGGGAACTGTCCAGCATCTCAGATAGTTCAGTGGAAAAAGACAATGCCAGACAGAGTAGAGGTCCCAGGTTCAAGCCCAGGTCCTGACACAGGGGCTGGGGCAATTTCAAAGACAGTCAGTGCAGCCTTAAAAAAAGTAATAATTCTAAATTGCACCCCCCCGCTCTGCCGCTCCTACTAGCTTAGGGCGATGTATTTTTTCCATTACCTGTGCCCCTTTCTGATGATCATGTGCTGGTCAGAGTGAAGGAAATATTTCTTCAGTTTTGGGTGCATGCCCATTCGGCTCCGCTCGCATGGTCTTCTGCCTTGGCTCAAGTCCCGGCATGCTGTCCGCCTGCTTATCTCCTTGCCTTCTCTGGCGGAGTGATCTTCTTCCACTGCCCACCCAGTAGTAGCCGGGAGTAAAATTTGACAGGCTGTGAGGCGGGCGGCTGCGGCAATGGGCAGAGAGTCGCTGATTGCTGCCATTACAAGGAAAAAAATGTGTCCCCGGATTTCATTTTAAAAATCTGGTCACCTTATGCTAGGACACACCATGCATTTGGCCTTTAGTTCAGAGTTCCAGATTGACAGTCAAGGCCTGATTATCGCCATGAAGTTTTGCAGAACAGATAAACTGCAGTGGATTTTTCATACTTCATTGACTATTTGAAAGCTATTTATATCAAATGTAATGCAGATACAGATCATTGAAACATGTTATTGAAATTAGCAAAGTATGAATACACGAGGTCCTTCTAAAAGGTTAATTCAGTCCATTGCTGAGTCAGGAGCAAGCACCACCTGCTCCTTGCTTCTTCTGTCTTTTTTTTCAGGCTTGAGATTAATATGTATGAATCATTTCAGCTTTTTTCTCCAGCGAAAAGCATGGCCTAACAAAAACACCATAAAGGTGTACAGTATTTGCCCTAAATAACCAAAATACCCTACATATAGCCAGCTTAACCACTTGTCCACTGCCCACCGCCAAATGACGGCGGGCGGAGGACTCCAATATCCTGACTGCATGTCATATGACGTGCAGTCATTTGAATAGGGAATGCGCGCGATCGCGTGCGCGCGATCGCGTGCGCGCATCCCTATACTTTGGTAGTGGCGTGTCACGGAGACACCGCTCGTTACTGACAGGGGTGAACAGCGGCGCGGATGCTCTGTTAACCACGTGATCGGCCGTGATGAAGTCACGGCCGATCACGCATGGCAACACCCCCAAAGTGCACGGCGCGTGTGAGCGGTCGCGCCGCGTGTGCCCGTCGGTGGCAGCGTGTTCCCGGGAACACTGCTCATCACCGAAAATGGTACACAGCCATTGGTCAGGGCTGTGTACCACGTGATCAGCTCTGATCACTAAGTGTAAACAAAGAGCTGTAACTAACTGTTACCAGCTCTTCTCCCCTCACACATCGTTTCCAGTGTGAGGAGAGAAGAGCTAGAAGCAGTGAGTTACAGTTCTGTGTTACTGTAGTGTCTGCACAAACACCACATCTGTCCCTTTGCCCCCCCAAATTGTCACCAGTCACCCAACAGTCACCCATAAAGTGCACCTGTCACATAAATAGACTGCCATCAGTGGTGCAACCGTCACCCACCAGTGACCTGCCCTGTCATCTGTTTATGAAGAAAAAATACTAATTTGCTAAATTTTATGACAGAAACAAAGAAAAATGCAATTTTTTCACAAAATCTAACGTCTTTTTTTTTTTATAGCGCAAAAAAATAAAAAAACTCACGAGTGATTAAATACCACCAAAAGAAAGCTCTATTTGTGTGAGAAAAAGGACGCAATTTTTATTTGGGTACAGTGTTGCATGACTGAGTAATTGTCATTCAAAGTGTGAGAGCACCGAAAGCTGAAAATTGGTCTGGGTAAGAAGGAGGTTTAAGTGCACTGTATTGAAGTGGTTAAAGGGGTTGTAAAGGTAATTTTTTTCACCCTAAATATGTTCCTTTACCTTAGTGCAGTCCTCCTTCACTTACCTCATTCTTCCATTTTGCTTTTAAATGTCCTTTTTTCTTCTGAGAAATCCTCACTTCCTGTTTTTCTGTCTGTAACTCCACACAGTAATGTGAGGCTTTCTCCCTGGTGTGAAGTGTCGTGCTCGCCCCTCCCTTGGACTACATGAGAGTCAGGATGCCCACTAACACACAGCTCCTTTCTCTATCTGCAACGTAGAGAGCATCCTGACTCTCCTGCAGTCCAAGGGAGGGGGCGAGCAAGACACTCCACACCAGGGAGAAAGCCTTGCATTACTGTGTGGAGTTACATACAGAAGAACAGGAAGTGAGGATTTCTCAGAAGAAATAAGGACATGTAAAAGCAAAATGGAAGGATGATGTAAGTGAAGGAGGACTGCACTAAAGTAAAGGAAGTTATTTAGAAAAAACAATTGTACCTTTACAACCCCTTTAACCTTACTTTCATGTAATGAGCTAAACAAATGTTCTATAACACTCGGTTTTGTCAACATTTTAGAAATTGTTCTTGTGTTGATTAAGATATAGATTTAAGTTTTACTTTTCAAAAGGGGTGTACTCATTTATGCTGAGCACTGTATATATACATATATATATGTTGCCTTTTAACCAATGATTTTGCATACTAACATACTAAGTGCAAAGTGGACTTTAAATTGCACTGAAAGTGCACTTGGAAGTGCAGTCGCTGTAAATCTGAGGGGAAGATCTGTTGGTTTATTATCCAATCATGTGCAAGCTAAAATGCTGTTATATATTTTTCTTGTATGTCCCCCTCGGATGTACAGCACAATTTTTCAAGTGCACTTTGCACTTGTAGTTTGCACTTGTAGTACAAAGTGGGTTTGCCTTTCGGAAATAACCCCCTAAAGCCCCGTACACACGGCCGAGGTTCTCGGCAGAAACCAGCGAGAACCTCGCTAGGAGACGCATTCTGCCGAGAACTTCGGCCATGTGTACGCTCTCGGCGAGCCCCGCCCGTCAGGAAACCCGTCGAGCAAAGAGAGAACAGGTTCTTTATTTGCTCGACGGCCCATCGGGATGAATGGCTGGTTGCCTTTCCCGACGGGCGGGTCGCCGAATCTGACGGCCAGCAGAGAACCTCGACGGGCGGAACGATGTGTTCCGCCCATCGAGTTTCTCTGCCGTGTGTACGCGGCATGAGAGTCGGTTCACACAGGGGCGACCTGTCAGGTGACTCAGCCGCCTGACAAGTCGCAGTCCGCTCTATTCAATGGAACTGTTCTAAAAGGAGCGACGCAAGTCTCTCCGACTTAGAAAAAGGTTCCTGTACGACTTTGGGGGCGACTCGGGGCGACTTACATTGACTTCAATACAGAAGTAATTTTGCAAGTTGCCTCTCAAGTCATCTTGAAATCGCCTTGCCGAGTCGCCCCCAAAGTCGGGCCACCTGTGTGTGAACCGGCTCTGAATGTCGCAGATTTTTAGCTTTGCTCTTAACACCAGTTAGAATCCATCTCAGCTGGGCAGCAGTCCAGCAAGGCAAAATAGAGCTATGGTAGTGTTGAAGCTTTGCTTCTCCAATTACTTTTTTTTAGCTTTTGGTGATCAACAGAACTTCTGTTACTGAAATAGAACATTCTGCTCCAGACTCTTGACCTGTGGGCAATCTTCTGTCTTTGAATATCAAGTCCGTGATGAGCTTTGCTTTTAGCTGCAGCGAGTAGCCATTTCAAGTGGACTGGTGAAACCAGTGTGCTAGACAAGTGTTGAGCTGTTTTTATATATCCTAAGGTCTTTTCTTTAATATTCCTTTTTCTTAAAATTTTGGCTTTAACAAAACTGGTCAATTTTTGTATTTATCCACCATTTTACATCAGGATAGTGAATGGGGATGGCAAAAACGACCATGATCAGTATCCCACTTCAGAACACCCAGGCTGGCTATTGTAACTACTTGGTCACTGTGCGATAAAAAGCGAGAAACCTGTGCTGAGAGCATAAAGAGTATTATCTGAGAATGCAAGGTACCATACGATCCATGGGTGTGGATCACATTTAATGGCCTGTAAGTTAAAGGCCATAGGACTGTGTTTAATTTGTCATTGATTCTGTGAACAAAAGAGCTTCAGTAGAGAAAATGCTGTGAATTTTAGAAAACATGTACAATACAAAAAAGAAAAATGGTGCATTCTCCCAAGAAATGGTTCTGCTGTCAATCTTATGAAACAATTCTGTTAACTCCCTGCACAAACTGCTGGCTATGATAATAAAAAAAAAAGAGAATGTGCAGCAACAACTATAAAAATTGAGAAAACTGTCTCAGATAACCCTTTGTATCCTTGGAGTTCTCCTAGGCTCTGTAGCTTATAGTCTCACCAATCTTATTTTATATATACTAAAGTTTCATGATAAGCTCTGTACAAATGCACTTTTCCTTTTTTGTACAGATGACAAATAATTTCCTTATTTGTCATTTGAATCATATAGGCTACTTCTGTATGTATATATATATATACAGTGCAGAAAATAAGTATTTGAACACCCTGCTATTTTGCAAGTTCTCCCACTTGGAAATCATGGAGGGGTCTGAAATTGTCATCGTAGGTGCATGTCCACTGTGAGAGACATAATCAAAAAATTTTTTCAGGAAATCACAATTTATGAATTTTTAACTATTTATTTGTATGATACAGCTGCAAAGAAGTATTTGAACACCTGTCTATCAGCTAGAATTCTGACCCTCAAAGACCTGTTAGTCTGCCTTTAAAATGTCCACCTCCACTCCATTTATTATCCTAAATTAGATGCACCTGTTTGAGGTCATTAGCTGCATAAATTAGACACCCTGCATAAAGACACCTGTCCACCCCATACAATCAGTAAGAATCCAACTACTAACATGGCCAAGACCAAAGAGCTGTCCAAAGACACTAGAGAGAAAATTGTACACCTCCACAAGGCTGGAAAGGGCTACGGGGAAATTGCCAAGCAGCTTGGTGAAAAAAGGTCCACTGTTGGAGCAATCATTAGAAAATGGAAGAAGCTAAACATGACTGTCAATCTCCCTCGGACTGGGGCTCCATGCAAAATCTCACCTCGTGGGGTCTCAATGATCCTAAGAAAGGTGAGAAATCAGCCCAGGACTACACGGGAGGAGCTGGTCAATGACCTGAAAAGAGCTGGGACCACCGTTTCCAAGGTTACTGTTGGTAATACACTAAGACGTCATGGTTTGAAATCATGCATGGCATGGAAGGTTCCCCTGCTTAAACCAGCACATGTCAAGGCCCGTCTTAAGTTTGCCAATGACCATTTGGATGATCCAGAGGAGTCATGGGAGAAAGTCATGTGGTCAGATGAGACCAAAATAGTACTTTTTGGTCATAATTCCACTAACCGTGTTTGGAGGAAGAAGAATGATGAGTACCATCCCAAGAACACCATCCCTACTGTGAAGCATGGGGGTGGTAGCATCATGCTTTGGGGGTGTATTTCTGCACATGGGACAGGGCGACTGCACTGTATTAAGGAGAGGATGACCGGGGCCATGTGTTGCGAGATTTTGGGCAACAACCTCCTTCCCTCAGTTAGAGCTTTGAAGATGGGTCGAGGCTGGGTCTTCCAACATGACAATGACCCGAAGCACACAGCCAGGATAACCAAGGAGTGGCTCTGTAAGAAGCATATCAAGGTTCTGGCGTGGCCTAGCCAGTCTCCAGACCTAAACCAAATAGAGAATCTTTGGAGGGAGCTCAAACTCCATGTTTCTCAGCGACAGCCCAGAAACCTGACTGATCTAGAGAAGATCTGTGTGGAGGAGTGGGCCAAAATCCCTCCTCCAGTGTGTGCAAACCTGGTGAAAAACTGCAAGAAACGTTTGACCTCTGTAATTGCAAACAAAGGCTACTGTACAAAATATTAACATTGATTTTCTCAGGTGTTCAAATACTTCTTTGCAGCTGTATCATACAAATAAATAGTTAAAAAAATCATACATTGTGATTTCTGGAATTTTTTTTTTTGATTATGTCTCTCACCGTGGACATGCACCTACGATGACAATTTCAGACCCCTCCATGATTTCCAAGTGGGAGAACTTGCAAAATAGCAGGGTGTTCAAATACTTATTTTCTGCACTGTATATATATATATATATATATATATATATATATATATATATAGTGGTGATAACATTTTGTCTCTATTTCCCAGTGCTGTTCCTGCAGTGTCAACCTGTTTTGGATTTGCTGGGACAGTCATGCTTCTACTGAGTTACTGAGCATGTGAAATAGCTCATACAAGGGTATTATTGAGAGGGTAAAGATCTTAAATGGACAGTCCCTGCATAATTAGGGGAGGAACCACCCAAAAGTGGGCATGATCTGGGCAGGTCCGCTCAAAACGTTGGCATGATTTGGCATGATTTGGGTAGGACCGCCCAAACAGTGGGCATTATCTGGGCAGGACTGTCTGGAAGGGGAGCATAATATGTGTGGGCCTTGGGCAGAGGGTGACAAGGGGCGCCATTCACAAAAGCAGATTGCAGACGGTAATTAGGTGTTTACGCAAATACTGCATGCGATCCTGAAAATGTCAATTCGCTATTTACAAGCTTTTTTTAACGGGGGGCCCCAGATCCCGACCCCCATGTGAATGAGTATCAGGTACAGGTAACCCCTACTCATTCATCAAAAAAATAAGTGTAGTGTAAAAAATACTGTTGTTTTTGACAAGTCATTTATTAAAAAAACATAAATTTAAAAAATGTTCCCCAGTGTAGGTCCATTGTCAATCACAATGCCTGCCACCACCTCCGACCCCCAAAAAAACGCTTCTTCCGACAAAGACTTCCGTGGTCTGACTGCTCAAATGGTTGATGTAACTGGGTGGTGCTGCCCCTTCGTTTATTTAGCTGCAGGAAGAGGCAGAGCTGTCAGATGGCGTGTGCCTTCGTTGGGAGCGGAGCTTTTATACTTAATTTTTTATTGCCAGCAATTATTTTTCTTATATTCAGCTGTCAACGGGAAATACAGCTGATGACTCATAGATTGCTAAAGGGGTTGTAAAGGTACAATTTTTTGCAGGGTCCAGGCTGAGACTGCCATTCACTATCACACAGCAGGCCTTGACTTGATGTGCGGCTCCCAGGACACCTATCACTCTCTACCATTGCTTGGAGCAAAGACAAGCTCCTTTCCTGGGCCGACACAGGACTTCATTCACATACAGCCTGACTGGCTCACACACAAGTATCGCATCAGGAAACCCACCCTGTGAAACGGAGTGCATGCAGGTAGGAGGTGATTGAAAAGAGGCTGCAGGAGATCATTCGCACTAAGATGGGACAAATTATTTAAAAAGAAGGGAAACAGATGTATTTATAATTAAAAAATGGTTGTTATTTTTGTCATTCACAATTATTACAGTGCCATTTTCTTAGCAGACTACTATCACAGGTCCCATTTGCAGCTTTTGTGCTTGGACTTTGTTCTTAAAGGGTTTGTAAAGGATTTTTTTTTCTTAATTTACCTTAATGCAGTGCTGTTTTTATGTCCTCATTGTTCGTTTTTGCTCTCAAGTTGCTGTAATTCTTCTCTGATCTCCACACTTCCTGGCTGTCTGTTTCCTGATAACCACAGTACTGGGAGCTTTCTCTCTGTGGTCACTAATCAAGGAGGTGTGATTACTGTGTGTCTAAAACCCCTCAGCACCAATCAGTTTTCATTTTCCAAACCATCACTGCCCTGTATTGGCTCTGTGTCTCTATACAGCTATTATGTCTCTATACCCTGTAAACAGTGATTTCAGCAAAAACAAATTTTTTACTTACAACTCCTTTAAAGCACACTTCATGCCCAGTTGTGAAACTGTCTCCTTTGTCTTTAGTAAAAAAGGGGGTGGGGGGAAAAAGGGAACAATGCGCAAGTTTTACCACTAGTAGAAGTTATAGTATTAACGTCTACCACAGAGCAGTCATCAAAGTGATGATTATGTTGCCGTAACCTGATATAAGTATTAATGTAGTGTCTCCTTTGTCTGTCTACTATTGAACACCTTATTGCACAATACGTTCTGCTGGCATTTTGTGATTAGCTTCAATCGATAGCAATATTAATAATCTATATATAGAACAAATATCCCAGCATAGATTTAGGCAAATGCTTTCGGTGGTGATGTAGGTACTGCATTCTTTAAAAGTAACATCAAAATAGTCTTACATAACAAGATGACATATGCTGAAGTGTGATTTATATTGCATGTTGCTATAGTTTCAGAAATTCTTCCTTGCTGTGTCGTTTTCTTCATTGTGTATTCCTAGCTGAGCTTGGCTTAGGATTACAGAATCCTATTCAAAACTTGTTCATTATCAGAAGTAAAAAGCTTTTGAAGAAACTAATGACAGTCTTCTGAAAGTAAGAGTTATAGGTCACATCCCAGGAGACCAGAGAGGAGCTGTTCTATTTACAGCTGTTCCAAATGTTCACGATGCCCATGAGAATATAATGCCATGCTTTGGTACAGTATATAAAATGATGAGAATTCTCCTTTACTAGTTCTTTACAACACCGTACCACATGGTGTAACATTAATGATCAAGACGCCAAACCAAAACAAAATGAGGGAAGAATTTTAAATGATGCTCATATAGCTAATTTGGCCATTAACTTTTTGAAATAAAACTGGTGCTCTTTTGAATTGAAGTGAAATTCCCAGGGTGCCTATACATTGCACAAGTGAAGTGCCTGCTTTGAAGGTCACTTATGAGGTTTCTGCAAAGACCAGACTGTGCAGGTACTTGAGTTTTGTTGGCACTGACATCTAATAAAGAATGGGCAGATATCTACCGTATTTTTCGCTCTATAAGACGCACCTGACCATAAGACGCACCTAGATTTTAGAGGAGGAAAACAAGAAAAAAATATATTTTGAACCAAATGGTGTACTAAAATATTTACCATGAAATGCAGCCTGACCATTGCCATTATTGCAGCCTGACCTGTGCCATCGCATGGGGTAACAGTAAAAAGAATTTAAGTAACCATCAACCAATCAGAAAAAGCAGGAAAAAAAAATATTGAATCTCACCCCCAGACTGGTAGGATGTCACAAATCCCGCCAAAACAGCTCAAATAATCCAAATTCACAGGAGGGAATAGTAAAATGACATGCTGTTTAGTGCCTTTATAGAACCGTACCTTTCTATTATCAAAATGGCGTGGTCCCCAATCATCGTGGGGACGGACCAGCTGTCAGGGAGCATCTGTTCTAGATTGGTGCAGGGATTGGAAGCGGTGGGTGGAGATTGTGGCAGCAATCGCAGGCCGCGCTTCCACAATGCAGCGGCAGTATCCAAGGCAACCAGGAACGCTGAGTGTCGGAGGGCGCTGTGGCGTGAACGACGTGAACGGCGTGTGACGGTAGACGTCGTTGCTATGATGCTATGATGCTAGGCTTACAATATCCACCGCCGGCCGCACATGCGCGTTGTGCCGGCGGTAGCCAAGTCACGAGGGACGCTGCTGGGCTGGGCAGTGGCTGGGGGATTGCCAGAGGTGGCGGGGGGCGTTGCCAGAGGCGGCGGGGGGAGGTGCCTCATGTACATTCGGATCATAAGACGCAGGGACATTTTTCACCATATTTTTTGGGGAAAAAAGTGCGTCTTATGGTCCGAAAAATACGGTATCATTGTTTTTTGTGAAACACTTGGCTGGGCTTATATGGAAGGCCTTTGTTTGGAATCTCACAACAAGTATTTGAGGCTTTAGCCATACAAGTAGAAGTTAGGTCTGTCCTACATAGAATGCTGTTATTAAACCTTTGACGTAATCTAGTGTGAACTGCAATTGGAATGACACAATTGATCAAAGACATAGAAGTACTATATTGGTATAGACAGGGGTCACCCCCACTAGACCCCCAGTGTAGGAAAATGGGCTCGGTATCCATGGGACTGTAGGCCACACATATTCCCCATAAAACCTTATTCCAGGTACAATCAAAATAAATATACTGACACAAGTTTGGCAAATAAAGGCCGGGGCATTTTTATTGGTTTAACCACTTGCTCACCTTAGGACGTCCATGGACGTCCTCGACTTTGTGTGGTGATATCTCAATGATGCCTGCAGCCACAGGCATCATTCAGATATCGCTGTCTTCAGCCGGCGATTCTGTGCACCATAAGAATGATCAAAGCGGCGCTTGATCGTTCTTATAGGCGGCGGGAGGGGACATCCCCCCCCCCTGCCATCCGGTGCTTCTTTGGGCTCTCCCGTGCCATCGGGCTCTCCCTGCAGAACCATAGAGATGACTGGTGACCAGATGGTCACAGTCATCTCTATGACCGTCGGAGGACCGGGCACGCCCGGTACCCAGAATGTAAACACAGCCTTGTAAACACAGAATGTAAACACAGAATGTAAACACAGCATTAGATCAGTGAATTTTTTTTCACAATCTAATGCTTTCCAGCCTGGAGGAGAGATGTGGGGTCTTATCTACATCTCTCCATAAAGAGGACCTGTCACAGTGATTCCTATTACAAGGTTTACATTCCTTGTAATAGGAATAAAAGTGATCAACATTTTTTATTTTTATTTTAAAGTGTAAAAGTAAAAAAAATAAAGTAAAAAAATAATAATAATAATAATAAAAAATAAAAAATTAAAACGCCCCGGTCCCGGTCGCTCGTGTGCAGAAGCGAACGCGCATGCAAGTCCCGCCCACATAGGTAAACACCGTTCGAACCCCACATGTGAGGTATCATAGCGTGCGGTAGAGTGTGTGCAACAATTTTAGCACTAGACCTCCTCTGTAACTCAAAAATAGTAACCTGTAAAAAAAATTAAAGTGTCACCTATGGAGATTTTTAAGTACCGAAGTTTGCCGCCATTCCATGAGTGTGCGCAATTTTAAAGCGTGACATGTTAGGTATCTATTCACTCGGCATAACATCGTCTTTCACATTATCCAAAAAAATTGGGCTAACTTTACTGTTTTGTTATTTTTTAATTCATGAAACTGTTTTTTTCCCTAAAAAAAGGTGTTTGAAAAATTATTGCGCAAATACCGTGCAAGAAAAAAAGTTGCAATGACCGCCATTTTATTCCCTAGGGTGTCTGCTAGAAAAGAATATATAATGTTTGGGGGTTCTGATTAATTTTCTTGCAAAAAAATTGTGATTTTTACATGAAGGAGAGAAGTGCCAAAATAGGCCTGGTTATTAAGTGGTTAAACACAATAAATTAAATCAACCATATAAACTTTTATTACTTAACATCAAAAATCATATTTTAATGAAAACCAACCAACTGTGCAACTGCTTAGTTTTTGGAACTCAAGCAGCATTACCTCATTATATCATGAAATAGCATGTCCTCCCTAGACATCCAGGGTGACGCTGACCACATAAAATTTTCGCGACTAGGGAGGGAGGGAGGGAGTTCTTCGCCGGTGCTTTGCTGACCGGAAAAGAGGGAGATTCCCAGCCCAGCCAATCCCTATAAAGTCTTCCTGGCTACCAGAAACTTCTGATGCATCCGATTGGCTGGTTGTTGATCCCAAATTTAAAGCCACAGTACATAAATTTAAAACATCCTATACATCTTACTGCATACCTACAAACATTAAATTTTAACCCTTAACAACTTCACACATGTGGTGGCCACAATCCCACTTAAGTGGGCTCCTATTGTGCCCCCTTTCTTAAGGAACAGCACAAATTGTGCAAAAAAAGTTTTGCATTTTATTGATACAACATTTACTTTAAACAAGGGCACATGTCCAAACACACAAACCAAAGGGTGCTCGGCACTGCTCGCAATAGCATTCTGGTGTTGTATATATATATATTCAAAGGCTTGTGCTCTAAAGTAGGGTTTTCATAAGTATCACATTTCCAATCACAGTTACCATTACAACGTGTGTATCTGTTTACAAGAGGATACCAATGAAAAGAGAAGATAGCAGCATTGGTAACAGGGGCTTGCCTAAGATCTATGTCCTTGACAAAATGTGTAAGCTGAAAATTCCTGGTAATGATAAAACCCCCGAATGCCCTGTACACACGATTGGATATCTGATGGAATCTAATCCAATGGATTTTTTCCTCGTATATCCGATGAAACTGACTTTCATCAGTCTTGCCTACACACCATCGGTTAAAAATCCGTTTGTGTCCAATGCAATGACGTAACACACTACGCCGTGCTGAGAAAAATGAAGTTCAATGCTTCCGAGCATGGGTCGACTTGATTCTGAGCATGCATGAATTTTTGCCTGATGGATTTCCCCACAGACGAT
Organism: Rana kukunoris; assembly: GCA_029574335.1. Classification (NCBI taxonomy): domain Eukaryota; kingdom Metazoa; phylum Chordata; class Amphibia; order Anura; family Ranidae; genus Rana; species Rana kukunoris. The sequence goes on along the minus strand of CM056049.1, from coordinate 116,916,730 downwards.
CGGTTTTTTAACCATAAGAAATATTTTAAACAGGTTCTATTTTTTTTTCACCAATGGATAAAAAACCGATGGGGCCCACACACGATCGGTTTGTCTGATGAAAATGGTCCATCGGTCCGTTTTCATCAGACGAACCGATCGTGTATACAGGGCTTCAGAAGTTTCCTAGGATGACATAATATTAGTCTATAATAGTGCACCTTGCACTACATTTATTATGAAAATCTAATATGAAACCAATATGCATTTTATTTAGGCTCGGTGCAAAACTGATATTTTCATTTTTGGTGGATGCAGTTTTAATTATCCCTGGTTTGTTAAATAGCTCAAGACTCTTACAAGATGTTCCCAATGGGGTTCTCTGGCTATAAATATTCCATTTCATTACTTAGTAACCATTATAGCTAATGTGACTGCATAAGTAAAAATACTTTACATGGTATTCTAATTTCCAGGGAAAGAAACAAACACTTTACCGGGTTAACTATCCTGATATATTTCCTGAGATTTGTAGGCAAAAGCACAGAAAATCAAGCATTTTAAAGGTGTACTTGCTGTGTTTTTCCTTCCCATGGATACATTTTATTGAATTGCAATGGGCCTTTGAACTTACAAAGCTATTTGACTGCTTCATGAAAAGTAATTTCCTCGCTCTTTTCACAACATAGCCTTCTCTTGTTCTGGCAGTGTCTAATTTTTCTTTCTACTGACAGAGTATCTCTGTCCCACCCCTCCCTTCCCTACTTAATCTTTTATGCAGCTTCCTCCAGGGAGGGAATAAAGAGGATTACTAAAGAGTGTCACTTGAATGACAGCTCTTAAAGAGGAAGTAAACCCTCAACCTTCTTTAAAAAAAAAAAAAAAGAACCCTGCAAGAGAAAGTCATAATGAGCTAGTATGCATAGCATACTAGCTCATCATGATTGACTTACCTGAGATCAAAGCTCCCGAAGTTCTTATAGGTCCCCTCAGCCGCGGCCACCATGTCTTTTGCAGTCTTACTTGTTTCGCCACTCCGGCACTGGCCGGAGCGGCGATGATGTCACTCCCGCGCATGCACACGGGACCAGCAGATCCCTGCGCATGTGCGGGATTACGGCATTAACCCCCCATTAACAAACACGGCACGCTCAGTGCGCCTGTGCCGTTGTCTACGGCGTGCATGCGCCACAGACATTGGTGCAGTCTTTACAGCAAATATCTCCTTAACCCAGTAGGTTAAGGAGATATTTATTGCACCTACAGGTAAGCCTTAATCTAGGCTTACCTGTATGTGCAAGTTGTAAGGAGGGGTTTACAACCACTTTAAGCCTCGTACACATGATCCATTTGTTGGCAGGGGATTGTCTGTTGACAGACTGTTTTCCTAAAATCTGACCAATAGTACGCTCCTTTTGACAATTGTTGTAATTTTTGACATGTTGGCAATTTTTGGCTAACAAATGTTGGATGACTGGCTAGTAAATTTTCAGCGGACAGCTGATGATCACTACACAAGTCCGTCAAACAAAAGTTGAAAGTTCAAACACGCATGTTCAGAGTCCATGCTCACCAAACACAAAATTAGCAGAAGGGGCCCAAAGGGTGGCACACAAGAGTTGAAATTCCTCGTAATGCGTCACTACGTTCATGTTTGTTGCACGATAATTGTGTACCGTTAGTATGCAAGATAAGATCCAGGCAAACGCCCTCATGACAAATATCTGATGCTCAGTTGGCCAATAATTGTATAGTGTGTACAAGGCTATAGTCTTCTTGAGCTGTGGGCATCACATCCAAGCTGGCGACGCCCTGCAGTAGTCTATACAAGAGAGGCTTTAAATAATATGCATACAGTAAGTAAATTGCACATATAACCTTATGAAAAGATTAGTGTTAAAATGAATGGACTGGAGACAGAATCTCATTGACTTCTTCCCGTCTCTATCACACTCTTTACATGGGATTATAGAACGCCAATATAAGGACATCTTCATGTAATAGTTGCTCTTAAATTACTTCTAATTTCACTGTCTGAGATGTTTTCACTTTTATGTCTGTCCGGATTACAGCTATAAAGTGGAACTAAACTGTATCTGAGCACCACAAAACCCTACATAAATCGATTTTATTATTCAAGAAAACTCACCCATCTTTCAATGCTTCCATACTTTATTTTGTTGTAAAATGCATTTGAAAAACACCCCTTTAACATTTCTAACTTTGGTCCTCTTGAGTAAGGGCAGATGATTTGTGCAGAATTTACTTCCTGGAATCCATCTTCCCTTAGCTCAGGCATGCATGCAGGGGGTGTGAGATATGCCATAAAGACTACTAAAATGTATGGCATAATTTTAACCTCCCTGGCGGTATGATTCTGTCTGGAATTACGTACCAAAAGCGGTACAATTATTTTGCATGGAAATTCTGCGTTTTATACTGTAGGCCTGCAATTTTTAGGAATAACTCACTTAAAGTTGTCCAAACCAGATTCTAGAAGACATCCCAGGTATGATAAAGTTTGAAACACAAAATCATAAAATTATAATATAATAAATAACTATAAATAATTATAACAAAATAAAAATTATTCACTAATGTAATCAAATCAAAATCACTGAAATTTGCTCAGTTGCAGAATTGTCGCTGTCATTACTTTTATTTTTTTATGACGAATTTCCCCACAAATCGCTATCGCTCAATTCTGCAAGTGATTATCATTTATTATCGCTGTTTTCTAGCTGCTCTAAAATCACTTTTGACATAAAGGGACACTTTTGGTTGCTATGGACAATCTACAGTTTGCAGGCACAACATTTTTTTTTTTTATTATGTAAAAGAACATGCAGGGCACTGGGCAGACCACTAGGGACAGAGGGGGTGTGTACTTTTTACATACAGTACTGTAATCTATAAGATTACAGTATTCTGTATGTAATGTGTTTGTTTACTTTTTTGAATTTGCCGCCGGTCTCCGCCCCTGTGCGCCGTTACGTCGCAGGGAACGGAGATCGGCGGCGCGCGGGCACTGTGTGAGTCGAATGGAGGACGCCACTCGCTCACACAGCGCGGATGCATCGCTGGATCCAGGGACAAGGTAAGTACAGTATACCCAGCCTGGATACAAGGTAAGCCAGCGCGCTGCAGGCTCTGCATATTCACCCCGAGCGCGACTCGGGGATATCGATTTTTACATAAAAAATCCACCCCGAGTCTCGCTCGGGGATACTGGCAGGGGGGTTAACCTGCTTAGCGGTGATCCCAAGCGTGACTCGGGGTGGTTTTTCTATGCTGTTATCGGTAACCCTGAGTCACGGGGTAGCTGTGCAGAGCCCGAATTTCAGTGTTTTTGATTTGATTACATTAGTGAATAATTTTTATTATAATTACATTATCATTTGTTATAATTATTTATAGTTATTTATTATATTATAATGTTATGATTTTGTGTTTCAAACTTTATCATACCCGGGATGTCTACTAGACTCTTGTTTGGACAGATTTAAGTGAGTTATTCCTAAGAATTGCAGGCCTACAAAACGCAGAGTTTCCATGCAAAATAATTGTACCGCTTTTGGTACAAAATTCCAGACATAATCATACCGCCAGAAATGCTTAAAAACAAAAGTTAAAATAAGTAAACATAATATAACTTCCTATCTATTTACTAAGGCTAGCAGCATAAGGATTAAACATAGGTAATGTTGTTGACGGAGAAAGTTTGGTTCAACTTTAAGGTAATGGTGGTTTGATAAAAGTCTTTTGTATGTTGGGAGAATGACCTAACTCCATAAACTGTATAGTTAGTATTTGGGTTAGGACAGCAGCCTCAAATGATTCACTCCTGGACAGAAAATACTTCTCCCTTGGCGGGAACAAATGGAAATATGAGCATAATAGGAAGCACAAGGAAACCCTGCTTAGTTTCCTTATTTTCGCTCGCCAAAGATAATTAATAATGTATTTTATTGGCAATGGTCAAAGCTCCACAGAATAACAGTAGACGAGAAATCCATCTGTTTTATATGTGGGACAGTAGTGTTATATGAGCAGCTCTTTACAGGCTGGAACATAACTATATGGTTAAAGTCATTGTGATTGATTGCTGGAGCTCTAGAAAGGAAATATGGTAAAGGGTATTGCCAACAATGATAATCCATGTTCCAGTTATAGCACCCACATATGGGGAGATTGCCATTCACTCTGCAGACCAGTTGGCTAAGCGCTTTAAACTAAACATTGGCCGAAAATGTGTCACTGTTATGGCTGAGAGTTGTTTCATGATTTTTTTTGTTTTAATAAATGTTTAAAAGTTTAACAATAGGCAGAGCTTTTTTTCTCAGAAAATAGGTGCAGGAACTCAACCACGACCCCGTTCAGATTTCACAAACAGTGCAGGGTTCAAGGGGGTTACACACAGAGTGCAGAGCTGTCACTTGTAGACACAGAAACCGGACTTCTGTGTTTACAAGTGATTTTGGTGAGCAGGCTCCAAAGGGTCAGAGCCAGAGGTGGTGGAACTGAGTTCCCCCAAGTTCCCCCTGAAAAAAAAGCCCTGACAATAGGTGAAAAAAAGAACAAATGCTACATAAGTTCCAGCACAGTACAGGAACAAGAATATTCATTGCATACAGTGTGCCACAGAAATACAAGAACATCAATGTTATTAGGTAACCAAGTGAAGTCACCACATTATTCCCTTTGCTCCATATGCTCCACGACTTGGAGAAGGTGGTCTAGTTTGAGGTATTCATTGCCAACAGACATTCAAAGGCATGGTTTTGGTCAATCAGTTTCAAGTCAGAGAGATTAGGAGCCAGATTCAATTTCCAATTTCGTAGCACCACTAATCGAGCTGTGAGTAATAACAACAGAGTGAAACACAGATGAATTGAGTTTGGTGGTCTCAGCCCGGCTCCCGGTGGGTGTGCTATGCAAGGTACGCCTGTGCTTAGTACGCCCGACCCCCCACACAAAAACCACCACACTTGCACGCACACGAAATTGGTTTAACACACACGCACTTTGGCCATGCGGTCTCCTAAAATAAAGAGAGGCGAAGGACCTACAGGGCTGGCTGGGTGGGCTAGGCCCCCTCACTCCCTCACAGGGGGAGTCCCTCTGCCCCATTGGGGTCCCGTTGGGCCCCAGTTGGGCTCCCATGTGGAGCAGGTAGGGCGGGGTGAGTGGGAGGCCCCCCCTCACATCCGCCATTGCCATCAGGGGCATGGAGAAGGATGGTGATTGCCTCCGGGGGGAGTGTCTGCCTACTTCCAACTCCGGCTCCTCTCTCTCGAGTTCACGCACAAAAATACACACAAAAAAAAAAAGAAACACAGATGAGTACAAATACAGTATCTCACAAAAGTGAGTACACCCTTCACATTTTTGTAAATATTTTATTATATCTTTTCATGTGACAACACTGAAGCTACCATGTAAAGTAGTGAGTGTACAGCTTGTATAACAGTGTACATTTACTGTCTCCTCAAAATAACTCAACACACAGCCATTAATGTCTAAACCACTGGCAACAAAAGTGAGTACACCCCTAAGTGAAAATGTCCGAATTGGGTCCAAAAGTGACAATATTTTGTGTGACCACCATTATTTTCCAGCACTGCCTTAACCTTCTTGATTATAGAGTTCACCAGAGCTTCACAGGTTGCCACTGGAGTCCTTTTCCACTCCCCCATGATGATATCACGGGGCTGGTGAATGTTAGAGACCTTTCGCTACTCCACCTTGCGTTTGAGGATGCCCCCCACAGAAGTTCAATAGGGTTTAGGTCTGGAGACATGCTTGGACAGTCCCCATCACCTTTACCCTCAACTTCTTTAGCAGGCAGTGGTCATCTTGGAGGTATGTTTGGGGTCATTATCATTTTGGAATACTGCCCTGTGGACCAGTCTCCGAAGAATGGGGATCATGCTCTGCTTCAGTATGTCACAGTACATGTTGGCATTCATGGTTCCCTCAATGAACTGTAGCTCCCCAGTGCACAGGGTGGATAGGGGAGGTGAATAACTAGCCTCTCTTGCTGGGGTATAATACCATGTTGTTTCATGATTTTTAAAAAGTAATATTCATTTTAAATATCTTTTACCACACAGTTCAATCACCCTACAGAACTCAGTGACTGAAATATTCTTGGTTCAAAATTGACTAATCAGTTGTGACTATTAACTCAGAGGGAGGAACAGGGGAGTGTCTTTTTATCCTAGGCTCTAAGTCTGTTTGTTTCTATTGATGCACAGTAGTGTAGGTAGACACAGTCCTAGTCCCTACATGCAAAGGTGCCTTCATAGGATATTGCAATAGAATGGAGACATCCTGAAACAGGAAACCTGGGGCAGTACTGAACAGGGTTGATTTACTAAAACTGAAGAGTGCAAAATTTGGTGCAGATCTGCATAGCAACCAATCAGCTTCCAGGTGTTTTTTTGTCAAAGCCTAATGCAACATGCTGAAGTTAGATGCTGATTGGCTACCATGCACAGCTGCACCAGATGTTGCACTCTCCAGTAAATCTGTTGTTTTGCTCTATATGAGCAAAGCACAATTCACACCTCAAATTGGTGAATAGGACTGTAGCGCCCCCTTGCTTTTTGCATAGGCGCTGTGTTAAAACTAGTTGAACTAGGAGAATTAAGTTGCCCCTAGTTGTGGTTTGTTTAGGTTGTTGACCTATGTCATTCTGGAAGGGTCCACTGGCTCGGACTGCATTCTGGGGTTATAATGTCATCCTTGGCCGGCAGTGGGAGCTAGCGGGACTTCTGCTGGATGGAGTCTTCCTCAGCAGCCAATGGGAGAGGGTTTTTCCTCGCTGGGCATGCTGAGGAGGGGTATATCTGGGACCTAGGTCGGGTCTTCGGGGTTCTTCTTCACGTGCGCGGGGTCCCGGACTGCACCTTCAGGGTGTGCGCGCCCATGGACCCCGCCGGCGTGGCCCGCCTGGCCAGGTTCCTGGGCCTTCCTGAGTCTCAGCCACAGACAAGAATCAAGGGATGCTAGTAACTTACTGGGTTCCCGAAGCTTAAGAGAATCCCAGATGGGGATTCGGTGACCGGGATGCTCTGGCAGGTACACTTTGCTGCCACCCGGTGACTTATGCTGAGAAATTACTGGGATGATTCGCTCTGTTCATGCATTTGGTCTATCCAAATTAATTGGCCTGTGGCAGAGGCCTAGAGCCGGACCTGTGATAGACCCGTTCCTCCCAGCTAAGATTCGAGGTGGCGCCTCGGCTGCCAGGTCTGTGTGGGAGACACCTGTCCGGGGGCACCTTACCCACTCAGTCTCATAAAAGTGTCGATGTGTGAAAATTAGTGCTACTAAGGGCTGCTCTGCCTTGTGTATATCCAGACATCAAAATGTTTCCTTCCCTCATCAACCTATCCTTCCTTCACCAAAGTTGATTTTGGCTAATGTTTGGCCTGGAATTAAAGCATTGAGAAAATCTTTATTAATAACAAAGAAAATTATTCAGCGCTGGAACCCACACAACAAACAGCGTGCTTTTCCATACCCCACGCTGATGAAGTCCCGCCCCAGGGACGTAACGATGTACGAGGGGGAGGAGCCACGTGTGACGTCACCCGCGATCGTCAACCCAAGTGAGATCTATGCTGGTCTAATTTTATGCTTTTGTTTGTCGCACTCGCTCCAGAGTGCCTCTACAGTGAGTGTTTGTCTTTTATCACTTGAATAAATATACAGAGTTTTGGCTTCAGAGAGCACTAGATCTCCTTTCTTTTGTTTTCATGCCCTGTTTGCCTCACTCCGTTCCTGAGTCTGTCACCATTGAGGTTAAGTTGCTGCATCTGTTTGCTGTGCCTTTGAGAACAGGAGGTTCTCTATCTCACGCTCTGTGACCTGTAGTAGGTCGAAGTTATAAGGTGAGAGGCCATTCCTGCTGATTGGTGGAAGTTTCTTCTGAAAATCACCCTTTTGGATCACGCACATATTTTTTCATTTTTGGATCATATAAGCACTTGAGCACTCTTTATGGACTTTCTGTTTTTCTTATTATATGCATATATTATATTATATTTTCATATTGTATATTTAATTAATTATTTGTTTGCGCTGCACTACTTTTATTGTCAGAAAATCTTTATTGACTGTGTGGACCTACGTTTACTACTTAGTTCTTCTGGTGCATCCCTAGACCAAGCTGGGGTAACTTAATTTGCCGATCCCAAATCAAACCAGCGGCTCCTTCGGGGGTAGCGCTGCACATCTTTTTTTCCAATCGGTCAAATCACATTATTATTTTGACTAAAACACAGTTCCCCTCATGTCACCTTAAAAGGGTTGTAAAAGTTTGTCTTTTATTTTCTAAATCGGTTCCTTTTAGCTACTGTAGCACATTGTTGGTTCACTTACCTTTTCCTTCGATTTCCCTTCTAAATTTTTGTTTTCTTTGTTTGAATTTCTCACTATCTGTTTCTCCTCAGTAAGCTTACCACCATCATCCAAGCGGTGGAAAGTCATTTAGAACAGCTTACTGAACGCCTTACTGAGAAGGAACAGGAAGTGAGAAATTCAGACAAAGAAAACAAAGAAAAAAAACAGTAAGTGAACCAACAATGCACACGCTTAAAGTAACCAATTTAGAAAATAACAAACTAACCTTTACAACCCCTTTAAGCCCAGGTAGTGAAAATATTACATTGTGCGAAACAAATTCATTTTTTTTTCTTTCATTTCTTTTTGGATTGTATTATTCTGAATGCTGTTTTGAAAAGACTTGCTTTAGAAGTGTCTGGCATAGGGCTAAAACTAAAGCAAAAAGCATTCATATTAAAGGTTAAATCTAAGAATTATACATCATTATTTAATAGTCTCCTTTGACCAACTAAAAGTTCTGCAGGGGTCCTGGCACAGGCTTTATACAATGCAGGAGAATTTACTGCTGCCAAGACTTAACGGTTCCTTGTCTTTCTTATGCCAAATGACAAAATGGGTAGTTTCAACAGCAAACACAGCAACGCAATCTTTCAGTTATTTCCCAGTTGAAAATAATTAATTCTTTCTACATTTCAGTGGCCATGTTACCAGTTTATTTTTTCATTGTGAATACTGTTGTATTTTCATAATGCCCAACCTAAAACAAATTGTTTTGTAACCATAATAAAATTCCTACAAGACTGGTCCCCCTGGTTAGCTGATACTAGGGCAGAGAACATTGCCCCCTAACCAAACGTTATGTCTTTCCCCCTTTGCACTAGGCTCCCCTGACATAATATAAGCTGTGATACCAAGCCCAGCAAGGTCGACTGCACTCGTAACTTAAATTCAGTAAATCTTCTATATTGCATTTGCAGCTACAAACCTACTATTAGGCTCCTTCCCTTCACTAGACCCCTGCCTTTCCTCTCTCTTACTTTATTTTCCTTTTTTCTTTTTCCTCCTTTACCCGATACCTGGATGAGTAAAGCATGCTGCTTATTCATTAACTGCTTGCGGACCGCCGCATGTACATTTACGTCAGCAGAATGGCACAGGCAGGCACATCAACGTACCTGTACGTGGCTGCCTTGCCGTGGGTCCGATCGGTACATGCAGCGGTCCCCGTGGCTGGCCAAATGATCCGGGATGAGGGGGCGGCTATTTGTTTTTGTCCGCCCCCTCCGGATAGCTCCCAGCCAATCCGTGCACTCCCGCCGTGTCACTTCCTCCTCCTGTGTAAACACAGGAAGAGGGAAGTGATGTGATCTCTCCCCTTGGCGGTATTTTCAACCGCCGCTGAGGAGAGATCACATCACACAGTAAGTCTGCACAACACTACACTGACACCAGTACACGCAGGCAGACTTAACCCCTTGCGATCATCCCCCCCCTCCCCTTGTCACAGTGTCACTGAATACAGTAATCATGTATGTATGATTACTGTATTTAGTGTCAGTGTGACAGGAAGTGTGACAGTCAGTTAGTGTTAGGTTCAGGGTAGCCCCCGTACCCCCCCTAATAAAGTTTTAACCCCTTGATCACCGCCCTAGTTAACCCTTTCACTCCCTATTGCCAGCGTCACTAAGCGATCATTTTTCTGATCGCTGTATTAGTGTTGCTGTTCCCGCTAGGTAGCTATTTTTTTTTATTGCAATTTTTTTTTACTAAAGACATGTGGCTAAATACATTTTGGCCTAAATGTTTGACTAAAATTTAGTTTATTTGATTTTTCTTATAACAAAAAGTAAAAAATATTGTTTTTTTTTTTCAAAAATGTTGCTCTATTTTTGTTTATAGCGCAAAAAATAAAAATCGCAGAGGCGATCAAATACCACCAAAAGAAAGCTCTATTTGTGGGAAGAAAAGGACGCACATTTTGTTTGGGATCCACGTCACACGACCGCGCAATTGTCAGTTAGAGCGACGCACTGCCAAATCGCAAAAAGGGGCCTGGTCCTTTACCTGCATTTTGGTCCGGGTCTTAAGTGGTTAAGGATTTATTACTTATTTTTGCAACCTATTCTGTACTATATGTTATCTATACCAATTTCCTTGGTTTTCATACACGTTGCATTTGATTGTTATCGCCAGGGCTTTTTTTTAGCGGGAACGTGGGGGAACGCAGTTCCGGCACCTTTTGAACTGACTGTATGTAATGGCAAGGGATGCTGGGGTGTGCTGCAGGGTATTGATGCTCACTGCTGTGGATCTATTTTTGCAAGGGGGTCAATTGTTGCTGGTGGGGGACCTATTGTTTCTAGGGGGGTCTTATGTTGCTGGGGGGGTCAGTTCTTGCTGAAAGAGATCTACTGTTGGAGGAGGGTTCTATTGTTGATGGCAGCCAGAGAGTCTATTAATGCTGGCTGTACGGAGATCTGTTGATGCTGCCGTGAGTCTATTGTTTCTGGCGGGGAGATTTTGTTGTGGGTGGTCCATTGTTGTTAGGGGGATCTATTGTTGCTGGCTGCAGTGGATCTATTTTGCTGCTTTTCTTGATATCATCACCAAATTCCATATAAATTACTTAGCACCACAAAATGATACTTGGTTCTATATTGTCTAAAAGGCGCGGTACTGGGAGGTGGGTAGGGGCGGAGAAAAGGGGTGACTCGGAAAGGGGAGTTCCTGCACCTATTGTCTATGAAGAAAAGCCCTGGTTATCGCACTCATATTTGTAAATGCTCTCTGCTGAAAACCTAATAAAAATATAAGATAAAAAAAAAACTTCTTTGAAAGGGACATTGTGAAAATATGATTGGCATTGGCCTTGAGATTTTTAATGTCTTTAGTTCATTAGAGTCCCAGTCTGGTCCCTGTTTAAGGGGGTTGCAAGCCCTCATGTTTTTTCACCTTAATGCATTCTATGCATTAAAGTGAAATAACACCTTACACTCTCCAGCCCTACCCCCCCCCCCCCGAGCCCCTGTTTGACTTACCTGTGCCCCGAACTTCCGTGGGCGCGATCCCGCGTCGTTCTCCCAACGGTGTCTCTGCTCTTTATTGGATGGATTGATAGCAGCGCAGCCATTGGCTCCCGCTGCTTTCAATCAAATCTAATGACCGCCAGGGAGCAGGGCCATACACTCGGTTGCTTTGTACACCGAGTGTATGACATGTATTCGCACACGCAAGATAACCCCCTCGGGTGAGAGCTTCCCAGAGGGGGTTAGCTATTGCAGGGAGGATCCGCAAGAGCCGCTGTGGGATCCCAGAAGAGGACGATCGGGCCACTCTGTGCAAAACAAACTGCACAGTGGAGGTAAGTATAACATGTTTGTTATTTTTTTTTTTTTTAAACGTGAACCTTTAATATCACTTTAACATTTCAGAAATTTCGTCCAATTGGTCATTCTTAACAGTTTGTACGTGAATGGCAAAATGTGTTTTTATATCTGAAATATATATAAAGAAACATTACCTGTGGAAACCTATATTTTAGTTCACTTTGCGAAACGCTCTATAAAGATATACCGGTAATCGTTTTCTTATGCATTGACTTGCAGCTCTGTCTAGGGTTGACCTACTTTGTAAACTTCTTTGAAAGATACCGGCTCTTTTTTTTTTGTAAACTGGAGTCTTGATTTGCTGATCTATCATCGTTTGACTAAATCTGGAAATCTGGAGACTCCTTTGGAAAGTTACCAGTTTATTTCTTTGCTAACTAAAGTTCTAACATTCTTGTCTTTTTTGGTATGACCTACTTTGTAAATGCCTCTGGAAAGGTGTCTGTCAATTGTTTTTGTGTTAAGAAGTCCTATTTTGCTGCCCTACCTTTGTGTAACTCACATTGTGAGCACCATAATGTCAGTTCTTCAGCTGGACAAGGACAATCATGACTTATCTTTGGCCTCTTTTACACTGGGGCGGCGTCAATTTTGCGGCGCGGTTTTACCCCCGCTAGCGGCCGAGAAAGGGTTAAAAACCACCACAAAGCTCCTCTGCAGAGGCGCTTTGACGGCGATATAGCCACAGTGCCCCATTGATTTCAATGGGCAGGAGCGGTGGAGGAGCGGTATACACACCGCTCCTTCACCGCTCCAAAGATGCTGCTAGCAGGACTTGTTTTACTGTCCTGCTAGCACACCGCTCCAGTGTGTGGCATCATTCAGATATCCCCGCTGTCATATGACATCCTTGGGCTGGAAGTGACTAAGGTACCCTTCCTCATTTTCATCATCTTCAGTCCATACCGTTTTACAGTATATTCTTTCAACTACATAAAGGATGCATACATTTGGGATTTAAGAAATACCCTCCCCATTAAAATAAAAAAGAATCTGTATTTGTTAATTTACAACATATAGTAAATGAGTGCAGTAAATAAATGAACCTATACTTCCATAAGTAGAAACTTTGTGTTAATAAGAAGAATAGAATTACTTGCATAAAAATATGCCTATGGAGAAGGAAAGAAGTGTTTGCCTTCAATATTTAATAAAGGATTTTATGATATTACAAATAGAACTCAGCAGTGCATTAACATGTATACATGCCATGATGTGGATATTAAATAGTATGTATATTGATTTGGGGGCAACAAAAAGGATTTACTATATTGCTTAATATATTTTTACACTTGAAGTGACACTCCAATCTTGGAATAAGTCAATACTCTATAGGAAATGAAATGTCACAGACCAGTGAGGCTGAAGTTAATTAAAGTTCATCAGAAGTTGACTAAGATTGGAGGGGGGCTTTTAACTGTTTGGTTTCACACACAATTTATATATACACTGTATTATCAAAAGTATTGGGACGCCTGCTTTTACATGCACATGAACTTTAATGGCATCCCACTCTAATGCCTCGTACACATGTCCGGTTTTCCTGTCGGGAACACTGCCACGTGTGTATGCTCTATCGCAGTTTTCCTGACAGGAAAACTGCCGGGAATCCCGGCGTGAAAAATTAGAACATGTTCTTTTTTTTTTTTTGCCGCGATTCCTGACGGTTTTTAATCCGGCAGTTTCCCTATGGGGAAAACCTGCGGTGGAGCATACACGCGGCTGGATTTCCCGACCAAAGCTCTCATGGCAGTTTTCCTGCCGGGGAAACCCAGCTGTTTGTAGGGGAAAAAAGCTACCGAGCAGGTTCTTGGTTTTCCCCTCGGTTTTCCCGGTTTCAACTCTTCTGGGAAGGCTGTCTACAAGGTTTAAGAGTGTGAAAATTGGAATGTTTGACCATTCTTCCAAAAGTGCATTTTATGAGGTCAGGCACTTATGTGAACGAGAAGGCCTGTTTCGCAGTCTCCGCTGTAATTCATCCCAAAAATGTTCTATTAGGTTGAAGTCAGGACACTGTAGAGGCCAGTCAAGTTCCTCCACCCCAAACTCGCTCATCCATGTCTTTATGGACCACTGGTGCGTAGTCATGTTGGAACAGGAAGGGGCCATCCCCAAACTGGTCCCACAAAGTTGGGAGCATGAAATTGTCCAAAATGTCTTGGTATGCTGATGCCTTAAGAGTTCCCTTCACTGAACTAAAGGGCCAAGCCCAACCCCTGAAAAATAACCCCACACCATAATCCCCCCTCCACCAAATTATTTGGACCAGTGCACAAAGCAAGGTTCATAAAGACATGGATGAGGGAGTTTGAGAGCAGTACACAAAACCACAACTTATGTGTTTTACTTGTTTCATAAAGATTACAGGGCCATTAATAGTGTATGTGCTTGCGTTATTTCGTGGAGCAAAAATATATCATAAGTGTCACCTTAAAAGGAACATACACATTCATGTAATTGCATTTTTTTTCTAATGTTTTCGTTTAAATGTTTATTACACAAATGTACTATGTGCCTTTCCTTAGACGTGGTGGCTGCATTAGTTTACTTTTTTTTAATGCTTTTTTACCTCTATTTTCACCTGGTGATCTGGCCAGTGACACACCTCCCATATTAAAATGCCTGTACTCTGAAGAAGCACAGGGAGTAGATTTGGATAGTAGCATTGTCAGCCTGGGAAGGGAAGCATAATGCCCTGTACACACGATCGGAATTTCCGATGTGATAAAATCCGATGGAATCTTCCCTCGGAATTCCGTTCAAGCTGTCTTGCATACACACTGTCAGATTAAATTCCGAGTGTCCAAAACGCAGTGACGTAAAACACTACAAGGAGCTGAGAAATGAAGTTCAATGCTTCTGAGCATGCCTCGACTTGAATCTGAGCATGCATGTTTTTTTTTCTCCGTCGGAGTCCCACACAGACGATCAGAATTTCCGATAGGATTTTTTACTTTGAAATTGCGCTACTTCTCTTGAAGTAGCGCAATTTTAAAATAGCCAGGTCAGCACAATTTCAGGTGCTACTTAATAGACATCTGTGTGGCTGCAAGCACAGATGTCTATTGAAGTCGCACCTGAAGCCAGCAAAAGTAGTGCAGGAACTAATTTTGCAAATCGTTGCAGTGTCACAGAATCGGTGTCTGGCACTGATTGGAACAGTGCCATTGCCTCCAATAGGCTGCGACTTGCCATGCAATTTGATCTCTCAAATCGCATGACAAATTGCTCCAACTTTAACCTAGGCTTAGATACACAAAATTGAAGCAAAAACTCCAACTAACACTTACTGTAAGGCCGCATATACACGATCAAATCTATCTGCTGGAAACGGTCTGACAGACCGTCCCAGCAGACAGATTCAATCGTGTGTACGGGCGAGCCGACGGATTTTCCCAGCAGACAGATTTTAAAGCATGCTTTAAAATCTGTCTGCTGGGAACCCATCGGACCGATATGTCTGCTGGTTAGTACGCTAACCAGCAGACATATCTACCCGCACATGCGTCGAATGGATTCGACGAATGCGCGGAAGTGATTTACTACCTGGTGCAGTGACGTGGCGGCGTCAACGTCATCCCCACGTGTGTACAGCGATCAAACCAAAACAGCCAGCAGACAAATCTGTTCAAATCGGTCGGTCCGACCGATTTGAACAGATTCATTTGCTCGTGTGTACAAGGCCTAAGGCGGCGTACACACGATCGGACATATCCGATGAAAACGGTCCGCGGACCATTTCCATCGGATATGTCCGATCGGGAGTTTGATCCGATGGCGTGTACACACCATCGGATCAAATTCCCCGCCGCCGGACGGCGCGGTGACGTGGCGGTGACGCGGCGGTGACGTTGACGCCGCCGCGTCACCGCCACGTCACCGCACCAGGAAGTAAAACACTTCCGCGCATGCGCCGAATCCATTCGGCAGCGGCGCGGCGGCGGTGGGGGCCGACATGTCTGCTGGTAAGTGTACTAACCCATACACACGAGCGGAGATGTCTGCTGAAACGGTCCATCGGACCGTTTTCAGCGGACATATCCCCTCGTGTGTACGCCGCCTAATAATCAGCTACAGCAAACCATTTTTTTTTTCTTTTGGCATAAAGGTTTTACATAAATAGAAGCTGACCATTGTAAGCAACCCTATCAGTGGTAAATAATTTGTCTCAACACTCTAACTGATACATTTGCAGGATAGCTTTCTCTGTTAAAAACATGAGACTGGTAGGATTTCCAGGTGAGAATAAAAGAAAGAAAGCCCAAAAAAACAACAAAAAATACTGATGCAGCCACCACATCTAAGAGCTGGTAAGCTGCAATATAATAAATGCTTGCTTTTTGCTTTAAATACCACAAGCTTCTAAATGGCATTTATTACATTGATTATGTTTTTGTTGTGTTGTATCCAAGGAGGATGGATAGAAATAAAATGTCTAACAAACAAAAATAATTCATAAGAAATAAAGGCTTGCAGTAGAAAAAAAATAAAAACTTAATTCAAAAAACAAAAGCACACATATGTGAAAATTACATAAGTAAATTTACCATTTTGATGAGAAAATTATTGTGAGATTAAGGAAAAAATAAGTTGTGTATCTAAGTGAATTGGTCCTACGAAGCTACAGTAACACACAGTTATAGTTTGTATTTACCAGCATTGACACTGATAAAGTACTGGAAGATGAAGAATACATCACTTGGCAACCAAATAATACCAAATCGCACTAATAAATAGACAAAATGTGGCCACATCTACAGCGTGATCATCTAATATTGTAGAATACAAGTTAAATCAAAACGATGCATGTAGTTAATGTTCAGTGTAGAAGTAAAAAATATTTTTTAGTAATTTAAACAATAAGTAGCAGCCCAAATCAAATTTGAAAACTCTTTGCAAGCAGTGGGGTTGATTTACTAACGGCAGATAGGATTTCATTGAGAAAAGTGAATCTTCACTTTGCAAACAGTCGGATTTTCCGCCAACAGCCTGTCATCACACAATTCCCATCGGAAAATCCGATCGTGTGTACGAAGCTTTAGTGTGTGACAATGCAAATTTTGGTGTACACATTCTTGGTGACATTATTCAAAGTTCTTATTACCTACAGAATTATTTTTGTAGGGAAGAAAGATTAATTTTAAATAGTGTCCAGTAGTGTTTCAGAAAAAAAAAACTGCCTTGCAGAAAAAGTAGATACAAAGTTGGCCTTTCCCCAAAAATTTTAATATAAAAATCCTTCTTTTTGAAATCATGAAATCCAAATGATTTTTTTCTTTGTTTTCTGTTTAGTGGATGTGGAATAATTAAGTAATTCATTACACGGTTTGTCAATCCACCAGAGGAATACAGAGGCAGAAAGCACAGATTGAACAAGCTGATTTTAGAAGGGTCATTGCACTGCTGACCAGGAATTGGCTCTTTTCACTGCACTCATTTGGAACCACTTTCTGATGAGACTGAAAACAGACATGGTGTCTATTGATTTAACTGTCACATGCTATGTTGCATATAAATCACTTCATCAGGATTTTTAAATCTACTTTTCAGATTATTGAGGCCCTGATGGAGTTGATAGTGTTATACACTTTAATACAGCAATATTTCTGAAAACAGTGCTTTGCTTTAGCTGTACTGCGAATACCCCTCTCTGATAAATGCGTTTTCTGCCAATAATTTTTAAGTTGGTGTTACTTGGCAAGTATTCCATCACCAACCACAAAAAACTTTAGTAATAAAGTGTTATACCCTGTATGTAATATGTAGTAATAATATGACGCCATGCTGAAGAGATGCAAATAACACTTAGCACAATAATAAAATAAATAAATAAATAAACTCCTCATTAGATATGCTTTTCTGCACGCAACCTATCTTACCCATTTCAAGTTTGAACAGCTTTACCCCCCTTAAAGCGGAGTTCCACCCAAAAGTGGAACTGCCACTTTAAGCACTCCTCACCCTCCACATTTGGCATGTCATTTTTTTTGGGGGGGGAGTGGGGGCTTCGGTAGGAGTGGGACTTCCTGTCCCACTTCCTCCTTCTGCCCAGGGACCACCTCGGCAACTCCTCCTCTCGGCTTAGGCGATCCCTGCCTCTAGGCGATCTCCTGGGATCACCTGTCCATTCAGTGAGTGCCCAGCCGTAAAGCCAAAAGCTGTCATGGCTGGGTGCCCACAATGTGATTGGAGGCGCCGGTGGAGAGAGGGGGAGAGGAGCGACGCACTGGGTTGCCGCATCACTGGACCATGGAGCAGGTAAGTGTCTGTTTACTACAAGTCAGCATCGTAATAATTTTTCATGATTATTATTTATTTGGAATTAGTCTGTATTGTTACCCATTGAATTACTGAAATCCTCTCTGGTTAGTTCTTCAAGAAAAATGTCAGGAATATATAAAGGAGTATGTTATATACCTATGGCCTCGTACACACGACCAAGAAACTCGTCGTAAAAGAAACATTGTTATCCTTGACGAGTTCCTTGTCAGGCTTGTCGAGAATCTTGTCAAGCTTTCCTTGCGTACACACTGTCAAGACAAAATCTCGTCGTTCTCAAACGCGGTGACGTACAACACGTACTACGGCACTATAAAGGGGAAGTTTGATTCCACTGGCGCCACCCTTGGGGCTGCTTTTACTAATCTCATGTTACTGCGTGTTAAGTAACAGTTTGGTGAGAGACGATTCGCGATTTTCAGTCTGTTACAGTATGAAGAATGTGCTATCTCCATTACGAACGCTACTTTTACCGAAGGTGCGCCGTCCCCGTCTCATAATTTATTCTGAGCATGCACGGGTTTCTAAGCATACACACGAACGTGTTTCTCGTTGTAAACCAGCCGACGAGAAACACGACGAGGAAATTGAGACTCCCGACGAGAAAAAGTAGAACCTGTTCTCTTTTTTTCTCGTCGAGATCCACAACAGTTTTCTCGACGAAAAACATGTACACAAAAGTTTTCATCTGTAAAAAAGCTCTGCCACCAAGTTTTTTGATGGATTTTGTCAAAGAAAACGGTTGTGTGTACGAGGCCTATGTCCAGGGTACATACTGCAGTAGTTAGGAGTATGAAATGTATAATATAATGTCTATAGTCAATGGCTCATGAGTGCATAACACACAGAATTCTGTGGTCAGGAGTGGATAGCACACAGAGTGCAGGTCTCAGGAGTTCATAAGTCTCAGCAGGGGTCAGAAGTGCATAACACAAGGACAATTCACAGATTGCAGTCTGCAGTCCATAATGCACACAATGCAGGAAAAGTTGGGGTTGTGGCACCAAATAATAGTGACATTAAAGTAAAAACAGTCCGCTGTACAGCAATCTAGTCCTTTTTAAATCAAATGATAAAAATAATAAAAATAAATAAAACCTGAAATGCTGGAAATATGAGGGGAATGGCAAAGAGAACTCTGCTTTGTGATGAGTTAAATCTTCCAAAGAACAATGCTGCTCCTGGGGCAAGCCTGCCAGATGGGGGGGGGGGGGGGCCTGAGCAGAGACTCCAACATGTGCAAGAAAAAACAAACTTTACAGCGCTTAACCAGGAGGCGCCTACTGTTTGTTTTTTCTTGCACACAATGCAGGGGCCAGGAGTGCATAGTATGGATATTTCAGGGGTCAGAAGTGTATACAACACAGGCATGGGTCAGGAATGCACAATACACAGAATGTAGGGCCTAGGAATGTATAATGCACAGGCCACTGTGCAGGATACAATGAAAACAAATTCACTCCTCCCAGTATAAGTTTCCCCCTCCTTTCCTCAGTACAGGTCACCCTTTCAGCCCATTATCCCCCCTCCCAGCCCACCCACTCAGTACAGTCCAACCTCTTCTACGCACCATAGGGAATAGCAGTTTACATATCTAAGATGCAGCAGCAAATCATAGTGAGGGGTGTCCTCCTTTGTCACAAGGACAATTGCACAGTCATGTGGCACTGTACCCAATTAAAATTAATTTCCTTGTTTTTCCCCACAAATAGAGCTTTCTTTTAGTGGTATTTGATCACCTCTTTGGTTTTATTTTTTGCGCTATAAACAAAAAAATAATTTTGCTATAAAACATATCCAATAAAACATGTACAAAAAATCTGATTTCTTCATCAATTTAGGCCAATATGTATTCTGCTACATATTTTTTAATAGAAATGACGGTGATCATCAATTTTTAGCAGGACAATTTTTGGGGACCAGTGAAACTATACAGTGATCAGTGCTAAAAAAAAATGCACTGTCACTGTACTAATGACACTGCCATGGAAGGGGCTAACATCAGGGGCGATCAAACGGGTTAAATGTGTTCCCTGGGAAGTGCTTGCTAACTGTGTGGGGGATGCTGTGACTGGGGAAAGACAGAGATCTGTGTTCCTGCTTGGCAGAAACAAAAGATCTCCATCTTCCACTCTGACAGAATGGTGGTCTGCCTTGTTTACATAGGCAGACCGCCGTTCTGCCTTTCTCACAAACAATCGCTGGGTCCTGGTGAACATTGGGTCCGATTGCCCCCCTGATTGGCTACCACTGTGTCCTGCGCACCCCAGACCCTTTGCACAAAATCACATACAGGTATATGATTACGAGCAGGAGGGCAGCCCTGCTGCCGTATATCAGCATGGGGCGGTCAAAAGGTTAATGGGAAGATATCTTTGACTAATTTTCTTACTACTATACAATGTTTTGTACCAGAATCATAATTTTACTGTAAATATATCTTAGTCAGATTATTGCAATAAAAGACAAACATTGATCAACCTAAAATAAAAACACAATTTTTATTTTAGAGATATAGTTATAGACATATACGAATAGAGATAGCTCTAGAGATATAAGAATCAAGAGGGTTGTCTATCATCCACATATAACTCAGATATCAGTTTTGTGGATATAAAATAATAACAATATTAATGAAAACTGGGTAAACGTGATTCACGGAATGCGCCAAAGATGATACTATTTGATTTTTTGCTTTGCTATCTTTATGGATTTGTTTTGTCTGTGAAATGTAAAAAGTAACGATCTGTTCATATTTATGTTAACAACTACAAATTAAAGTGTGTTTTTTAGGATTTCTGTTATCTTTAGTTGCCAAGGGATTACTAAAATTGTTTACAAGGAGCCTGCACAAGCACCCTAAAATTGGGTTGGTGCCACGCACACATATACTGTATGCTTTATATACCATCACATTTTGCAGTGAATAGCTAAACGTATATAAATAAGTAAGTAAAGGATTAGGTCAATCAAAGTTCACTAGACAATATGTTCACTATGCTATAGCAGCACGGAATGGAGTTCTATGCAGCAAAATTTAGAGTAAAACCTGGTAATCCACAAAATAAGTAATACTTACTGGCCTTGGAAAACAGTACCAGTGATGATACTCAATATTGTGCTAACTCCTCTGTGAATAGTAGGATATAGTCACTTTGTGCTTATTCTCTGCTAGCACTCTCACCAGTCCCAGAGATACATAGACATGTGAAATTGTTTTAGTTCAAATGCATTTTTAGAATTTCGGGTATTTTCGTTATCGTTTTAACAAACGAAAACGAACGCACAGAATCTGAAATCCGAAAAAAAAACGACAAAAAAAAAACGTTTTATTTTAATTTTCGTTGCTACAACAGTTCGATATAGATAGGAGATTCGACATGACGCTGACAATAGCAATCTGTGTCTATCGAACCTGCGGTCGAATGTGCCTAACTCTAACTCTATGGGCCAGATTCAGGTAGATGAGAGCATCTTTGCTCCAGAGTAACGCTTCTCATTTACGTTACTCTGACGACCCTTTCAGCGCAAGTACTGTTATTCACATAGCAGTTGCGCGTAAACTTGCGCCAGAGTAACGATAATGCGCTGGCGTAACCCGACGCAAGGGGAAGTGGGTGTGATCATATGTAAATGATGGGCGGAGTCCAGCGCAGAGGCTTAGGTTCAGCGCATCAACCACGGAGCATGCGCAGTGAGTGAGGCTCCACTCGCCCCCTTTGTGCGCATGCTCACAACTTCCGTCGGCACCACTTCACTGGAAACGTCAGCGCAATGCCTTCCATTGGGCGTTTAAATGCGCCTGTAGAAGCGCCATTCCGGCACTAAAGTATATCCTGCTCCCCCTCCCCGCAGTGATGTTACTTTTGTTCTGAGAAGGCTGCTCCCGTTTCCCGCAAACACACAGGAGAAAGCTGAACTCTAAAGGCCAGGAGCTGTCAGCCGTCATCTCGGCTATGGAGACCTATGATGTCTTCCTCCATGGCTGTAATATTTGACAGACAAGCATGGACAGAGGTGTTGTCCTGCAAGTGGGGGTGCTCAGCTAGCTCTTATCGTCGGTAACGCTGCTGTAGCTGCTCTCCTGCTGACCTGTGACCGTCTGGAGTAAAGATAAAGCAGCCTTTTGTAGAAATAACTTTGCGCCGGACGGATGAGATATGCGCGGCGCATGTAGCCGGCGTATGGTGCTAATCCGTTCGTGAATTGGGAAAAATCCCTCATTTGCATATTTGCAGGGGAAATCAATAGGCGCGACTGATGCGCCAAGCGAAATTAAGCGCTGACGATAGTCTGGCGTCGGAACGTTCCGCCGGTCGCAAATGGCCCGTTATTGGGCGCATCTAGTTTGGTGGGTACGGGCACATAGAAACGACGGCGCATCTTCACAGTTACGCGGCGCATATCGAAATACTCCAGCGCAAGTGTTGCTGAATCTGGCCCTATTAGTCCAAGATTATTCTACATAGAGAGAAAAGATTCGACATCATAGAGACAGTGTTGGGGTAGATCATTCGACATGAATGACGAAGATTTGACGAAGCAGCTAAAAACATATAAACATTGAATCTGTCATTGAAGGCTTATAGTGTCTGTCGAAAGTTCGAAGAACATTCGACAAGCAGCTAAACTGTACGATGCCACAATCGTACATTTCCAGTCAAATGCTCGGCCCATAGGCTATAAAAGAATTTGAATGTTGGTTGACTAGTAATAATAATTTATAAATAAAATTATTACTAGTCATACAATATTAGAAATCTTCTATAGCTTGTAGGCGGAACATTCGACTGGAAATGTACGATTGCGGTGTCATACAGTTTTGCTGCTCCGTCGAATCTTCTTAGAACATTCGACAGACACCATAAGCCTTCAATGACAGATTCAACCTTAATTAATTATGATTTTCGGACAAATGCATTTTTTAACGAAACAAAATAATTAAAACTAATTTCTGGAGTGACTAAATAAATGCATTTTTCGTACGGAAACAAAATCCCCCCCAAAAAAATTTCAGTGTCAATCTCGCTCCCTTTCTCGGCGAGATTGACCACCTATGAGCCCCGTTGCAGGAGCCAGTGCCGAGCCGGCTCACTGTGATGGTGAAAAAGCCGTCATAGAAGCGACGGGGATCTGACTTGGATTTCCACCAATTCTAGCTGTGGCGTTTGGTATGAATCATGAGGGGGAACTCCACGCCAAATTTTTTTTTTTTTTTTTTTTTTCTAAATCATGTTTATTCGTTTTAAGAAGGCATACAAAGTACATAGAATAAAGTAGGACCATTCGTCCAGTGGCAGCCAACATGGCTCTTGAGAACAGTGTAAACCGACAGGTAACAAATACAATACACTCCAACGAAATGCAGCTTAGGAAGTTTGTACACATACTTAAATATATACCCCACCATCAATATGTAGTCTGGGGTGTAGTAACCAATGGCCACGCAGGTCCTTCCCGCCACCCCAAAAGGGGTCATGCTGTGGCAGGATCTCTGACCCCTCAATGTTAAGGATCTGAGGAGTAGAGGTGGTACCTGTCAAGACTGTCAAAAAAGGAAAAGCCAAATAAGGAAGCAGAAACAAAAACAAAACAAAAAACTAGCCTATTAGTGAAGCAGCAAGAGAACTATTGCTAGTCGACCCCGTCCGATCCTGAATCGGACAGGTCGGTAAGGGTTTGGGCCTGAGACCACAACCCTCGGAGCGAAGAGATAGACGAATAGGAAAGAAGAAGGAGAAAAGAAAAAAAAGTAACCGAGGAGATATATGAAGAGACCAACTATGAAGGGGCTGGAGACAGAGTGAGCGGGGTGGAAATGGGGTGTAATGAGACTTTAACGAAAGAGGCCCAGGGTTCCCAGACCTGTTCGAACGTCTCAGAGCGGTCAACAATTACACTTGCAATTTTTTCTTGCGCCATAATCCAGGATATCTTTCTCTTAGCCAATAAGACAGAGACCCTTGCCGCCTTCCAAGCTTTGGCCAAAGTCAGTTTGGCTCCTAGGAGGATAAAAAAGATCAAGAGCTGCGTATTCTTGGACACATCCCGTACTGGAAAGTTAAGGAGGGCAATGAGCGGCGAAGTGGGGACGGGGGCTTTGGTAATTTTGCGTATCCAAGAGAATACTTTGTTCCAGAAACTTCGTATCCTGGGACAACCCCACCACACATGTAACATGTCTCCTTTAAGATTGCATCCCCGAAAACACAGAGGGGATGTCGCAGGGTATATCTTAGCCAATCTCGTGGGGACAAAATACCAACGGGAGATGACTTTTAAGCTAGCTTCTGCAAGGTTAGAATTGAGAATACCTTTGTATGACCTAAAAAAGTTTCTATTCCAAGTCTCCAAACTCCATTTTTGAGAAAGATCGTCCTCCCAAGCCAACATAAAGGAGGTTTTGGAACGAGTGGAGGATAGAGCCTTGTAGATTACCGTGATACCCCCCTTCTGCTCATCAGCCTGGCCGCACCATTGTCCATAAGAAGTGATTCGGGGTCTGTCGCCATGTGCTTTCCATAACTTGTGTAAGAAGTTAGAGATCTGAGTGTAACAAAAGAGTTCCGAAGAAGGCATTTTGAGGTCATTAATGTAATACATTTTAGGGTGTGGACCCGTAGGTCTAAGGAAGTGCCCTATTCTATATAAACCCTTGTCGATCCACCATCTGAATGCTGTTGTGTTTAGCCCGGGAGGAAATGCTGGGTTTTGGAATAAATGTTTTAGGGGAGTAATGGGTGAAGTCAGTTGTTCGTTATCCCTTAAACTGTCCCAGAGAGCAAATGAGTGGGAGAGTGTAGGGGACAAAATAGGGGGCCTTAATTTTTTCGGACACCACAAGAGATAGTCCAAGGTGTGAAGTGGGACCGCCTGTCGTTCAATATGTATCCAATCAGGTAGTTCCCAACGGGAGTATACCGCGGATATCTGGGTAAGTTGAGCCGCCTGATAATAATGAAGTAAGTTCGGGAGGCCCAACCCCCCCTCCTCTCTAGAGCGGAACAGGGTAGATTTAGAAAGCCTGTGGCCCCTACCTCCCCAAACAAATTTAACGATTTTGTTTTGAAATTTGTTAAGATGGGCCCTGACGAGGGGGACAGGAAGTGCCCTAAAGAAGTATAAAATACGCGGGAGTAATGTCATTTTTATCGCCGAGACTCTGCCCAGCCAGGACAATGATTGCCCCGACCAGACAGAGATGTCCGTCTCCAGTTTTTGGAAGAGCTGGGGGTAGTTGGCTTGGTAAAGAAGTTCGATTTTGGGGGTTAGCTGGATCCCCAGGTACTGGATGGACTTGTTACTCCAGGGAAATTGGAAGCTCTCGCTAAGCCTAGTGATCAGAGTGCCAGGGATATTGATGTTGAGCGCCTGAGATTTATCGAAATTGACCCTTAGTCCTGATATTTTCCCAAAGTCATCTAAAAGCCGGGTGATGATGGGGAGGGATAATAAAGGGGAAGAAATGAAAAGGAGTACGTCATCAGCAAAGAGTGCGCATTTATGGGATCTGGAGCCACATTGAATGCCGTGAATATCTGGATTGGTTCTGATAGCTATTGCAAGCGTCTCTATTGATATGGCGAAGATTAGGGGCGAGAGTGGACAACCCTGTCTAGTCCCTCTTGAAATTTGGAAAGATTCAGAGTAAAATCCCTGCAGACGTACCTGAGCCTCTGGGGTAGAATATAGAGCATGTAAAATGTTAATAAAAGATTCTCCGAAGCCCCAACGCTTCAGGGTGGCAAAAATGTAGGGCCAGTATACAGAGTCGAAAGCCTTTTGGAGATCTAGTGAGAGAAGGCAGCCTTGTTGTGGTGAGTCATTATCCCAGTTGGAATTGAGAAGGGATATGATATCGATCGCTCGGCGGATTTGGTCTGGGCCCTGTCTCCCAGGTATAAAGCCTACTTGATCCCTATGAACATAGAGGCTAATGAAAGAGGATAAGCGGTCTGCAAGGATCTTAGTCAGAATCTTTAGATCATTATTTATGAGAGATATTGGCCTATAGTTGCCCACCGAGCTAGGGTCCTTCCCTGGTTTAGGAAGAACAGAGATATAAGCTGAATTACTAGCCCTATCAAGCGGAGCCCCCAAGCGTAGAGCGTTGAAGAAGCGAGTCATATAGGGAGCAAGTTTTAGTGCAAATTTTTTATAATAAGGGACGGAAAAGCCGTCTGGGCCCGGGGCCGAGTGAGACTTTAGGTGTTTAATAACCGTGCATACCTCGTCCGATGATATAGGGGCCTCCAATTTCAGGCGGTGTCTGTTTTCCAATCTGGGGATCTGGATTTTATCGAGGAATTGGTCTATCTTGTTCTGGGGGGGATGATCGCCCCCATTATATAGGGATTTGTAGAAGGTTTGGAATTCCTCCATAATACGTTGAGGGTTCTGGGAAAGTGTTCCGCCGTTAATTTTGATTTTGGGCATAACAAAAGATCGAATTCTCGGGGTAAGTCTACCCGCAAGCATAGGACCCATTCTATTACCTTGGCAGTAGAATCGAACTCTGTTCCAACGAAGCCAATGTTCAGCTTTCGTAGTTAAGGCCAGATTCAGGGCTGTACGAGCTGAGTCCAGATCTGCCGTGGGAACTGAGTTAGGATTCGCCTTATGCTTTCTCGAAAGGGTCGCAAAGTCCTGCTCCAATTTACCTATGTCTCTTTTCCTGTCTTTGTGCATCTGGGAGGCTATTTGGATGAGCTTACCCCTGATCACCGCTTTGTGAGCAGCCCATAGGCAGGAAGGTGTAGTGTCAGGGACATCATTCATCTGAAAGTAATGTTCAAGAGCACTGTCTATTTCCCTCACTCTGATCGGGTCATTTAAGACAGACTCATTAAGTCTCCAGCGACCGTGTGGACGGCTACCCGAAGGGCGTTGTATAGTCAAAAAGACCATAGAGTGGTCTGACCAGGCCGCGTCTCTAATGTATGACTTAGTAGCCAGGGGTACTGCAGCGGTGGGAATGAAAATGTGGTCAATCCGAGCAAAGGAACTATGTGGATTGGAATAATGGGTGAAATTCCACGCCAAATTTTTAATAAAAAAACATCATGGGTTCCCCCAGGGGCATACCAGGCCCTTAGGTCTGGTATGGATTGCAAGGAGAACCCCCTATGCCGAAAAAACGGTGTGGGGGTCCCCCCACAATCCATACCAGACCCGTATCCAAGCACGCCGCCTGGCCGGTCAGGAAAGGAGTGGGGACGAACGAGCGCCCCCCCCCCTCCCGAGCCGTACCAGGCTGCATGCCCTCAACATGGGGGGGTTGGGTGCTATGGGGCAGGGGGCACCCTGCGGCCCACCCCCACCCCAAAGTACCCTGTCCCCATGTTGATAAGGACAGTACCTCTTCCCGACAACCCTGGCCGTTGGTTGTCGGGGTCTGCGGGCTTATCGGAATCTGGGAGCCCCCTTTAATAAGGGGCCCCCAGATACTTCCGGCCCCCCACCCTAGGTGAATGAATATGGGGTACATCATACCCCTACCCATTCATCTGGAGGAAAAGTGTAAAAGAAAATAAACACACAACACAGGATTTTAAAATAATTTATTAGTCAGCTCCGGGGGGGCTCTTCTCAGCTCTCCGGGGGGTTTTCTCCACTCTCCGGGGGGTCTTCTTCCATCTTCTCCGCTCTCTGCTGTCGTCTCTGCGCTCCCCGGTTCTTCTTCATGGCTGGCCGTCGCTATCTTCTTTTTAGCGCAGCCTGTTCTTCTTTGCTGTCTTCTGCCTTCTTTTCTTCTTATGTTGACGCAACGCTTCTTCCCGCTGAAATTCCGGGTGTGTCCAGTGTGTGATGATTTATATAGGCCTCTTATGACGTTACAGTCCCATCATGCTCCGGTCCCGGTCCCAGAACATGATAGGACTGTGACGTCATAAGAGGCCTATATAAATCATCACGCATCGGACACCCGGCATTACTGCGGGAAGAAGCGTCACGTAAACATAAGAAGAAAAGAAGAATATAGAAGACGGCAAAGAAGAGCGGGCTGGGCCGCCACTAGTAATGGAGCTAAAAAGAAGATAGCGGCGGCCAGCCCACGAAGAAGGCACCGGAGAGCGAGCGGGAGAAGAACCAGGGAGCGCCGAGACGACAGCGGAGAGCGGAGAAGACTGAAGAAGCCCCCACGGAGAATGGAGAAGACCCCCCCGGAGAGCGGAGAAGACACCCCGGAGCTGACTAATAAATTATTTTAAAACCCTGTGTTGTGTGTTTATTTTCTTTTACACTTTTCCTCCAGGTGAATGGGTAGGGGTATGATGTACCCCATATACATTCACCTAGGGTGGTGGGTCGGTATCTGCGGCCTTGTACGGCTCAGGAGAGCAGGGGCGCTCACTCGTCCCTACTCCTTTCCTGACTGGCTGAATGGCGTGCTTGGATACCGGTCTGGTATGAATTGTGGGGGACCCCTATGCCGTTTTTCCGGCGTAGGGTGTTCTCCTTGCAATCCATACCAGTCCTAAGGGCCTGGTATGCCCCTGGCGGGGGACCCATGCCATGGCTAGAATTGGCGGGAATCCAAGTCGGATCCCAGTCGCTTCTATGACGTCGCTTCTATGACGCGCTCGCTGGAATGTGTTTTTTCTATTCCAGCGAGTGCGAGATGCCGGCACCATGTCACCGAGGATCAGCGCGATGCCATCGTGCCGGAAACACATTCTCGGCGACAGGTATTGTAAGTGAACTTCTCTCCTTTTCATCTGCTTTCAGGTGTGATTTTACCTTGCCCCAGATGAATTTAAAGGAGCATCACATGCTTGAAACGATTTTATTTATCCACAATTTTGAAAGGGTGCCAAGAATTTTGACCAGACCATTTTTGGAGTTTTGTGTGATATTATGTCCAATTAGCTTTTTTCCTCCGTATTTTTTTTTGTTCCAATACACACAAAGGGAATAAACATGTGTGCATAGCAAAACATGTGTTACTGCAATACTTTTGTGTGAGAAGTACTAGATTTTCTGGAAACATTTCTGGGGTGTCAAGAATTTCGGCCATGACTGTTTTTGTTACTATATGTGAGGAACACACATTCAGTGATTGCAGCAGCTGGCAGATTAACGGTTTAACTCTTTTGTTTCCTCACATTTCCTTTATATTTCTGTATATGCTTTAAAGCCTGCTTGTTTTACTCACTGTAGAACCTACATTGTGTAAAAAAATCAGTTTGATCCTCCCCTTTTATACTGTCCCCAACCCATCTGCTAATAGAACAGAGCCCTAGGAGGCACGCTGCACATGCTCAGTTTAGTGTGTATTGCTAGAAAGTTTGTATTCTTCTTCTTGGGAGGGTTCATGTGATCAGCACAGGGCCAATCAGCACTGTCCAGACAGAGGGTGAGGGGTCCTGCAGCCTCATAGAACAGTTAGAGAATAATGAAAACTCCTCCTACAAGCTTTAATCAGTGCTCAGCCAGACATTGATAAAAGTAAAAGTATTGCTACACTTAGGCCTTGTACACACGACGGGAAATATCCGCTGTAAACGGTCCCCGGACCGTTTACAGCGTATATTTGCGCCGGGATGTTTTGATCCGATGGCTGTACACACCATCGGATCAAATTCCCCGCCGGCGGACAGCGCGGTGACGCGGCGGTGACGTTGACGCCGCCACGTGACCGCCACGTCACCGCACCAGGAAGTAAACACTTCCGCGCGCATGCGTCGGATCCATTCACAGGATACGACGCATGTGCGGCAAGATATGTCCGCTGGTTTGCCGTACTAACCAGCGGACATATCTGACGGCCAGCTATCCGGCGGAATTATTTCAAAGCATGCTTTGAAATTTTTCCGCCGGATGAATCCGGCAAAAAGCGTCCGTTTGCCCCTACAGACGAGGGGATTTTTCGGCTGAAATGGTCCGTCGGACCATGTTCAGCGGAAATATCCC
The DNA here is from genome assembly GCA_029574335.1 of Rana kukunoris. NCBI lineage: Eukaryota > Metazoa > Chordata > Amphibia > Anura > Ranidae > Rana > Rana kukunoris. Next base: position 116,886,821 of record CM056049.1, on the reverse strand, counting down.
CTCGTGTGTACAAGGCCATAGAGGCGCCTCTCTTCTATTTTATACTCAGTTGTGACATGACGCTTCTTGTATATCAAGTCAAAATTTATTAAAACATGTTCCTTGTCTTGGAAAATGCTCTCAAACCAAGTTACTCTAAAACCAAGGTTTTACTGTATTGCAGACTGCTACCTTTTCAGATGCCATCCCCCACTCATAAAATGTGAGTGGTGGATGGAGTTTGTTTGCACATTTTTAAGGATATAAGTAAAGTTATGATTATAAAGGTTACTGTATAGGACATATGTTAAATTAATGCTGTGTTTCCTGTTTGATTTAATAAAAACTATCTGTATCAGATGCATAGGTGTGCGCAGCCTATTGCATTAGGGTGTGCACCCCAAAGCCTAAACACACACTACCGATCACTCACGATGTTCATTCAGAAAGGGAAGGGGCTGGTAAATTACATATTTACTGGCCCCTTCCTCACTTCTAAAACATCCCAGGAGCAACAGCCGATAGGAGAGGAGGGAAGCTGGCAGTACTGCGGGGGGAAAGATGGGAGCCAGGGCAGTAGGGGGAATGTGTGCTTCACAGGGTGATTAGGATGTGCCTGGGCACACCTAGCACACCCTGTGCGCACGCCTATGATCAGATGGTTGTACTGGCTTTCAGATCCTCACTAGTAGAACCCCCTTGATATATTAGTTGACTGAACATAATCCTTGCTTCCTAATGTCAAAGGACAGAAAAAAACAGGTCATGGGCATGGCAATCAAATATATTTATATTTTAGTCAATACATCCTGATACTGCTATCTGGAAAAGGATACATTCATTGAACAATTCATCCATGTCTAAATGTGACCAGTAAATAGTGCATAATATATTACTCTATAAAACACAATAGCCAAACAGTAACTATTGAAATAAGCACTGTCTTTAAAGCACAGTGCCTCAGGAAATCTGATTAGACTCACTGCCCTGCAACCCATTTTTTATTTATACATTTTTTGTTGTTGTTTTTATATTGTGTCCCTATGTGTAAAATCTGTTATTTGATGTACAAGGCAGTTGTTGATTATAGCAGTGTTCATCATGTTCTATGGCTGCTATATAAGCTTGAAGCCCCCATTTGGCGAGGAACGTTCAAGTCAAACCGGGACTTTTGAGTTCAAATCTTAAAATAACATATTTCAAGGAGTGGAAACTGTGTTTATTTTTCAACATTTATGCACTTACCCCAGTGTTTAACTAATGCCTGGAAAGCTTTGGCATAGAAGATTTGTCAGTACGCCTGAACCATCCTAGGACAGCGTGCTTTGCTTCATCATCAGTGCTGAAATGCTGAACTCAAAGGAATTCTTTTAGCCCAGGTTCACACTGGGCTGCAGGAGTGAAGCCGTGCAAGTTAAGCTGAACTCGCACGATTTCACTCCCGCTGGCAGTCCCGATTTCGGCCGCGATTTAAGAGACATCTGTGCAGGTTTCTGCACAGATGTTAATGTAAATCGCGGCCCGAAATTGCAAAAAGTAGTACAGGAACTACTTTTTGAAATCGGTGCAGCGCCGCAGATGCGGTGTCGCACTGATTAGGACGGTGTCATTGCCGACAATTGCCGGCAAATGTCGCCGATTTGAGATGTGATATGACATGTGAAATCGCATCTCAAATCGTACCAAATCGTACCCAGTGTGAACCTGGGCTTAGGGGTCCAAACGGGTGGAAATCACTGTGAGGTCCGGGCTGTTAGGGGGATGTGGCAATACCTCCCAGCTGAGTTGCTGTAATGTGCACATCGTGCGGTGAGCGTTATGAGCTTGTGCGTTGTCCTGGAGAAAAAGGATGCCCTTAAGCCGCATACACACGATCAAATTTGTCCGCTCAAACTGGTCCGACAAATCCGATCGTGTGTATGGGCTAGCGGACAAGTCTGGCCGGCGGACACATTTTAAAACATGTTTTAAAATTTGTCGGCCGGAGACATGTCCGTCGGATATGTCCGCTGGTTAGTACACTAACCAGCGGACATATCTGCCCACACAAGCGTTGGAAGAATGTGACGCATGCGTGGAAGTTTTTTACTTCCTGGTGCGGTGACGTGGCGGCGTCAACGTCACCGCCACGTTACCGTGCTGTCTGCCGGCGTGATTTTGATCCGATGGTGTGTACACGCCATTGGACCAAAATCCGGAGGAGACATGTCCGCTGGAAACGGTCCCTCCGTGTGTACGCGGCCTTAGTGATCAAACCATGCTATTTTTCCGCAGAAGCGCATTTGAGGTGTTCCAGGGGTTCATCGTTGTTCCGCCCTTCCTCCTTCCACCTCGGATTTGCATCATTTGTGGATAATTCCATGTGTTTTGATTTTTGATTATTTTATAACTTTTTTATTTCATCTTTCTTTTTTTTTTTTTTATAAGATATTATGAATACAACAGTATTATTACAGATGGATGAGTGTACTTTTGTAGGATTGTAGGATAGCTCTTGTAAGGATATACACTCACATTTCTCGCCTCAACACCTACCCCCCTGGGTCTCTGTGTATGCTTATTTATTTATTTATTTAATTCCCCCCCCCTAATATTTACCCCCCCCCCCCCAGTTCTTACCTCCTTTCCCTTTTTAGTCGGGTCTAAAACGTTTACTAATTTATTTCCAGTAATGTTAGAGAAAAATTTTCAGAGGTTTTATATGTTCTCCACTGATCCCAAATCTTTCCACCACTTCCGCCCTCCTCCTCGCCCTGATCCACCCTTCTTAAATGCTCCATCTCTGCAATATGATCAACCCTGTATATAAATTCTTTTAGGGGTGGTTTATATGGGTAAAGCCAGAATTTCGGGATCAATCCCTTTGCTGCATTTAACAGCACTGGGACCAATGTTGAGGCATATTTTTTCCCCCCTTTTAACACGCCTTGTCTATGAAAAAGGCAGGACAGGGGATCTAATGGGATCTTTTCTCCAGAGATATCCTCGATTAATTTAAGGATCTCGGTCCAGAATTCCCGGATTCTCGGGCAGTCCCACCATATATGCAGGGCGGTCCCTTCTTGATTGCATTTCCTCCAACAAAGGGGGGAATTAGCCAAATATATTTTATTAAGTCTGACGGGTGTCAAGTGCCATCTCAGCATGCATTTATAATTAGCTTCTACTGTTGTTATGTATTTTGCGTAAGTAAATGTCGCTCTAGTCATATGCGCTTCTTCTATTCTTTCTCTGATTTCTTTCTCCCAGGCTTCTATACTTTGTAGAGTGTTTTTTGTCTCTATATCTGTAAGGATTTTGTAAATCTTCGCAATTCCGTGCGATATTGGTTCTCCCTTAGTGCAAAGTTTTTCTATTGGGTTCTGTGCTGTGTCATCCCTTATTGGTGCTGAAAGTGTGATTACAAAGTGCTTTAATTGTAAATATTCCCATTCAGTTATCTGTTGTGCCCCTGCTACTACGTGTATCTCTTCTTTATTTTTTATTTTTCCTTGTGTTACTATATCCCCAAGTCTTTTGCTACCTAATTTTTTTCCAAGTTTAGTCCTATTTCCCGGTGCAAAAAAGTTTGTGTTAACTAATGGGATTAATGGGGAATTATATTCCCATTTTTCCCTCTTGTGGACCAAATCCCATGTCTTAAAAACCTGTTTTGTAATACTATGTGTGTTTGAGTTAGTTATTCTATATTTAGGTGCGATCCATATGTTTGTGTTTAGGTGTTGATTACTTATCACATTTTCCAAGTGAGCCCATTTTTTTGGTGACTTCTTATTTGTCCATTCGACTAGTCTCGCTAGAATTACAGCTTGATAGTATCTTTTCATGTCTGGGAGAGCCAGTCCTCCTCTTTTTTTTTCGCGGGTTAAGGTTGCATAGCTTATTCTGGGTTTTTTATCTTGCCATATGAATTTTGAAATAATATTTTTTACTACCTTAAAAAAACTTTGTGGGACATTTATTGGGAGCATTTGAAATGTATAAATTATCTTTGGTAAGACTATCATTTTAAATAAATTAATCCTCCCCATCCAGGAAATCTGTTTGTGGGAGAAGTTTTTTACATCTCGTCTTATATCATTGAGTAGGGGAATATAGTTTGCCTCGAAGAGGCCTGCTACTCTAGGGGTTATTTTAATCCCCAGATAAGTGAGTGATTTTTGTTCCCACGTAAAGGAAAATGTTCTACGTAAATCTTCCTCTTCCTTTTGGTCAATCCCTATATTCATGATAACAGTTTTTACTGGATTTATTTTGAAGTTGGAGAGTCTACCATATCTTCCTATTTCCTCCAGTATTTTAGGAATTGATATTTTGGGGTTAGTCACATACAAGAGGACATCATCGGCATATGCTGCCAACTTCTGTTCCTCATCTCCTATTCTCACCCCACCTATATCTGGATTGTTCCTAATCTTACACAACAATGGTTCCAAGGCTATCACATAAAGGAGGGGGGAGAGCGGGCAACCCTGCCTTGTTCCATTCATCATGTCGATCACCTTGGAATCCCTCCCATTTACCTTTACTTTCGCCGTCGGGGATTTATATAGGTTTCCTGTCCATTTCATGAATCTAGGGCCCAATCCTATGCTTCTTAGTGTCTCCATCATAAACCCCCAGTCGACTCTGTCAAACACTTTTTCAGCATCTAATGACATGAGTACGGCTGGGGGTCCATTCCTTTTGTCGTCTTGTAGCATTAAGAGTGTTCTTAAACTATTATCCCTCCCTTCTCTGCCTCTTACGAATCCCGTCTGGTCTGGACTTATTAGGTCAGGCATGTACGGTTTTATCCTTGTTGCCAATATCTTTGCGAAGATTTTGATATCACCATTTAACAATGCGATTGGGCGATAATTAGAACAAAGGGTCTTGTCTTTTCCTGGTTTGGCTATTATAGCGATATTGGCAAGAAGGGATTCGTTCCTTACTTCTTCTATTCCCCCTAATTTGTTAAAGTAGGTGCACATTTCTGGGATTAGTGACTCTTTAAATTTTTTATAATATTTTATTGGCAGGCCATCGGGGCCTGGGCTTTTCCCCCCTGGGGTTCCTTGAATAACTTGGCTTATTTCTATTTGTGTTATTGGCTCTTCTAAAGTATCTACTATTTCCTGTGATAGTTTTGGTAATTTAGTCTCAGATAGGTATTCTCTTATTTTTTCCTCTCTATTTACCCGTTCCTCTTGTGTCTCTCCTATCCTGATAGAGTATAGTGAGGAGTAGAACGTCCTGAAGGCCTCGGCGATCTCGGTCGTCCTGTATCGCATCTGTCCTTCCTGATCTATTATTTTTTCTATATAATTTAAGTTTCTCTTTTCTTTTGAGATCCTGGCCAAGTATTTCCCAGGTTTATTCCCCCAGAGATACCTTTCTTTCATCACATTTTTGAATATATTCCTAGTTTCAGTATTCATTTGGTCTTTTAGTTGAGTCCTCTTTAATAACAATTCCTGGTAAACTTTTTTATTGTTTATTTGTTTTTTGTGTTTAGTTTCTAGGTCTTGTAGCTCTTTGTTACTCAGAACTTGACAGTAATATTCTCTTTTATTTTTCCTCTCTGTACCCCTTCTTGTTTGCCCTTCTTTCATGGGTGGTTATGAATATGGTTGTATATGTTCGTACTCATTATACCTGTTTGACTATAATTATTAGATACTAGGTCAGATGATGGAAAATTTGGAGTCTTGAAGAAGCGGCTGTGACCGCAAAAAGAGTAGTCAAGCTCTACAAATAGCCTGACTGTTACATTTCTTGATTTTATATATGGGACGTTACTAATGCCCATTTAATGTAAAATTTATTTTTAACATTTTTTAATAATAATTTCACATTTTAAAAGATCATAACTTTATTAAAAAATTTTAAAAATAAATGTTACATTAAATGGGCATTAGTAACGTCCCATATATAAAATCAATATTGAGTTAGATATACCAAGAGGCTGTCATTTAATGCCCATTTTTTTTGTTTCCTTGTTTTGACTACTTACTGGCTTGACAACCTCTAAGGCCTCGTACACACGAGGGGATATGTCCGCTGAAAACGGTCCGATGGACCGTTTCAGCAGACATCTCCGCTCGTGTGTATGGGCTAGCGGACAGATTTCTCCACCCGACAGATTTCAAAGCATGCTTTGAAATCTATCCGGTGGGAATCTATCCGCCCGACATGTCTGCTGGTTAGTACACTTACCAGCAGACATGTCGTCCCCCACCGCCGCCGCGCCGCCGCCGAATGGATTCGGCGCATGCGCGTAAGTGTTTAACTTCCTGGTGCGGTGACGTGGCGGTGACGTGGCGGCGTCAACGTCACCGCCACGTCACCGCCACGTCACCGCGCCGTCCGGCGGCGGGGAATTTGATCCGATGGTGTGTACACGCCATCGGATCAAACTCCCGATCGGACATATCCGATGGAAATGGTCCGCGGACCGTTTTCATCGGATAAGTCCGATGGTGTGTACGAGGCCTTAATATAAAGTTGGTTTAGCCTTTTCAAAAAAATACCCTCTTTTGCATATCATTTTGCATATCATTCCACTCATCAGCTATGGCAGTAATATTCACTGTTGATAGTGGGACCACAGGGTAGAAAATCCACATGAATAACGTAATGTTTGTCCCAGAAAAGAATTGCCATCACTTTAACCTGTGAAAGCAATTGTTCCAATTTTATTTGGTAGTGGTGAGTTTGCATGCTTCCACTGCTTTGATGCTCATTTTGATTCCGCTTTCGTCACATGCGATGATGCGATTAAGAAAATCCTGGCCTTCCCTGCCAAAACGCTCCATCAACACAGTGCAGACTTCAACTCTTCTATACCCAGCGTGCACTAACTGTTCAAAAATGCAAACGATCGTGAATTTTTGTGTTCACTGTTCCCACAGAAAGATTTGTCTGTTGTGTAATTTCATGACAACTGTCTTACTGTAGCTGAGCGTCTCAGCACCGTACTGTGATAGAAGTCTTCTGTAGATTTCCACAGGGTTTTATACCTTCATTCACAAGAAAATTCACCACCACACGCTGTTCTATGCAGGCACTAACACTGTTGTCTGCCATCTTGATTAACGGTTACTGGACTGACCTGCAACATGTGCGCCACCTATCAGTAATAGATTTGTAGATATTTTCGCCAGCACACCAAGGATCATCAATTTCGTCCAAGTGTTTTTTTTATTCAAATGATGATCACAATGTTTCGGATCGATGCAGGAAGCTTCGTCAGGCATGTGAGTGTATGCGTGACGAAGGGATCCTGCATGGCTCTGAAACGTTGCACTACACCGTTTTGTGATTTGATTTGAAACAATGCACTACACCAATTTCAGATGTGATCCAAAACATTGCACTACACCGTTTTGTGATGTGATCCGAAACATTGCACTTCACCGTTTTGTGATGTGATACAAAACATTGCACTACACCGTTTTGTGATGTGATCTGAAACATTGCACTACACCGTTTTGTGATGCGATCCAAAACATTGCACTACACCGTTTTGTGATGTCATCCGAAACATTGCACTACACCATTTTGTGATGGGATCATTTTTAGAATAAAAAACAATTTGGATGAAATTGATGATCCTTGGTGTGCTGGCGAATATCTACAAATCATATAGGTTCCAGTATTCAGTTGGCGGTCGTTACAGCACCCATTATTTTTAAGAGCTTATTATTAGTGTGTAGTACTGCCAAAGCTGGCATCCCTTTTTATATCTGTAAAATAAAAGTCCCGGTTTGACTTGAATGCCCCTCATAATAAAAACAATTATTCTAAGGATACGGGTAGTCCTGGGTCCAACATTTCAAACTTGCTGGACTGTGGCCACATCTATAGTTGCATTGTTTCAGGGCATTACATTTTATAGGTGTTCTGGTAAACTGGAGTCGGTGTATTAGCAGAATTTATGCAGCCACAGAACCTGTGTAGTCTTTTTGAGTAAAGATCTAATTTATTGCAGAGTTTGTACAATATAGTTGATGATAAACAGCTGTCTGAATTGCTAAACATAGCAGCCAGGATCTGAGCTATCCAAGGTGCTGATAGCACAAATACAACGCATGCCAAAAGGGAGTTGTCTGCTGTAGGTTTATTAATAGATATTGTATAGATTTTGTAAAAAGCATGACAAAGTGTTTAAAACATGTGGCATTTTATTAGACTGCAACTGTAAGCTTAAATGTAATTGGCATTTGAGCTATTGCTAATAAGAAAAAATAATATAGAGCGTGCTTAATTGTCTTGAAAGAGTAGTAAATCTTAGATGTAGGACAAGTATGTAGTGAAAAGAGCCATCACACACAGTCCAGGGTGAATAGAATAAATATGTACTGGTATTCATATGAGCAGCAAGGGACAGGCTTGTAATACAGCATATTCCATCAATTACATTCTTTATTGATGACACCGCTGCATTATTCCAGCTATCTCCCATTTCCACAGTGCTCCAAATATATTGGGACATCATTCTCCTTTACATATGGGCCTATAATTCATCTACTAGGTTGCTGGAAACAAAAGTAGTCATTTTTCTTTGTCATTTGAATTATTATTTTTTAAATAAAGAATGGGGACATGTGACCCATAAGTAATTTCCGTTAAAAAAAGTGTCTCCACTTAAATCAATTACATTTCTGCTAGCTTTAGCAGGATGCATACTGTAGCTAAGCTCTAAGCCCCGTACACACAATCGGAATTTCCGATGGAAAAAGTCAGATATGCCCCATCGGAGTAATTCCATCAGAAATTCCGATTCGAAGTTTACATAGAGAACATGTTCTATTTTACTCCGATGGAATTCCGTCGGAATTCCAATGTGAATTTGGTCGGACAAAGGTCCAATCGTGAGTATGGGACATAAGAAACATTCTTCATAGTCTTCTTCACTTCACTGTTTTATGTTCTAAAAATGGAGTCCAAAAATTAAGTGACTAGCCTCAAGTAAAACAAATAGATGATACAAATACTCCTACATAAGTTGTACCTGTGTATTTATAACCCTCTCTCCCAGGGATGTATTTAGGTTTTGTGCTGCCCTAGGCCTGACTAAACTCGCGCACCCCTAATTTAAATATGACCCACCCCTTCCAGTCAAGGCCACACCCCTTGCTGTTAAAAACCTGCCCTTCCCTTACCTTACCCTTACTCTATCCAAAATTAAATAGAAAAGTGTTCCTAAAGTTCTACTTTAGGCCCAAAATTCTGATTATTTTTTTGGAGAGGACTAAAAAGATATAACCATGCCAATGGTACAGCAGAAAACATATAGCACAGTGAGGAAGGTTTGTGGTCCAGGATGATAGGACAGTCAAAATTAGAAGCTCCACCCCCCCTACAGTTGCGAAATGCTTGGCTCTCTGCCCAGTCCGCCCCATAAGACTGGCGCTACACTAACAGTGCTACACTAATAGTGCAAGCCGGCGGAGACTCTGTCCGTGCTGCCCCCCTGCAACCTGCTGCCCTAGGCATGGGCCTTGTTGGCCTAGGCCAGGATACAGCTCTGCTCTCTCCTCTACATCTATTCAAAGTGCAAAATGTACACAGTTTTTCTGAGCTTCCAGAGGTGAGGGGGGGGGGGTCTGATTTCACACACTGCACAACTAAGAAGGGAGCGCTGAGTGTAATCTGAGACCTGAGTGGAGGGTTTTTGCACAGTCTCCTAGGGAATCATGCACAGCTGAGGCTGTCAATCACAGGCAGGGGCTGTCCTCCCTGTCATCCATGATTGCTTGGAGTGGGGTTTATTTGTCAGCTGTGACTCATGAAGATAGCAGAGGAAGACAGAAATTATATTAAGTGCTTTATAGTGAGGCAAGTGCAAACTACAGGATATCCTTTCTTCATTTCAGAGGTTTACAACCATTTTAAAGGAGAAGTACAACTTGTTTGGCTGTATTTCTCTTGTAGATCACAGAAGTGCTGTTCGTTCTGAACTCCTGTGAACTGTTTTCAGTAGAGAGCGGGTTGAAGCATGCTGTTGGCTGACATCACAGAGCCAGTCCAGGCTCGGGTAATATCACGACAATGGAGTCAGGATCTGCCCACATGCCTGGACCGACACGCGGCCCAGCCTCTTAGCAAGCTGTTGAGAGCCTGAGATGGCCACCCCACCCCCTCCACAGCCCAAGACTCCAGTGAGCATGACTTGACAATCAGCGTTTTTTTACTGGGGGAGATGTGGGAACTGAGGGATCGGTAGTGTTCAATCACTTGGTTCTCAGTGTTAGAGGCGCCGGGCAACAGATGCATCATCAGACCGATGCTGCATCACCGTAAGTAAGTATGAATCTTAAAAATATATAATTCTCTTTTAAACCAATTGTAAGGCTTAACAATTGCTAAAATGTATATATGTGAGTGTCAGACCTGCTTTTCATTCATCATTTTTTTCAGATAGCTTTATGATTTAGGCACCACTGCTGTACAGTACAGACAGGTTATCCCTCTCTACAGAACCCCAGGCAGACTGTAACTGGACATGTAAAAAAATGCAGAACACTGATGAGGTCTTAACTTTACTCTCTCTTCATGTCTGGAAGATTCCAGGGTTAGACTGGCAGCTCCTACTTTCTGTGAGTGGGGCTATCTACAGTATCTATCTATCTACTGTAGGTGCCGCCGATTTTGTGTCAATCTCGCCTCTGCTAGCGGCGAGATTGACCACCCGCGATCCCCATCGCAGGAGCCAGCGCCGAGCTATGTCGCTCCTTCCGCTCGCTGCCCCCAATGGATTCCTATGGATGCACGGCATCTCGTGGGGGCAGCGAGCGCGAGAAGCACAGCCTCCAGCGACGATATCCAGCGTGATCCCAGCGCGCTGGATATACAAAATCGGAGGCACCTACTCTATCTATCTATCTATCTATCTATCTATCTATCTATCTATCTATCTATCTATCTATCTATCTATCTATCTATCTATCCTATCTCTCTATCTATCTTATCTATCTATCTATCTATCTTATCTATCTTATCTATCTATCTATCTATCTATCTATCTATCTATCTATCTATCTATCTATCTATCTATCTATCTATCTATCTATCTATCTATCTCTATATCTATCTATCTATCTATCTATCTATCTATCTATCTATCTATCTATCTATCTATCTAATGTTTTCTTTTGTATGGAAAAATATGACTGCAGTTCTTAAACACAATCCATACTATTTCTGTAAAATAAAGCCACTCTTTATTCAAGCTGTATTTGTGTTTGTTGCATGTGCATGACCAGAGTACTGTGGCACAAAGGGTCAACAGTTTCACTGAATAAACCATATAATGATAATTTCAAAATAGCTTGGCTTGTTTCAGACAAATTTAGTTAAAGAACATTTTTTCCTGAATAACTGAGTTAAGCAATTTATGAAAAGCACTTTTGATAGAAATAGCCAATTACTTTAATCAGGTTCACTGGAGATGATAGGTAGTGTTGCCCTCCAGGTATATTTTTGCAGAATAGAACTGCATAGCATTTACCTTTAAAAAAAAAAAAAAATCTTTGAATTTCCTGCATCTTTACATTCTGAGTAATTATACAGAGAATAATGATAATGCTGCACAAATACATTGAAAGGGATATATATATTTGTGAGTTTCCATCATGTGTCTCCCACCACTTATAAAAGCAGGCAGGTTTACAAACCAACTCTGTAATTAAGTGACAATCACTCTTCAGTTTTTTAAATCACTAGACCTGTAGAAAACTTTATCATGAAACATAATCTGCATACACCGCACACAGCACTTTCTACCATTTTTCCGTCTTTGTCAGCTGTTTCTATTGAGCTTATTTTTAAACTGCAAACCAATATGGAACACAATGGCTATAATTATAAATACAATGTCAAGTAGGTGAATTCAATATCTTGACTGTTCATTTAAAGATTTCTCGTTGCAAAGAATATAATGCTATAATGGAGAGATAAGATTGACTAGTAAATACGTTATAAATATAATAGGAATTATAAATCAAAACTAAGGGAAAAGCATAAAGGAGTTGTATCTAGCTAACAATCAGACTCCAGCTGCCATTTTTGAAGAACATAGTAGAAGATTATTATTATTATTATTCTACAGGATTTATACAGCGCCAGCAGTTTGCATAGCGCTTAACAAAATGAAGGCAGACATTACAGTTACATTACAATTTGGTACAAGAAGAATCATAGGGCCTTGCTCATTAGAGCTTACAATCTAAAAGATTACGATTAGTCAAATAAATATGTGGGATTTTCATTCAGAAAAAAAATTCCTTGCTTATCTGACACCTAACTTAGTGTGTATTGCTGCTTTCCTATTTACTCTGTATGGGCAACTCAGTGGCATATCTAGCATGTCTGGAATCTGATGTGTTTTTTTTTTTTTTTTTACCCTTTTTTTATCACAATTATTCTCAATAATAACCATGAAATTAAACATCATGCATTCTGGGGTGGGAGCAGAACTTATGCCGCGTACACACGATCGTTTTTCGGCATGAAAAAAAAACGTTGTTTTTCAGCATGTAGAAAAAACGAAATTTTTCCAACTTATTAAAAACGATGTTGCCCACACACCATCGTTTAAAAAAAATGATGAGCATGGTGGTGACGTACAACACGTATAACGGCACTCTAAAGGGGACGTTCCATTCAAGCTCCCATCTCCTAACTTGCTTCTGAGCATGCGCGGGTTTAAAACATTGTTTTTAACGTCGTTTTAGCCAACACACGATCATTTTTTACAACCCGAAAAACAACATTTTTAAAAACGACGTTAAAAAAATGCAGCATGCTCAATTTCTTTATTTTTTACGTTTTTCAGAAGATGAAAAACGATATGAAGCCCACGCACGATCATTTTAAATGACGTTTTTTAAAAACGTTGTTTTTTTCCATGCCGAAAAATGCAGCATTAAAGTGGATGTAAACCCCCCCAAAAAAAGTTTAATTAAGGCCTTGTACAGAATAGGATGTCATGTCATCTGTGCCCAGTCTTGCCACAACGAGTTATTCCAGCTCTGAGCAATCCACTTTTTTCAGTGTGATAAAAACAGACAGTCAAAGAAATAGGAGTCCGTTTCTCCCCCTTGCTGTGAGTGACAGGTGATTTACATATCCCATGCACGAGCCCAAGAGAGGCATTCTGTTTACTTCAGATCCCCTTCTCCTTTATTTGAAAATAGGAAGGGGCCAATAAATTACTAGCCCATTTCCTTGCTTTCCATCCTGAAAAATCCCCCACAGCAGCAAGTGGGAGAAGAGAGGAGGGAAACCAGAAGCACTGCGGGGTGAAGGGGGCAACAAGGGGGTAAGCCCAGGAGGTAGGGAGAATCGGTACCACACATAGTGATTAGGGGGTGCCCAGGCGCACCTGGCATACCCCACTATGGGTGCCATGCTCCTTTCTCAAGCTCAAGCTTGAGAACGGAGGGCAGCAACACACCCTTGGGTGTTCTGCACATGCTCTGAACTCATTGCGCAATTTCCAGTCCAGGACTGTCCTCTGTGGTGTTGCATTCCACGGTGCACTCCACAGCTTAGTGCCTGATCTACCCATGGTCTTCTAGAGCTTGCTGTCTCCAGTCTTTCCACTGGCCCCCCTGTTCAGTGGACAGCGTGCTAATATTGCGGTTGGCATGCAGGCCAATGTGCGCCCTCACAGACATCCTTCCATCTTTTTATGCCTGTAAGCATTGCACGACATTTGAGTGGATACTCTTCTTGCTTTTATTGTTGCATTAAAGATACTATACTTAGAGAAGGTTGTCCCTTCTCGTTTTATGCTTGTACGTTATATCTGAGCAGTGGTTCAAACTTATGTTATCCCATTCTGCTTGGTAAATGGGCCAGCCACATAAAGAGAATAATTTCCAGTCCACACTGAGCTTAGCATGTGTGCGCATAGAGCAGTGGTTCTCAACCTGGGGTTTGGGACCCCCTCGGGCGTCAAATGACGATTTGCCAGGGGTCACGGAATCCTGGGCTGTTCCTGAAGCCCACACCGCTCTCTTGGCCTTTTTGCAGCCACCCAGCGGGGCTGTCCCTGGAGCCTGCGGCTGACCACTCAGCCTCTTCACAGCCACTCACTCAGTCCACTCAGCATGGCTGGGGGGCAGAGACTAGAGGTCAGCTGACTGGTAAAGAATGAAGTGGGAAGAGCTGGAGGAGACCCTATCTCCTGATTTTGGCATAGGTGTCACTGCTGCAAGACACCACAAAATCGGAGACACAGTGAGTAACACTACCTGTGATTATAGTTGCCATTAAACAACAAGAAATACGGCTAGAGAGAGTGATAGGAGAAAAAAAATTAGGATAGAGAGATAAAACGGAAAGAAAGAAGAACAAAGAGAAAAAGTGGTACATCCTAAAATGTAGCATAATGGGATTTAATACTGTATAAGTGGAACGGAGAGCTAAATGTTCATGGGTTAGGGGCACAAATTACTTGTCTTGCCTTGGGTGCCGACAACCCACGCTACAAAATAATTTTACTGTTAGGGGTCCCCACAACTTGGGAAATGTTATCAAGGGATCACGGCACTAGAAGGTTAAGAACCACTGGCATAGAGGAATGTGGACTTGAGAGGAAAAGGTTGCTGCAAGAAAGAATTGTCGTGGACGGTGTAAATATTATGGACGTGGGTGGACGTAGAATAGGTGCTTTTATCTGCTTGCCGTACTCACAAATGGCACCAGGGTCCTGGATCTTCTAATTACATATTTAATTACCGTATCTTGTCTTGCTAAATTTTAATACACCAGAATTATTTCAACATAATCGGCAGCATGTGCTGTTTATTTATGGAATTGACTTGTGCACATTCCTTATTTAGTTTTCATACAAACCTTAATCATGTATACATTATTTCACAGATGTCAATGAATGTGAAAGGGAACCCTGTCGGAATGGCGGAATCTGTACGGATCTGGTCGCCAACTACTCATGCGAATGCCCCGGTGAATACATGGGAAGGAACTGCCAGTACAGTAAGTAGCACTTTCTTGATCATGTGTTTGATATAATTATACCTGTATGCTTTCAGTGTGAGTAGACAAGTGTATCAAAAACATCTACACATTTGCTTAGATGTAGGGGTCATCTTTTGTGCGCATTCTTCTTTCAATACATGAGCAGGCTGTGAATGTGATTTATTTTGTATAAAGCCTGTTGCTTCTAAAGAATAGAAGAGATATCAATCACGCTAGTCTGGTGCCTGCTTAAATTACTATCAAACTGTTCTGCATATCAAACATAACAGAAGGCTCCTATCTCCTCTGGAAATCAGAGCTTGTTTCCATGATAGGGACCAGCATCTCACATCTATTTTCCTATTACTATGCTAAAGCAAATGCTTTTTTGTTAATCTACTTTAGCGTACTATTGTAATCTTAGATTTATCTATTGTGATGGGGTATTTTTTTTGGGGGGGGGGGGACAGCTGTATTGTTAATTAAATGTAAATCTTTACAGCCAGCCACAAAAGAGGTTTTATTCCCATTTTTTTTTTCACATTTAAAAGGACATCATAATCCAAAGTAGAAATAAATTGTGATAAACAATATACATATAAAAATGTTCACACACTTTAGATTATAATATTCACATTGTATTGAAATTATTTAAGGGAATATATGTAATATAACTTTAAAGTCAATAACTCAACACCAAGTTCACTATATGGACACCTTATATATTTATGCATGTTGATCATATCCCCCCTTAATCTCCTCTTCCCAAGAGAGAATAAATTTAGTTTCTCTAATCTTGCTGAGCTCCTCCATGACTATTATGAGTTTGGTTGCCCTTCTCTGCACTTTCTCCAGTTCTCCAATATCCTTTTGAGAGCTGGTGCCCAAAACTGGACTGCATATTCCAGATGAGGTCTTACTAATTATTTGTAGAGGGGCAAAATTATATCTCTCTCTCTAGAGTCCATACCTCTCTTAATACAAGAAAGTATTTGCTCGCTTTGGAAACCACAGCTTGGCATTGCATGCCATTATTGAGCTTATGATCTACCAAAACCCCCAGATCCTTCACTACGGATCCCTCCAGTTGTACTCCCCCTAGTATGTATGATACATGTATATTCTTAGCCCCTAAGTGCATAACTTTACATTAAACCTAATTTGGCACATAGTTGCCCAATTAAACAGTGCATTGAGGTTGGCTTGTAAATTGGAGACATCCTGTAAGGACGTTATTCCACTGCATAGCTTGGTGTCATCTGCAAAGACAGAAATGGTACTTTCATTTCGGACCCAATATAATTTATAATGATATTAAAAGTAAGGGTCCCAACACTAAACCTTGGGGTACACCACTGATAACCTTAGACCATTCAGAGTAAGAATCATTAACCATGACTCTCTGAATTATTATTTTTTTTTAGTTTTAACAAGGAATTTATTGAAAGGCAGTACAATACAGCGGAAATTCCCCATTTCACTCTGGGGTACATTACATTGACTAAAGCATCAAAAGCAAATAGTTGAACCATCCGTAATCAGCATAATAAAGGACAAAGATAGAATATGAAAGCTCTATTGTAAAACAATGAGAATAAATAAAAAAAGAAAAACAACATAAACGAAAGTGCGATAGAAAAAAACTAGTAACTTCCTTGAGTCAAAACCAAGGTATCATATCGCATGGAGGGGTTCTCTCAGGGAGCACAAGAATACTAATCGTCGGGCCAGACACCCCAAATGGGGACACAGATGTCGACAAAATAAACCTTATTGTTAAATTCTACCCCTTAAACGGGTTCACTCACTAGACCGCAGAATACCAGAACTCCGGGGTCCAGGAAGTAAACCACAACAGAGGAAAAAAAAAACATAACTGTACTGTCCAAGAGCCTCTGCAAGGGTAAAATATTAACGGAGCGAATCACAGACAGCAATGAGCACGATAATATCTAGCTATGGCTTTCAATTGGAACAAATACCAGAGTGAGGTACAAAAAAAAAAAGAAAAGTATAGAAAAAAGATAGAGAGGAAAAATAAAAGTAGATAAAGGGTGATACAAAATGAGCCAGCTCACAACTTACACAGTGCTACTTTTGTGTGAATTACCAATACCAGGAATCAAGGATATTCCCATATATTCAGCCCAGGGTTTCCATGTTGCCTCAAACGTTTTGGTAGAGTTTGACAAGGAGCTAATTAGCTTTTCCTTGTGACATAATCCAAGAGATCTTCCTTTTAGTAGCAGATATTGAGAATTTCGGAAGTTTCCAGGCCCTAGATATAACAAGTTTTGCCCCTAGTAGCATAAACATTATCAATTTACGGGTGAATTTGGACAGCTTAGGAATGAATGCGTTTAATAAAGGTATTTGAGGGGACTGTAGTACCGGGGCACCCGAAACCTTCCGAAACATTTTGTTCCAAAAGCTCCTAATCTTCGAACATTCCCACCAGATGTGCAACATGGAACCCTGGGCCTGACAACCTCTGAAACATAAAGGAGATGAAGAAGGATACATCATCGCAAGCCTGGTGGGAACCAAATACCACCTCATCATGACCTTAAGGTTGGCTTCAATCAATGACATTTGTTATACCTTTATACGCTCTTGTTCCCGCTCTGTGCCATTCGTCCAGGTCCCAGGTGCCCCATAGATCCCCATAGATCCTTCTCCCAAGCCTCCATGTAAGGAAATTTAGAAGTGGGTTCCACAAGTGCAAGATAAATTATAGAAATACCGCCTTTGTGTTCCATCCCCTGACCACACCATCGTTCGTACTCAGTGAACTCCGGGGGTTTCGACTTATTCCGCCAAATCAAATTTAAAAAATGGAGAATTTGATGATGTCTAAATATTTTAGAATCTGGCAAGATGTAGGCTGCATTGAGAATAGGTGCCAAAGGTTCTCCCTTTCGTTTTGAGTTAAAAAATTTGGTGAGGTGAGGGGCCAGAATATCTGAGAAGGACTTGTAATACAGGGTAGAGAACCCGTCCGGACCTGGGGATGAGCCGCTTTTTAAACCTTTAATGACTTCTAAGGTTTCCTGTAATGTAAATGGAGCATCAAGCAAATCGACATGCTCCTTACGGAGGGAAGGGATAGAAAGTTTATCTAAAAAGGAAGATGTGTCAAAAACCCTGGACTCCTCAGTTGCCTGTGATAATTTAATATAGAATTCCTCAAAAGAGCTCAAGACCTGTTGGGGGTTAAGAGTAAAAGAGCCGTCCTGTTGTTTAATCTTAGGGAGAGTGTGGGAGCGCATTTTAGGGGATAGCCTATTGGCCAACATCGTACCCATTTTGTTGGCCTAAGAATAGAATTTTGCACCTGACCAACGAATAGACCTCTCAGCTTTGACCGTAAGGGCTAAATTCAAGGCCAATTTAGCCTTTTCCAGCTGCGCAAAGTGAATCCGTGAAGGGGCTTTTTTATGTTTTTTGCAAATTAAAGCAAAATCCCTTTCCAATTTCTCGATATCCGAGGCTCTCGCTTTCTTCAGATTAGAAGCCAATTTAATAAATTTCCCCCGGATCGAGGCTTTGTGGGCCGCCCAAAGAGTCTCAGCCGAGATTCCTTCCGTGTTATTAAAGAAGAAATATTCCTTCAGAGCCTTTTTGATCTCAGACAAAATCATAGGGTCGTCTAGTAGCGATTCATTAAGCCTCCATTGGGAAACAGTAGGCCCAGCAAAGCGTCTTTGTATGATTATAATCACCATGGAATGATCAGACAAAGCCGTATCTTTAATGATAGCTTTGTGTACTGCTGGGATATGAATAGAAGATACGAATATGTGGTCGAATCTTGAGTAGCATAAATGGGGGTGCGAAAAATGAGTGTAATCCCATGTCGAAGGGTTAAATTCCCTTCAAATGTTTTGCTATTTTAGAACTGCAGCGAGAGGGGTGGGTTAATTGTTTGGACGGGATCTGAGGCCTCGTACACACGATCGGACATATCCGATGAAAACGGTCCGCGGACCATTTCCATCGGATATGTCCGATCGGGAGTTTGATCCGATGGCGTGTACACACCATCGGATCAAATTCCCCGCCACCGGACGGCGCGGTGACGTGGCGGTGACGTTGACGCCGCCACGTCACCGCCACGTCACCGCACCAGGAAGTTAAACACTTCCGCGCATGCGCCGAATCCATTCGGCGGCGGCGGTGGGGGACGACATGTCTGCTGGTAAGTGTACTAACCAGCAGACATGTCGGGCGGACAGATTCCCACCGGATAGATTTCAAAGCATGCTTTGAAATCTGTCGGGTGGAGAAATCTGTCCGCTAGCCCATACACACGAGCGGAGATGTCTGCTGAAACGGTCCATCGGACCGTTTTCAGCGGACATATCCCCTCGTGTGTACGAGGCCTTAGACTTATCTAGGATTTGGTCGAAGGCGGTGTTAGAGTCGCCTCCAAAAACATCCGTACCCTCCAGTAATTTGTCCAGGATCGTAAACATTGACCTAAAAAACTGATTCTGTCCTTTGTTGGGGGCGTAGTAGGAAACAAAAGAAAATAATTGGCCATCAATCAGTCCCTTCACCAAGATATACCTCCCTTCGGGATCCCTATGAATTAAAGTCGATGTGAACTGACTCGATTTGGCAAATAAAATCGCAACCCCCTTTGTTTTATCTTCTGCATTAGCTAGGAAGAATTGTGGGTAATGTGAGTGTAAGAAAGAAGGCGAAAACCGCAGTGGGAAATGAGTTTCCTGAAGCATGACTACTTCCATTTTTTGTTTGTGGTAGGATTGTAAAATTTTCCTCCTCTTAGAAGGTGAATTTAAACCTTGCACATTGTGGGAAACCACTTTCATAGATGGAAATTTTACGTTAGTAACAGACATGGTGCATGGGAGAAAAGAGCCTATCACGAGCAGGACTCACCTCTAACCACCTGGGGTGCTGTATTCCTGGATTCGGTTGACACCTGGGACCTGGAGGAATCCGAACACGCTGAAGCGTCTGTGAGCTGGCAAAGGAATCAAGAAAGAAAGAAACAGTAAGAAAAAAGAAAAGACAAAAAGAAACACTTCGACCCAAAACGGGCCTGTAAGGCCAAAGGGGGATAAGACCCTCAATGGACCTTACCAAAAAAATACTGTGTGTGGTCCTCAAAACGGACCATCAGTCCATCCCCCGAGCATGAGATATTCATGGTCAGAAGATGGATGGAGGCGCATGACTGCTGCTCCAGCCAGTCACATCCCTGAAATACAATAATAAACAAAATCAATAGAAAATGTCAACTTCAGTAATAAAAAAAAAAGATAACTATAACAATAAAGATTAAATGGATCCATCCATTCATAGAGTTCGGTAAGGGACCTCTAGAAGACTTCTTCAAGGTTGATGAAGACTTCTGTCCAGGGCTAAGTCTACGAATCCCAAGGCTGCCAATGAGAAAAAACACCTCTAGGTGATTTTAAGCAGATGAAGAAGGCCATCCCCACAGGGAAATAAAAACAGCAAAAAAATAAATAGAAAAGGAAAACAGAAGACAAGCTCCGGCTCAAGTGTGAAGAGAACCTTTAGTGCATCTAGATTTGGTGGACTTCCATGTAGGAGAGATAGGACTGGAAGGGGTAGGACGCTTGGAGGAGTTCACTAAGAGGTTGGAAGTGTCCATTGCTGAGTCCTGCGTGATAAATTTTAAGTCCAACAACAACCGTTCCCCCTCGGGAAAATATGAAAAGGAATGGGTCTTGCCTTTGAGCGAGAACTTCAAAGCAAACGGGAAAGCCCACCAATATTTAATATCTCTTTGTGAGAGAACTGATAGCAGGGGCTTTAGGGTTCGTCGGCGTTGAATTGTTGTAGGAGAAATGTCAGCGAAAATCTGTATCTCAGAGCCATGAAAAGATAAGTGGGGATTTTGCCGTGAAATTTTCATTATTTCCTCTTTCACGCTATAGAAGTGGGGCTTTACTACTATATCGCGGGGTGATCTGTCCTTCCTAGGGGGACCAAGAGATCTATGGGCTCTGTCCAACTCCAATTTATTTGGGGCAATTTCCGGGATAAGGGTTTTAATAAGGTCCTTGACTGTTGCCGGGACATCCGTGATGGATTCCGGCAGCCCCCTCACCCTAAAATTATCTCTCCTGAGCGATTTTCGAGGTCATCTAACTTGCTTAAAGCTGCGTCCAGTTGCTCCTGTAATACTTGAATATGTTCTGAATTTTGACTGGCTCTAGAGACTGTAATGTCGAGTTTTTGTTTAATGGATTCCATCCTGGAACCCAGGTTCTGGAAATCCACACGTATGTCTGCTGTGATCTTATTAGCAGTATTTGCTAGTCCCCTTTCCAGCAGATCAGATAGTTTTAAAAATAAATCATCTGCATTCAGAGGGGGAGCAGGGCCCGGGCCTCCTGGAGTGTTTATGACATCCACATGGGGAGAGATGGCTCCTAATGGAGTTAGAGTGTAATCTCCCAGCGTGCGCTCTAGGAGCGATTTAGTGGAAGCTGGGGAAGGGGTCATTGCAGGGAGATTAGTGTGTGCAGCTTGGGGTGTGTATGCAAGGGTGGCTGGCGCTATCACTTGCCTGCTCCCTGCGTTTCCTCCGCTGTGAACGTCACGCTGCTGGGTCGTGGCCGCCATCTTGTATTCGGCCTGGGAGGCCTCGGCGGTAAAACTCGGCCCGAGGTCCCGACGAACAGAGCCGCTAAGCATGGGAGAGGAGCAGGGGATATCCCCGACCGATCCCCGGAGTCTGGAGAGATATCTCTGGAGTGGATCCGGCTGTAGGGACGATCGATGGCTGGAGCAGTGAGGAGCTCCCAGGCTACGCGGTCATCTTGGATTCCTCGCGCATGCGCACTCGAATTAGTTTTTTTTATCCAGTTTTCTATCCATTTACAAACTGATCTCTCCAAGCCTGTAGACTTTACTTTACACATTAGCCGTGTGGGGGGAACTGTATCAAACGCTTTTGCAAAATACATTTAGGAGTAAACAAAAACATTGAATTTTTTTTTTTCTCTTACTGATCTTTTTCATATAACTATGCAAACTCTATACATATACTCTATACATTTGAGCGAAAAATAGAATAGTAAAGCTGGCCATACAAAATAAGAAAATCATTAAAAAAAACAGTCAGATTTCTAAAGATCTGTCAAACATGCATGCGATAACACTATCGTTGGATCAATAGATGTCACCCAATTATCGACATATTATCGATAATAACAAAAATGGTAGATTTTTCATCGATTGATTACATGATCTGGGGGTTACATTTTAACATGCATAGGTGCTGTAGATTTGTTTGAACTATTTTTGATCAATTCTAGTACTAATGTTTAAAAAAATCTTAATTTCAGTGCAAAAAAATATGACATGTTGGTTCGTATTTTTGGCATAAAAATTTGCAGTTCGATAACCAAAATTAGCCCACTACCGTTTCCAAAGTCTAACGATCGAGCATATTGAATACTTTTTCAAATGATTTTCTAGCCATGTATGGCTATCATTTAATCAACTTGGGTACAACCAGGTTGTACCCAATTACTGTCTGCTTCTGGCAGGGATTGCTTCTACCCTCCCACCCCCACCCCTCGAGAAGACAATGGCCCAACAGGAGGAATTCCCCTGGTAACACTGTCTATAATAATAGGGGAATCATGCAAATTTCTTTCCTGCAACCTTTGGTTGCAGGAAAGAGATTTGCTCCATGTATTACCAGTCTTAGGCCTCGTACACACGACCGTTTTCCTCGACTAAATCCATCAAGAAAAATGCTGGCAGAGCTTTTTTGCCAAGGAAAACGGTCGTGTGTATGTTTTTCATCGAGAAAACTGTCATAGATCTCGACGAGAAAAAAAGAGAAAATGTTCTCTTTTTTCCCATCAGGAGTCTCAAATTGCTCGTCGTGTTTCTCGTTGGGCTGGTTTATGACGATAAACACGTGTGTATGCTTAGAAACGCGCGCATGCTCAGAATAAAGTATCAGATGGGAGTGCACCTTTGGTAAAAGTAGCGTTCGTAATAGAGATAGCCCATTCGTCACGCTGTAACAGACTGAAAAACGTGAATCGTCTCTTACCAAACTTTTACTTAACACGCAGTAACATGAGATTAGCAAAAGCAGACCCAAGGGTTGTGCCAGTGGAATCGAACTTCCCCTTTATAGTGCCGTCGTACGTGTTGTACGTCACCAAGTTTGAGAACGACGAGATTTTGTCTTGACAGTGTGTATGCAAAGAAAGCTTGACAAGATTCTCGACAAGCCTGACAAGAACCTTGTCGAGGAAAACAACGTTTCATTTAAGATGAGATTCTCGGTCATGTGTACAAGGCCTAAGACACACCCCCCTCTCTCCTAGCAGAGTTGGGAACACCCTAATCTGTACATCTGCAGAGGCTACCAAAAAGCATGCAGGCAAGGCTGGGTTTCCTAATAAAATAGAACACTTTGGAATTATAAAAAGCACCCTGTCATTAATAGTGTATACATTTGAAGATAAAAAAAAAAAAAAAAATAGAAACATGAATAGAAACGTTTAGCCTTTTCTCATAGAATTCAAAATATGCAGATGATAATTATAATTTTAAACATTACTCTGCACTAATATTACTTTTTAAAGAAAATATCAGGCTTTAAATATATGCTAAGTGCCAATATTTGCTGGGCTGCTCAGTCCTGAGCTATGGTGTTTTTATTTTATTTCTTTCTTAGATTCAAAACATATATTATTCATAGCCTATAACAGCCTTTTCAACCTTTTTACCGCAAGAGGAATCCTTGAAATAATTTTTAAGTCTCAGGGAACCCCTGCTAGAAATGATTATAGCCACAGCTCACTGTACAATAGTGTGATAAGTGAACTGTAGATATAATAATATCAGAATAAGGAATGTGGTGTATTTAAAGCATTAGACAACCAGAGGAGATCATTTTTTCAATACATTCTGCTCCATTTGACAACATTTTATTGAAAGTGTAATTCCATACTAATCCTAAAAATATCTCCCCCAAACACTTAAGCCGCGTACACACGATAGGTTAACCAGAGGACAACGGTCTGAAGGATCGTTTTCATCGGTCAAAACCGAACGTGTGTGGGGCCCATAGGTTATTTAACCATCGGTTAAAAAAAAGCAAACTTGCTTTAAAATTTAACCGATGGATTGATAACCGATAGGTCAAAACCAATCGTTAGTATGCAAAACCATTGGTTAAAAACCCGCGCATGCACAGAATCAAGTCGACGCATGCTTGGAAGCATTGAACTTCATTTTTTTCAGCACGTTGTTGTGTTTTACGTCACCGCGTTCTAATACAATCGTTTTTTTAACTGATGGTGTGTAGGCACATCAGACCATCAGTCAGATTCTTCGGTTAACCTAAGACAACTGTCCTTCAGACCGTTCTCATCGGTTTGACCGATCGTGTGTACGCGGCTTTATGCATACTGACCTGTATAAGAAAGATGTATATACTTACCTATTTATAGACTGCTCCAGTCCAGTCACATGTAATGCCAATGGTGGCTGTGGTGTGGGGAAAGGAGGGAGCCTATGGGTAATGTCACTACTCCCAGGCATTACCAATCATTGGCGGGTGGGTACTCTCTCCTCTCCCCTGCAGCCACTGCTGGCTGACCCAGGAAAGTTCACATGACCAGACTGGAGCAGCCTGACAATATGAAGGAGGTGGGGAGAGCATTTTAAGGATTAGTAAGGTACAGCCTGAAATTCCAATTTAAGTAGTAATCATGCAATAAATATAATATTTACAACAATAAATGTGTTTCTTTATATTGGTGTTTATTCGTGGTCAGTGAATAAATGCCCCATTACCTTAGTTCTCAATGGAGATGTGTCATTTGTGATATGCCTATTTACATTGGTGGTCTGTGCAGAAATGCCCCCCTTTTTTATTGGTTAATATAGTTCCCCCTTATATTGATGGTCAGTGGAAAAGTCTCAATATATACTGGTGATCAAACTAGTGCCCCCCCTTAAATTAGTGGTCAATGAAATAGTGCCCCCTTATTTTGGAGGCACGTCTAATGCACCCCTCAAATTGGTGGTTGGTGGAATAGTGCCCTCTTACATTGGATGTAAGTGTAGTGCCCTCCCCATATTTGTGATCAGTGGATAAGTGCCCTTTTTTATCCGTGGTCAAATGAAAAATAACCCCTTATTTTGGTGGTGGTTTAGTATAGTGATTTAGTATAGTGCGTTCTTACTTTGAGGTCAGGGGGTCACACTGGGGATCATTTTTGAAAATGAAAAACAGATAACTTGCTTTAGAGAAGAAAAAAAGACTCCATAGGTCACTGGGTTTGCTGAGTGTAATTGGTGCTTTAACTCCCCGTTACCAACTGTTCACTGTATCCTTAGAAACCTTAGGAGGGACCCAAATTTAGCAAGACTGACCTATAAAAATAAAGGGGTTGATTTACTAAAAGCAAGGCAAATATTATGTTCACTTTTGCAAGTGTAGTTGCTCCAGAGCTGAATAAAAGAGCGAGAGCTCTGCTGATTTTCATCACCTAATTGTTTGCAAGCAAAATGTATTTTTTCTTGCATGTGATTGGGTGTTTTACTAAGCTCTGGAGCAACTGCACTTGCAGAGTGCAGCTCAATGGTGGCTAATGTTCAACTTTTTTTGGAGGGGCACAAAAAAACTGAAAAATTATGAAATATACTGAAACAAAAGCATCAATTGCAGCCACTGTGCCCATCATATGCAGCCAACTGTGCCCATCATTTGTAGCCACTGTGCCCATCATGTGCAGCCACTGTGCCCATAATGTGCAGCCACTGTGCCCATGATATGCAGCCTATGTGCGCAGCAAATGCAACCAACTCTGCCAATCATATGCAGCCACTTTCCATCATATGCAGCCACTGTGCCCATAATATGCAGCTAACTGTGCCCATAATATGCAGCTACCTGTGCCCATTATATGCAGACAGCTGTGCCCATCATATGCAGCCAACTGTGCCCCATCAATTGCAGCCGTTGTGCCCATAATATACAGCCACTGTGCCCAGCAAGTGCTGACAACTGTGTCCATCAATTGCAGCCTCTGTACCCATAATATGCAGCCACTGTGTCCAGCAAATGCAACCAACTTTGTCCCATCAATTTCAGCCTCTGGAACAATAATATGCAGCCACTGTGCCCCCCACCACTTCCCCACCTGCTATCTGCCCAGCACTTACCCCATTGTGGTGTCGGGTCAGGTGGCGAGCTATGGGACAGGTAGCGTGGCGAAGTCTCCTGTGTCCTCTGTGCATGCCTTCTTCCTGTAATGCTAGGCGGCCAATGGGATCGCCTCTGCCTTCAGCCAATGAGGTGACTGGTATTACATCTGTGCCTCCTGATTGGCTGAGAGGTGGTTCTGTGTTAACAAAGCAAATATTAATTTGCTTTGCTAACACACCCCGGTGGACTGCAAATGCAATGGTTTGCGCTTGCAGTTCACTTTTTTAAGCCTATTAGTGCCTATTGCTCTAATCATGTGCTTTAAAAAAAAATCCCGCTGTAATTCAGGTCCGCAGCATCCGAAAAGGGTCTGGGCATCTGCATAGGGGGTGGCTGCAGCGCCCATGGATAGATTCATGTAATGCATGAATCTATCCATACTATTAAGAGGGGGTGGCTGGAGAGAGGTGGCTGCGTCCTTAATGGACGCCCTGCCAAAGGAGCAACTGCACTTTTAAAAGTGCACAGTCCATTTGAATTTTGTAAATCAACCCAATTGTAATGACTAACAAGGTGTATTTTGTTTTGTGGATTTACTCTAGTCACAAAGTGGGGGCTTGGTATCTGAGGTTTACCCTGCTTTGATGCGCACTGGCTTGCAGAGAATGGTTTTGATAAATAACCTTCTATCATACTTGACATTTTCACTAACGTTTGTATTGGTCACCTTCATAAGTGGCTTACTTTCCACTGCTGTCAATATTTAATGGAGTGAGGCAGTCAATGCATTGTCTGTAAAAGAAAAGAATAGGGTAATAGATAGCATAAAAATGAAAGTACCCTGGTAAAAGTCAAAATGTCATCCTATTTATAGGCTATATATATAAGAGGGGCGCACAACCTGGGTGCCGCTCATGTGTCCGTGACCTCAAACCAGGGAAGCACATGTCCATCTTCTGGGATAGTGGGCTGACAAACGCAGTGAACTAAGTCATCGTCAGCAGTGGAGGAAGCATACAGCCATAGAGGGAGCAGGAGCTGCGTAAACCTAAAACGCAAACCTAAAACATAAACCTAAAACACAAACACAGCACCTCTAATATTGGGCTGCAAAACATAGACACCTTTGCACAGATCCAGCAAATTTGTAATTTTATGGATTAGATTCTTTTTTTTAAACAGATGCAGAACTAAGAATTGGTCAGAATCAGGTCTAATGCTGCAATTCTACTTTAGAGCAGCTGAGGGAGGAATTTATAACTCAAGCTATTACCCTGCAATATATTTGATCTGTCACACAATCTGTCCCAAGTCTCTGGTTTAGAAATGTTTTGCTGTGAGACAAAATTGCTAAATGTTCCCCAAAGAAAACCTTCACAATTTTTTTATTGTGACTTAAATAAAAAATAGTTTTAACCAGGCTGTAACTGGTAAAAAAGGTGCAAGCATTGTTATCACATTTTGCTTTTTAGGTATGTTATGTTAACTTAAAAAAAGACTCAGGTGTTAATACTGCACAAGAAAACATTGCCAGATGTTACAATTATATTTTATTATCTCACTGACGAATTACATGAGATGATCACACATTCTAGCAGCTGATAATGACTTGTGTGGTATTGTTAGCCCTATATAGGGATGAGCCAAACGATTGTGCGAACTTTAAAATCTATGGGACTCGAACGTTCGAAATCAAAAGGGCTAATTTTAAAGGCTATTATGCAAGTTATTGTCCTAAAAAGGGTTTGGGGACCCGGGTCCTGCCCCAGGGAACATGTATCAATGGAAAGAAAAGTTTAAAAAATGCCTGTTTTGGGAGCAGTGATTTTAATGTTGCTTAAAGTGAGGGGAAAAAAAAAAGTAAAATATTCCTTTAAATCTCGTACCTGCTAGGTGCCTATAGTCATTTAAAACTGCTTGCGGCTTTAATGTAATGTCTGGTCCTGGCAATATGGATGGAGATCATTGAGAAAAATGGCATGGGTCCCCCCCCAGGCAATTACCAGCCCCTTTGGGTCTTGTATGGATATTAAGGGGAACCCCACACCCAAATAAAAAAAAGGAAAGGTGTGGGTACTCTTAACAGCAGTATACAGGGACTACAGGGACTGTAGGTTTGTTGTTAACTAGAATCTGTTTGTAATTTTGAACTGGTACATTTTTGCAAAGGACACATTACACTTACTGACAATACTTGGAGCTCCCTGCCTCTGGTATTAGTATGAGAACACCAGCAATTGTATTCAGGTAGCTTTAGGTGCACACTGTGCATAGGACACAGTACACTAAGTGAAAATACTTGCAGATCCCTGCCGGTATTATTAGTATGAGAACACCAGCAATTGTATCCAGGTAGCTTTAGGTGCACACTATGCAGAGGACACAGTACACCAAGTGAAAATACTTGTAGATCCCTGCCTGTGGTATTAGTATGAAAACACCAGCAATTGTATTCAGGTAAGCTTTATTCAGGTAAGCTTTAGGTGCAAAGGATACTAAAACAAAATACTGGAGGTCCCTGCTTGTATTTGTATGAGAACACCAGCAATTGTATTCATGTAAGCTTTAGGTGCACACTGTGCAAAGGACACAGTCCTGCCCCAGGGGACATGTATCAATGCAAAAAAAAAAGTTTTAAAAACTGCAGTTTTAAAAGTCCCTGCACAAAATGACATTTCTAAAAGTCATTTAAAACTACTTGTGGCTATAATGAATTGTCGGGTTCCGGCAATACAGATAAAAATCATTAAAAAAAAAACAGCATGGGTCTGGTATGAATATTAAGGATACCCCGAACCAAAAAAAATGCGTGGGGGTCCCCCCAAATTCCATATCAGGCCCTTCAGGTCTGGTATGGAGTTTAAGGGGAACCCTGCACAAAAAAAAAGGGTGGGGTTTCCCCAAAAAATCCATACCAGACCCTTATCCGAGCACGCAACCTGGCATGCCTCATGAAAAGAGGGGGGTGAGAGAGCGCCCCCCCCCTCCTGAACTGTATTAGGCCATGTGCCCTCAACATGGAGAAGATGTTCCCATATAGGGCCTCATCCCCTCAACCCTTGACCGCACGGGTTTCCCGTTGCATCAGAGGGGGCGGGGTCACCCGTATATGTCACTGGGTAACCCCTGGTCTTTCCACGTTGTGTCAGAGGGGGGGCAGGGTCACCCACGCACTGACGGGTGGCCCCGCCCTTAGCTAAATAAAAGCTGTAAGGCTGGAGTGCATCATTTGTCGGGTGCCCTCTGTGAAGGCAGGATCGGGTCTGTGTCGTATCCTCGCTGGAGATCGAGAATGGATTACATGACTGGAATTATTATTTTAAAGGACTTGTCCCAAGCTGTTTACAGTGGTCAACATTTTTGACACTTTTTTTGTGAAATGGTAGGGGTACAATAAGCCCCCCACCAGCAGACCCCCACAACCACCGGGCAAGGGTTGTGGGGCTGAGGCCCTTGTCCCCATCAACATGGGGAAATCCTCCCCATGTTGAGGGCATGTGGCCTAGTACGGTTCAGGAGGGGAAGCGCTCTCTTGTCCCCCCTCTTTTCCTGCGGTTGAGTGCTCAGATAAGGGTCTGGTATGGATTTTGGCTTGGTGTGGCTGCATATGATGGGCACAGTGGCTGCATTTAATGGTCACAATTGGCTGCATATAATGGCACAGTGGCTGCATTTGATGGGCACAATGGCTGTATATGATGGGCACAGTGGCTGCATTTGATGGGCACAGTGGCTGCATCTGATGGACAGAATGGCTGCAATTGATAGCACAGTAGCTGCACATTTGATCTGCACAAGTGGCTGCATATGATGGGCACAAGTGGCTGCATTTAATGGGCACAAATGACTGCATATGATGGGCACATGTGGCTGCATATGAAGGGCACAAGTGGCTGCATATGATGGGAACAGTGGCTGCATATGATGGGAACAGTGGCTGCATATGATGGGCACAAGTGGCTGTATATGATGGGCACAATGGCTGCATTTGATGGGGCACAATTGGATGCATATGATGGGCACAATGGTTGCATTTGATGGGCACAATGGCTGCAATTGATGGCCCAGTGGCTGCATTTAATGGACACAGTGAGGCTGCAATTGATGTTTTTTTTGTTTTACAATATTATTCAGTTTGTTTGCGCCCCCCCCCCAAAAATGTAAGAAGAATTAAAGTGATTTTTAGGTTCTAGAGGGATTCCACAGATATGGCGTTAGCATAGTAACACTGGTCCAAACTTGACCAGTGGAATTGTGTAAAAAATCTGTTCCAGAAATGATTCTTTAAGGAGTCATTGTAGCAGAATTAGGTTTCATGTACATTACAGCTCCTATAGTTAAGTTTAGGAGCTTTTTTTTTTTTTTTTTGCCAAAGCTCCTAAACTTAACTCCATAAAAGCCTATGGGTCAATGTACATAGGATTGTTTAGTAGCTGCTGTGGTTAGGGGAGGTTAAATCTCCCTCTCCTGAATGCAGAAGAATCTCAATCAGGTTAGGAACCTTTGCCCAACGACCACAAAATTGCAGTAAAATCACAATGCAATTTTTCCACATTTCGCGTTTTAGGCTATGTGTACATGAAGCCCTAGCCTACCTTGAGACACTGCTTTGCCTGACTCAGTCACTGGGATGACTTCTATAGGTCTTTTAGCTGCATTTAATTCTCAGCTAGCTAGATTTGAGTTTAGGAGCTTTGGCAAAAAAATGCCAAAAGCTCCTAAACTCAAGTTTAGGAGCTTTTGGCATTTTTTTGCCAAAGCTCCTAAACTCAAATCTATAAAAGCCTATATGTCAATGTACACAGAAGCTTTTAGCAGAGTTTAGGAGCTGCTACGGTTAGGTGAGGTTTACCCTCTCTCAACCTCTCTCTCCTGAACTCGGAAGAATCGCGTTCAGGATAGGAACGTTTTGACTATGGGCCTCAAAACGCCATTGCAATTTTTCCCTGATTTTGACGCGTTTTGCATTTTCCCATGGCTGAAGTTCAAAGTAGGCTATGTGTACATTAAGCCAAAAAAAGCAGACTTCATCAGGCTGAATGAGAGAGGCGTAGATATGAAAAATTGCAAAGATCGCCACCTGCTGACTACAAGAAAGAATAAACAATATAGCTACTCCTTGTTAAATGACTTACCTGTTTAACGACCACTCAGACTTACGACTAGCTCTTCCCACCTGAACAACACGCTGTACATCATTATATTGTACAGTACAGTGCAGAATTTTTGTTTGTGTACTGTACTTATGCAAATTAAAATAATGTTATTGAGATGGAGTTTTGTGTTTAGACCTTTTTTTCACAGTACAGTAGTTAAGAATGCTTAAAATATTGATTACTTGTGGCTCCTCGTTTAACGGTCAATTTGTTTAACGACTTGGTCATTGGAATGGAACCTGGTTGTTAAGTGAGATGAGCCTGTACAGATATATTTTTTCATGTTTACCTAATTTACTAAAATAATCTAATATGTATATATTGTATATATGTATATGTAATATGTATTTTTTAGTTCTTTTTTTTTTTTAGTTCTGAAAAAAAAGGTACAACATACATACAAAAACACTAGATATTCTCATTAGGAATCATATATTAATGCACAGTAATACAAAAATCACTAAGGAGAGAAAAAAAGGGAATGCTGGAGATAGCAAAGCTTTTGTGTGCTCACAAGTAAGGTTATATTGTGCCTAAGTTGGTCCACCTAAAAGTGATATTCTAGTTATAGATGGAGTCTGATGTGCTGAGTCAGCAATACCCTTCCTCAACAGGGAAATCTCCCTGCATTCATTCCTGACCCTGTTCCTGAACACTTGGCTGTCCCAGCATCTCTATATTATAAAATAAATAAACAATCCAATAGGGAGATTATGAATGATCCCAGCAGTTGTGCAGACACATGAGGTTGAGAGATGTAAAAACTGTAAGGCGTTTTTTTAAAAACAGACAGTCATACTCACCTAGGTGGATGCAGCATCGCATCTGGCCCCCGCCATTTCCAAGACCGAGAATTGACTGATAGATTGGTTCTCAGTCTTCAGTGAGCAGAAAGCCGGTTACTGTCAGTCACCAGTTCTCTGCTTTACCCCACCAGTGCTCAGTTGAGCGCTGTGCTGTGGAGGGGGCGACAGCGGCTGGCACACACTCTCAGCGGCACATTGTGAGGCTGAACCAGCTACCACTAGGGCCGCGTACACACGATTAAATCTATCTGCTGGAAACGGTCTGCCGACCGTCCCAGCAGACGGATTCGATCGTGTGTACGGGCGAGCAGACGGATTTGGCCAGCCGACAGATTTTAAATCCTGCTTTAAAATCTGTCGGCTGGGAATCCGTCCGCCCGATATGTCTGCTGGTTAGTACGCTAACCAGCAGACATATCTTCTCGCACATGCGTCAAATGGATTCGACGCATGCGCGGAAGTGTTTTACTTCCTGGTGCGGTGACGTGGCGGCGTCAACGTCACCGCCACATCACCGCGCTGTCTGCTTTTGGTTTTGGTTTGATAGTGTGTACAGAGATCAAACCAAAACGGCCAGCAGACAGATTTGTTCAAATCGGTCGGTCCGACCAATTTGAACAAATCTATTTGCTCGTGTGTACGGGGCCTAGGAGGGAATCTGAGCAAATCTCAACATTAAAGTTAGGATCTCTAAAGAGTCTGGAGTGGCTGAGTGTACTTAATACCACTGACATCTGAATACAGGTCACTGGAGTGCAAAACTAAGTGCACCCACTGGAGCAGTAGGTCCAAGGAGCTTTGGCCCGATTTTTCCTTTAACTTTCTTTAGTCATCTATTAAAAATCAAATATCAACTTTGCTTGCCGTGGCCAAGTTAAGGAGCTCTTTAAATTCCCCAGAGTGATTTTTTTTTCCTGTATTGCTTAAGTAGTGAAATATAGAAAAAAGCTGAGGCAAACGCTGGCTTCCTAATATTATAAGCAAATATCACTGCAGAATTTGCTGTGCTCTTGCTGAGCTCTCATTGTGTTCTGACCATTACAAACCTTTATTGTTTGGAATCAGTTCAATTATTATTCATGTGTTGTTGCACACATGCATATTTTTAGTACTGCTGGAGTGTGAATGTTAATAGGGCTTAAATTGTATTTATATCAGCCATTTACTTCCATGTTTCTGCTTCAAACACATTATTTTTGTAGCTTAAGGGAAAATATATGCCTTGCCTGTAAGAGATTTTTTCCACTGACACGGATGTTGAAATATAAGAGCAGAAAAAAAAACATTTTTAGATTCTTTGCATTTGTAGAAGACCATTTGAAGATCTGTGACTAGCAGAGGGAACTGAGATTTCTGCCAGGGATTGAGAGGTTTCTAGGGTAGGATGAGAGCAGTTTAAAAGTAAAAATTGTTTTTAACTGTGATGCATTAATTCATGATTTTGTTATGGCATGTTTCATATAGTTACATAGTTAGCGTGGTTGAAAAATGACACTTCCAGTCCATCCAGTTCAACCAATAAAATAGAAAAAAATTACAATCCTATATACACAATCCTATGCAAACGGTTGATCCAGAGGAAGGCAAAACAAAACCCCAGCAAAGCATGATCCAATTTGCTCCTGCAGGGAAAAAAATCCTTCCAGACCCCACAAGAGGCAATCAGATATTTCCTGGATTAACTTTACCTATAAATATTAGTATTCAGTTATATTATGTAAATTTAGGTAAAAATCCAGTTTTTTAAAACATTCTACTGAGCTGGCCAGAACCAGCTCTTAAGGGAATCTTCTCCACATTTTTACAGCTCTTACTGTGAAGAAGCTTTTTCATATATGGAAATTAAATCTCTTTTCCTCCAAACGTAATCTGTGTAATCTCCTCTGTGATTACCCTAAAGCAGGGGTCCTCAAACTACGGCCCTCCAGCTGTTCAGGAACTGCAATTCCCATCATGCCTTAGTCATGTCTGTAAATGTCAGAGTTTTACAATGCCTCATGGGACCTGTAGTTCCGCAACAGCTGGATGGCCATAGTTTGAGGATCCCTGCCCTAAAGTGAATTACTCTATACTCCAATTCCCCAATATCCTTTTTATGAACTGGTGCCCAAAACTGAACTGCATATTCCAGAAGAGGTCTTACTAATGATTTGTACAGGGGCACAATTGTATCTCTCTCTCTCTGGAGTCCATACCTCTCTTAATACAAGAAAATAAAAGATTTTGCTAGTTTTGGAAGCCGCTGCTTGCAGGCCCGAATTGACTCCCTTTGCCGCCCCAAGGCCGGGTCCTTTAATGCTAAAAGTCCCCAAACCTGTGCCCATCATTGCCTCCTCAACGTGCCCATCATTGTTGTCTCACCATCATTGCAGCCTTACCGTGCCTTCATTGCAGCCTCACCACCACTGCCGCCTTACTGTGCCCTCATTGCAGCCTCCCTCACCATCATTGCTGCCTTGCTTTGCCCTCATTGCAGGCCCCCTCACCATCATTACAGCCCCCCCTCATCATCATTACAGCCCCCCTCACCATCATTGCAGCCCCCCTCACCATCATTGCAGCCTTACTGTGGCAAACAATGTAGCCTCACCAGTCATTGTGTGCATTACGCACATCGGGCATCTCCTGCTCCTGCTGTGTCACGAAGCTCACTGTGAAAAGTTTGGGCGCGCTGTGATAAAAGTCCTGCCCTCCTTCTAGACCAGCTTGTGTGATAGACAGAACACTGCATCTATCACACAAGCTGGTCTAGGAGGAGGGCGGGGCTTTTATCACAGCACGCCCAAACTTTTTACAGTGAGCTCCGTGACACAGCAGTCTCCCGCTGTGTGTTACAACCAGCACCGCCCCTGCACCCACTGCTGCCCCAAGGCCTGGCCTCGGTGGCCTTGTCGGGAATCCGGCCCTGGCTGCTTGCCATTGCGTGTCATTATTAAGCTTATGATCTACCAGAACACCCAGATCCTTCTCCACCATTGGTTCCCCCATGATTTCTCATTCTCAAAAATATTGCTGTTGGGAACACCAGATGTTGAGACATTCATTAGTAAAGGATTTCTATCATACTTGATAAAGGATAGTGCAGTAATGCACACCCCCTGCTCCAAGAAAAAAAGCACCAAAAGCCACAACTTATAAACAAGGTCATTGTCTGATCTAAAGGCATATAATGAAGTGGTGACAGAGACCAGTTGGAAATACACTATACAAAAGTGTATCCTTGTGTATAGACTTGTTTATTCTGCTATGCATACTGCTCCATCTTAAGTCAGGATGTTGCTTTCATTGTATGTGTCAATTTTAAAGTGTTTCTATGGTCAAAATGTAAAATCATATATTAATTTCTACATTGTATTTCAATTATTTATAGCCTACTCCTACTAAAATGAATTATCTTGAAGTTTGTGAATGTACTTTGTGAAGATCCCCTACATTTACTTCATTGAATTCTGTTACATGTATTTACATTGCCCTGTGAGTAGGAACTGCTGTGTCACACATTTCACATAACCTTCCTTCTGGACTATAGAGGTGCTGAGAGGAGGAACTTCAGGAGGTGGAGTCAGGGGAATTTGGGGTTTATTTCAATGCAAGAACTGGAGAGCTTTCCCACTGTATATAACGTAAAGGGTCATTATTATGGTGCTAGTTCATGGTTTGTGTGTGGTACCATTTGCTAACTTCCATTTTGATAAGAGAAAAGCTTAAAAATAAGGCCCAAGTGCCACCGCTTTGTTTTGATTGTTGCCAGTTTTAGCTGTACCTCTATAGGTTTATTTGATTTGACAGCTACAGACTGTGAATGTCATTATAATGTTGCTGATCCACTATGTATTTTTTGTTGTTCAGACTGTTTAGAATGATGGATGATCTGTACTTCTTTAATCTCTAATGCAGGGTTTGGCAAACCCGGGGCTCGCAACCGCTGAATGTCTGGCCCGTCAGTGCCTGGGATTAGTTCACGGGCGCCCAGCCTGCAGACATTTTCGCTGCTTTCCTCTTTATTGGACATTGGCGAGCGGCCATTATCACAGAGCTGGATGGGGGTGGGTTTTGCTGGAGTACACTTTTTCAGTAAACAGCAGGTGATTGGTTGCTGGGCGATCCTAGCAACCAATCACCAGCCTGTATATGTGAAAAGTTAACTTCAGCAGTTCCCGTCCCCATCCAGCTCTGTGATATTGATCTCTGCTGCTCTGCTTGCTGTAAACCTGTGTAAGGTAGGAGAGTTCTATCTACACAGCATGTGTTTGTGGAGTGCAGGGGACAGAGGACACTACAGTGGGGGGGGTACAGGGGACAGAGGACCCTACAGTGGAGGGTGCAGGGCACAGAGGGCGCTGCAGTGGGGGGTGCAGGGGACAGAGGACACTGCTATAGGGGAACAGGGACCTCTTCTCGTTTGAGGACAGGGACCCCATTACACCTGGGGACAGGGACTCCTTCTTCCCTTGGGACAGGGACCCCAGGGATTTATTGTCCCCTGGAGACAGGGATACCATCTCCCCTGGGGACAGGGATCTAATATCTCCTAGGGACTGGACCCCCCATCTCTCCTAAGGGAAGGAACCCAATTTTCCCAAGGGATAGGAACCCCATGTTTCCTAGGGACAGGAACCCCATTTCCAGACCATGCTGGCTAGCAGGGCTGGCGTCAGCCACCCTTGGGTTCCAGGATGGGGACGGGGGCAGTAAAATCTGAATCCCCAGCTACAAACTCCCTCAGGGTGAACTGGCTTTGTATTAGTGGAGCACCTTAAAGTGAGGTAATTCGTGTATTAGGATTTTAATTATCTTAATTTATTAGCAGGTGAATGTGACCCTCCGTGCATTCACATACATTGAATCCGGCTCTAAGTGGAAAATGGTTGCTAACCCCTGCTCTAATGGTTCAAGGGAAAGGCTTGGGATTGCCAAGATTTACCAGCATCTCCATATCCATAATACTATTAAAAGTCTCAATCTACTCCGAAATTTTTGGAATAATTGGAGATTTCCAATATCTTGGTATCAATTGTCTAATTGCTGTTAAAAAAAAAACAAAAAAAAACAGAATGGATTTTTTGGGGTTTTAAGCAATGGTTGAGGTAAAAAAGAAAAAAGAGACAATTCGACAGTTATTAATTAATTCATCCACAACAGTATTAAATTAATTAATTACTTGATCCCATAATTTGTGAATAGAGGGACGGGCCCACCACAGATGGGATAAGTTACCTATAGCAACATTAACCACTTGATACCCACCCGCCGTCAAATGACGGCGGGCGGGTAACTCTCTGTTCCTGACAGCACATCATATGACGTCCTGTCATTTAAATTGGCTAGGGGCGCGCGTGTGCCCGGCGGCCGCGATGGCCGCTGGGCACATGCGATTGCCGACAATTGAGCTGGGACGTGCAGCTCTGTGTGTAAACACAGAGCTGCACGTCCCTGTCAGGGAGAGAGGAGACCGATTGTGTCCCTTGTACATAGGGACACAATCGGTCACCTCCCCCAGTCACCCCCCTCCCCCTACAGTTAGAACACACCTAGGATACACAATTAACCCCTGCCCCGCCCCTAGTGGTTAACCCCTTCCCTGCCAGTTACATTTATACAGTAATCAATGCATATTTATAGCATTGTTCACTGTATAAATGTAAATGGTCCCAAAAATGTGTCAAAAGTGTCCCAGTCACAACAATAGACAATCACAGTCTGCTTAAACTAATAACACACAAAGAATTGCATGTTACCATGTTTTTATTGAACACACCATGTAAACATTCACAGTGCACATGGAAAAAGTATGTGAACCCCTAGAATAATGACATCTTTAAGAGCTAATTTGAGTGAGGTGTCAGTCAACTGGAATCCAATCAATGAGATGACATTGGAGGTGTTGGTTACAGCTGCCCTGCCCTATAAAAAACATGCACCAGTTCTGGGTTTGCTTTTCACAAGAAGCATTGATTGATGTGAATGATGCCTCACACAAAAGAGCTCTCATAATATTTAGGATTAAGCCCGAAGCCCGAAGCCGCCGTATCATGGTTTGAGGATTCAAACTAGTGATACGGCGCGCAAAATTTGAAATTACTCCTGTCTAACACCAGTTAGACAGGCGTAATTGCTTTATGAATCTGGGCCAATATATTTTTCAAGTCTTAAGTAATAATATTATCTTCTAATTAGTTGTCTTTTCAGGTTTGCTTAACACAAAGCTGATTTGATAGTAAAATCAAATTTTGTCTTTGTGATCATTCCTTAAAAACTTTTTTTTTCCATTTTGGATATTACAGGTCCGGTCATAAACCCTGG
>CM056049.1:116593422-116843422 GCA_029574335.1 Rana kukunoris | reverse complement strand
ATCATATTGTCTGCAAACCAATGCTGCATCTAGCTAGCTGAGTATGTAGGTTTGTTTTTCAAATCCAGTACTTTTTTAAGTAAAACAACAGGGAATATAACATATTTAATGTGTTTTAATACCCAAACTTTTTCATGCATAATGCATGCAATAGTAAAACCTTTTTTTTTTCTTTTGTTTGCTGCCTAACCTATTGGAAAGATCCCCCATAGAACATAGACATAGAAGTAAGTGAGTGAAAACCTCTCATCAAAGTGAGGGAATATACCCCCTTGACAGCTGTCACCAGAAAGAGTTACCCCATTGGAATATTTTCCCTCACTTCTGACTTATGCCGATTGGTCCATCCGATGAGAACAGTCTGATGGACCAGTTTCATCGGTTAAGCGATGAAGCTGACTGATGGTCCGTCGCGCCTAAACACCATCGGTTAAAAAAACTATCGCGTCAGAACATGGTGACATAAAACACAAGGGCGTGCAGAAAATAATTAAGTTCAATGCTTTCAAGCATGCATCGATTTGAATCTGAGCATGCGTGGATTTTTAACTGATGGTCGTGCCTACTAACGATGGTTAGGTATCCATTGGTTAAATTTAAAACAAGTTGGCTTTTTTTTAACCGATGGTTAAATAACCGATGGCGCCCACACACGATCGGTTTGGACCGATGAAAGCGGTCCATCAGACCGTTCCCATCGGTTTAACCGATCGTGTGTATGCGGCATTAGAGTATGTACCTTTGAAAACTCATTCATTAATAGTGAGTGTAATTCAACACATCAGGGACAAAAACAGCAATACAAACCTGACAGAGATTCTAGTCTTCCACTTTTTCTCCATATCAAAGTTTTGGAATTTACATATACTTTGTCATTGATAAATAAGATGTACTCATGGGAGTTGAAAATGAATAAGAAATGTAATTTAAATTACAATTTTGGTTTTGATTCATTCTCAGTTGACCCAGTTGGGTGTTACTATTAAATAATATCCTTTATTCTTGTTGTATTTTAGTTATTTTGTAAATGCCTTCATATTAGCTTATTAAGACATGTTTTTAATGCTGCTTTTATGAGGTCACATGTAATTGTTAGACATATTTCCTTACAGGCATGCTGAATTACAGATTATATTAAGTATTGTTAATTTTACTACACTAATTAAATCTCTGAGAAACCAGATGAAAGAGGTGTTGAAAGTAAATTATTCTTGTATGAATGATGGGAAAACCTTTTCATAGATTAGTATTTTGTTTATTTACTCTATTTTTCTTGTTTGCAAAGATGATATTCAGGTAATTAAAAGCTAAAAGCTAATATGGTTTTTAAGGCATGCTTATGAAGATCAACCACCCCTATAGGATTATTTTGTTAGATTTTTCAATGTTAGAATACATTTTCCTTCCAATGATGAAAATTATAGGGAATCATGGTGGGTAACAGCTCAGTTTGGAATACATGTTTCCTTATTTAAGATAAATTGTCACCTAATGACAATAGCACAAAAGCAAGAACTAAGTAGAGCATGTTGTGCCCAGGAGACAAGATAAAGTAACTGTATCCAGAAAACAATCCACCCACACGCATGAACTTTGCAGTGTTCAGCTAAAAATTCATAAAGCATGTATTCAGAATAATACAAGTTTATTAAGTCAAATACAAATAAAATAACCCACACAAATGTAAGACATGTAAACCACAGAAATGACTTGACAGGAAATACATAATACATATGAAGTCATCTGAATAAACACAGTCTCACATGTATTCTACTTTTAAAATGACTGCATAATAAAATGCTCAGTGCATAAAACTGTAGGGATAGTTTGGGAGAAGTAAGGAAAAATAGGGACCATTGTCACATATCTGGATTTGGAATATAGGGAGGGTGCCACTGCGTCCAGGAAACACTTTATGAGGGCACAAGACCACTTTGTTAGGAGTGGGGATAGAATTTTTTTTCAGAAAAATCAATTGATATTTAAAAATAAAGTAACTTGTTAACTAATGCTAACTGGGTATGCGCAAAGATAAAACAACATGTGAAAAGACTATGCTGTTTAAGGAAAAAAAAGCCACATCTAGAAGTATTTGCCTCTATTCTTTGCATCAGATTACCGTATGTAGTCCTGGATGCAAGCTAGTGCTTGAACTACTGAGCCCACATACTGCACGTAGAATGACTTACTGAAACTTTTCAAAAATATTTTTTACAGTCTGTTTAAATGGTAGCGGTGCCCACTTGGTGCTCTTTTATTTCTATATGATATATACAACTAAAATTGGTAACAGCGGTAAGACCCAAAAACAGCAGAGAAAAAAATAATTGTTTTGGCACGCCACAGCTTAACTGGCATCCCTTCTATAGCAAAGTACCCAAAGTTGCACTTATATAAATGGTAGCCTGTGTGCACATGTTTACACACATTGTAAGTGCTTAACCACTTAAGGACCGCTTCCTGCAGATATATACGTCGGCAGAATGGCATGGCTGGGCACAAGCACGTACCTGTATGTCCTTTTTAAGTGCCCAACGGTGGGTCGTGGTAGGTTGCGACCTGGTCCGAAGCTCCGTGACCGCGGCTGTGGGACCCGGAGTCCCGCGATCAGTCCCTGGAGCTGAAGAACGGGGAGAGCTGTGTGTAAACACAGCTTCCCCATTCTTCACTGTGGCGCTGTCATTGATTGTGTGTTCCCTGATATAGGGAAACACAATCAATGATGTCACACATCCAGCCCCACCCCCTACAGTTAGAAACACAGATGAGGTCACACTTAACCCCTTCAGCGCCCCCTAGTGGTTAACTTCTAAACTGCAATTGTCATTTTCACAGTGAACAATGCATTTTTAGCTGTGAAAATGGTCCCAAAAATGTGTCAAAATTGTCCGATGTGTCTGCCATAATGTCGCAGTCATGAAAAAAATCACTGATCACCGCCATTAGTAGTAATTTTTTTTTTTTATAAAAATGCAATAAATCTATCCCCTATTTTGTAAACGCTATAAATTTTGCGCAAACCAATCGATAAACGCGCATTGCGATTGTTTTTTACCAAAAATAGGTAGAACAATATGTATCGGCCTAAACTGAGGAATTTTTTTTTATATATTTTTGGGGGATATTTATTATAGCAAAAAGTAAAAAATATTGAATTTTTATCAAAATTGTCGCTATATTTTTGTTTAAAGTGCAAAAAATAAAAACCGCAGGGGTGATCAAATACCACCAAAAGAAAGTTCTATTTGTGGGAAAAAAAGGACGCCAATTTTGTTTGGGAGCCACGTCGCATGACTGCGCAATTGTCAGTTAAATTGACGCAGTGCCGAATCGCAAAAACTGGCCAGGTCCTTTACCTGACTAAAGGCTTGGGTCTTAAATGGTTAATACATTTTATAACCATACACTTTGCTTGTTTACGCAGATACTTTAGCAAATACACCCCAGTGTTGTATTTTTATATAGCATTTTAGCAGGTTATGGTTTTACCTGTTTTTCCAATCTTATTTTCCTACCATGGTCTCTATTTTAAGGAGCTAATGTGCTCAGCCTGCACAGGAAGTAATTGTAAAATAAGAACTTCTAGATAGTGGAAGTCACCGAGGAGTGACGCACATGGCAGGAATTTTAATAGGCTGCTGGATGGACACGCAAGCGTGACAGCAGGAGGGATAGTTGACATTACAAACAAGTCTGGTATCCCATATGGCTCTAGTGGCTGACTATATATTAGGTAGATCAGGAGAATGTCATTGAACATTTAATGGAACTATGGACCGGCATATTAAATGTAAAAGCAATGGAGCCAGGTAAAATGGTCCTGTAGTAAATGGAACACATCGTAACTGAAAGTGCTGGCTTTTAAAACAAGATAGAAGATGTATACTTGTAATTAAATGGTTTTAAAAT
This sequence comes from Rana kukunoris, assembly GCA_029574335.1. Taxonomy (NCBI): domain Eukaryota; kingdom Metazoa; phylum Chordata; class Amphibia; order Anura; family Ranidae; genus Rana; species Rana kukunoris. Next base: position 116,839,513 of record CM056049.1, on the reverse strand, counting down.
GAATTACGTTTACTTGTTTTCTTGATGAAATCCGCAGTGCGTGATATAAAGGAATGCAGGAGAAGATAATTTATGTGGATGTTTTATGTACAGAGACTTTTTAGGTAAACTTTGAATGTTGAAAGATTTAAAAGTAATATCAAATGATGAATCTTGTCATAGTGTGTAAAGTAAGTCTGTGACAGCCAAAGACAACAAGTTATATTCTTGTTCAAAAAAGAGACAGGTTTTGTAGAAAGATAATTTCAGCTTTGACTTAAATTCTCCCTTTAAGATTAATTCAAAGTCTTCTGGAAACTCTTGATTTAGGTTTTCATGTCATCGCATATTCTAAATGAGGTTTACTTTTCTGCACAGAATGTGTGTGGGTGGGTAGTATAAGGCCAGAGTATCATGGATCATGGCTGTTTGCAAATACCAGATGAAGAATCTTTATTTAAAAAAATGTCAGTTATTTTTAGCTTCAATTAGATTTTAAAATTACAGTCATGTGACATATCATTGGGTAAAACTTTGTGAAGTTGACTGCCCCTTTGCTGGCTAATTGTAAACGGTTTAGATTAAAAGGCATTCAAGACTTGAGTAAGGAGTACAAATGCTTAACAATAGTCCATCCGTTTTTACTTACATGTTTTGTTGTTGTTGTTTTTATATATAAAAAGTATTAAAGTGTCTGATTTGATAGCTGTTCTGACCAGAGTTGTCTTTAGTTGAAGCAGATAGTTACATATTTTCCTATCTTCATCCATAACATATAACTACCAATGTTGAATGTTAAATATATTTTATTTATATATTTACATATTTACATGGAATTCTCAAAATTAAAAATATTTTAGACACACAAGCATGTGCCCTTTTATAATACTGCTGAGAAGGCCAATGAGTTGATTTAAAGGGTTTGTAAAGCTTTGTGTTTTTTCACCTTAATGCATCCTATGCATTATTGTGAAACAACACCTTGCACTCTCTGGTTCCCCGAGCCCCAGTTTTTCTTTCTGAGCCCCGAATCTCCATGGGCCCGATCCTGCGTTGCTTTCCCCCAGCTCTTCATTGGATGATTGATAGCAGTGCAGCCATTGGCTCCCGCTGCTGTCAATCAAATCAATGAAGAGCTGGGCCGCTGAGTGTATCACACAGGAGCACACCTGCAAGCTAACCCCCTTGGGAGAGTGCTTCCCAGAGGGGGGTTAGCTCTTGTGGGGAGGAGCCGAGACAGCCACCGAGGGACCCCAGAATACAAGGATTGGGGCCACTCTTTGCAAAACTAACTGCACAGTGGAAATAAGTATGGTATGTTTTTTTTTTATGTAAACCTTTACAACCCCTTAGGCCTCGTACACACGAGGGGATATGTCCGCTGAAAACGGTCCGATGGACCGTTTCAGCAGACATCTCCGCTCGTGTGTATGGGCTAGCGGACAGATTTCTCCACCCGACAGATTTCAAAGCATGCTTTGAAATCTATCCGGTGGGAATCTGTCCGCCCGACATGTCTGCTGGTTAGTACACTTACCAGCAGACATGTCGTCCCCCACCGCCGCCGCGCCGCCGCCGAATGGATTCGGCGCATGCGCGGAAGTGTTTAACTTCCTGGTGCGGTGACGTGGCGGTGACGTGGCGGCGTCAACGTCACCGCCGCGTCACCGCCACGTCACCGCGCCGTCCGGCGGCGGGGAATTTGATCCGATGGTGTGTACACGCCATCGGATCAAACTCCCGATCGGACATATCCGATGGAAATGGTCCGCGGACCGTTTTTATCGGATATGTCCGATCGTGTGTACGAGGCCTTAAAGGTGGAATAGTGCAAATAGGATGTTGAAGCCAATGAGACCATAGTCTCTTACATTTTTTCCTGAGTAAGGTGTGCTTTAGCACACATAAGTGCAAGATGCTCGTGGTCTTTAAGTATTTAAATAGTTAAAAGAAGAGTCAGGGGTTTTGGTTGTTTCCAGTTTCTTTCTATAGATAATCTTGCTGCTATGAATAGATGGGTAAGAAAGGTATGGTATTCTTAGGGCCATGTTTTCATGTCCACCCCCAACTTCAAATCCGGCACAGTTACAATATTAGACAGTATGACAGAAGAGGCCAAAATAAAAACAGAGTTCCAAAAGTCTTTGAATATCGCACAACTCCATCACACTTGAGTAAGCGATCCTGTTGAGTCACATCTTCTCTAGCATTGAGGAGAACGATTAAGAAATATCTTTGCTAGCTTGCTGGGGTATAATACTTCATATGTATTTTTTTTAGACCAATTCTTAGGCCACGTACACACAACCGGTTTTCTTGGCGGAATCCATCAAGAAACTAGATGGGAGACGTATTCTGCCGAGAAAACTGGTCGTGTGTACATTTTACGCAGAGAAAACTGTCGAGAAACTCGACAAGCCAAAAAGAGAGGATGTTCTCTTTTTCCTTGACGGGAATGGGAAAAATTGGCTCGACGAGTTCCTCGACAGCCGAACGAGAAACTCGACGAGGAAAACGATGTGTTTCGCTCATCGAGTGTACCCGGCATTAGTGAGAAATGCATTTAGAGAGTTTGTGGGGTCTTTGAGTTCCTTTGTAAGGAGGAGGCAGAGAAGTTAGAAGTGATTTCTCATGTCTTCATAGTTGACAGATTTAAACGGTCAGTCAAAAAATGGTATTTGCCACTCTTCTAATTCCAAGTTACGAATAGTGTAGCATTTTTAATACAAGTAAAATCTATATGTATTCTCACAATGTTTATGGAGTTTTTGTTATTTTTAACATAGCATGTGACCTATAGATTTCTAGATATATTTTCTGTAGTTCCTTTTTAGAATTCACATCAATATGATTTTGTCAGCTTGATGCTTTTCACTTTGATAACTGCCTTTTCTCTTTCGTGTGATCATAACAGAGGCAAGGACCTATAAATTGTAAATTGATGATTTTGCTTTTTACATACCATGCTAGAGAATGAATCGATAACCAATTAACCGGAGAGAACACAATGAAGTTGTTATCCACTGAGATGTTATTTGTCATCAGAGCTTGCATTTAATCACTTTATTTCTAAGCAGATACTACTATTTGTTATGTTTATGTAAGTTTACATGCTTTCTCATATCTTAAAGTCCTACATTTCCTAGAGAGGGGCAGATTGAAGGGGGGGAATATTGGCAGGTTGAGTTGAGTTTTTAAGAGCCTATTACTTTGTCATGAATAGGAGAAATTACATATTCTCTTTAATAAGCCAATTCTACTTTTAACTGATATCCCAGTTTTAAATTAAGATCATCCACTTGTGTCCCTTCTTATTGACAACTTTTTTTCTGAAAATGCTAATTATCAGTTTCTGGCTTGAATAATTTAAACCAGTGACCTTGAAAACATAAAGTAATTGGAGCCTTCTCAATCCCTCACCCCCCGTGACAGCTTTTAGGGGTTTACCGAGTCGGTAAATCCATGGACCGTGATCTACCAGTCAGTTGTGTCCAAGTGACTGGTAGATCAGTCCTGAGCTTGCCAACATGCTCTCACTGAGCGTGGTTGAAGGTGGCATGAGGGAGCAGGCAGCCACTGAGGCATCAGCCTGCCTCATGAGACAATGCCGTGTCTATAATTCCTGCTGCAATGTCAGGTGGAGTGCTATCAATAGTACTCCGCCTCTCATTCAAGTTAAGGTCAGTGGGCATAATAGGGCACAGTAAAAGCTATGTAGGCACAAAAGCATTTATATAGGCACACTAGCATAAAGATGCTATTTTGCCCATATAGCTGCTGTTGTGCCCAGCTAGATGTTATTGTACCCATATAGATGCACAACAGCATAAAGATGCAATTGAGCCCACATAACTGTTGTTGTGCCCATATAGATTCTATTGTGCCCATAAAGATGCCCAATAACAACTACATGGGCACAACATGGCATGTGTACATGTTTTGTTGCTACCTCTTAAGCTAAGGGGATAGGGATTAGGCAACTCAACCACAGGGTTTTACCAACCCCAACCTCACATGTAAACAAGCCATGAGGGTCCCGCTGCCAAATGCAACTAAGGGCTGGTTTACAAGTGCGACTAGCACTTATGCTCCTGAAACATGATCTAAGAATGTCTGACAGGTGGTGAAAAGGCTGATTTAAACCTATAATTGCAGTGCAATGCATGCAATTGCAGTTTGGTTGTACAACCATTGTAGATTTAAACCAGGTGGTTAAAGTGGAGTTCCACCCAGGAAAACCACATTTGGCCAAAAGTTTTAAAAAAAATAATAAAAAAAAACGTGAAAAAAAAAAAAAATACTCACCCGAAATACCTGTTGCTATGCGGAAGTCCGTAATCTGCCTCTTCCACACCGCGGTGTCTTTTCTTCTTGTCCTTCTCCTTGTGAATGGGGCGTGCTGCTTTCTGGGAACACAGTGCAGGAAACGCACATGGAGCATTCCTTTCTGGTGTGAACCAGCCCTAACAACAGGACACTTTGAGGGAGATTTACTAAACCTGGTGCACACAGAACCAAGTGCATCTGTGCAGAGTAACCAATCAGCTCTGAACTTCAGGCTGTTTAATTAAGCTGAGAATAAAACCTAGAAGCTGGGTTATTACGCACAGCTGCACCAGATTCTGTGTGCACCAGGTTTAGTAAATCTGTCCCTGTGTCCGATGATCTTTGACCTCACCAGTGTTGTTCAGGTAGATCTCCACCTCTCTAACATTGCCTACCCCTGCTTTACAGGCTTCAAGGTAAAACAAAACTATATAATAAAATGCAAAAAAAAAAGTTAACCTGCAAAATCATGTGCATTTATTATTATTTTTGACTATAGGTGAACTTAGCCTTTAACCACTTGCCTACTGTGCACCTACACCCCCTTCCTGCCCAGACAAAATTTAAGCTTCCGGCACTGCATCGCTTTAACTGACAATGGCTCCCAAACAAAATTGGCGTCCTTTTTTCCCCACAAATAGAGCTTTCTTTTGGTGGTATTTGATCACCTCTGCGGTTTTAATTTTTTGCGCTATAAACAAAAATAGAGCGTCAATTTTGAAAAAAATGCAATATTTTTTACTTTTTGCTATAATAAATATCCCCAAAAAATATATAAATTGTTTTTTTTTTTCCTCAGTTTAGGCCGATATGTATTCTTCTACATATTTTTGGTAAAAAAAAAATGCAATAAGCGTTTATCGATTGGTTTGTGCAAAATGTATAGTGTTTACAAAATAGGGGATAGTTTATGGCATTTTTTTTTTTTTTTTTTTTACTATTAATGGCGGCGATCTGCAATTTTTTTATTGGGACTACGACGTTATGGCGGACACTTCGGACACTTTTCTGACATTTTTGGGATCATTTACATTTATACAGTGAACAATGCTATAAATATGCATTGATTACTGTATAAATGTGACTGTCAGTGAAGGGGTTAACCACTAGGGGGCGGGGAAGGGGTTAAATGTGTGTCCTATGAGTGTTCTAACTGTAGGGGGAGGGGGGGTGACTGGGGGAGGTGACCGATTGTGTCCCTATGTACAAGGGACACAGCATCGGTCTCCTCTCCCTGACAGGACGTGGAGCTCTGTGTTTACATACAGAGCTCCACATCCCCGCTCAGTTACTGGGCAATCGCGTGTGCCCGGCGGCGATCTTTCCCGCCGGGCACTCGCACCGGGATCCCAGCAGAGCGGCGGGTGCGCGCCCGCCCGCGGCTTTAAAAAGACATCACGTCATATGACGTGATGTCAGGACAATGGAGTCCTCCGCCCGCCGTCATTTGATGGTGGGCGGTGGACAAGTGGTTAAAGTGTCACTAAAGGAAAAAGAAAATTTCATTTAAAATAACAAACATGTGATACTTACCTCCACTGTGCAGTTCGTTTTGCACAGAGTGGCCCCGATCCTCGTCTTATGGGTCCCTCGGCGGCTGTCTCTGGTCCTCCCCGCAATTACTAACCACAGTAATGCAAGAGCTCGCATGGTGGTCAGTAATTGCGGGCGCACTCCCGTGATACAGCAAGCGGCCATCTCTGTATCACTCGGCCCCGCCCCTCGACGCGCCACGTCACTGGATGTGATTGACAGCAAAACATGCAGACTAACATGCAAAAAACGAAACTAGATGCAAAAATTAAACTAAAAAACTACAGGTACATTATATGATTGATTTGTATCTATTTTTAATCGTTTTTAAATGGAATCAGTTAACTATTATGTCTCTATACCCTGTAAACAGTCATTTCAGCAAAAAAAAATAAAACATTTCCTTTACAACTCCTTTAAGGCTTTCATGCCTTACCTGTGAACCAATATCTTTATGAATTATAAAATGTGTTGCATTTCCTCAGCATGTTGGATTTTGTAAGGGAAGTCTGCTGTTCCATATAAAGTACATCATAGTTCCATAGAAGATGAGGTTGAAAAAAGACAAAAGTCCATCAAGTCCAAACTATGTGTGTGATTATATTTCAGTATTACCTTGTATATCTTGTATATCCCTGTATGTTGTAGTTTCATCAGGTGCTTATCTACTAGTTTCTTGAAACTATTGATGCCCCCCCCCCTGCTGAGACCACCGCTTGTGGAAGGGAATTCCACATCCTTACCGCTCTTGTAGTAAAAAACCCTCTATGTAGTTTAAGGTTAAACCTATTTTCTTCTAATTTTAATGAATGGTCATGTGTCTTGTTAAACTACCTTCAGCAAAAAAGTTTTATCCCTATTGTGGGGTCACCCATGGTATGATATTTGTGAATTGATATCATATCCTCTCTCAAGCGTCTCTTCTCCAGAGAGAATAAGTTCAGTGCTCACAACCTTTACTTATAACTAATATCCTACAGACTCTTTATGAGCTTTGTTGCCCTTCTTTGTACTCGCTCCATTTCCAGTAAATCTTTCCTAAGGACTGATGCCCAGAACTGGACAGCATACTCTAGGTGTGGTGCTGCCATACCAGAGTCTTGTAGAGCGGGAGAATTATCATTTTATCTCTGGAGTTGATCCCCTTTTTAATGCATGCCAATATTCTGCTTGGTTTGCAGTGTTGCTCATCTTCCTTTAACCACTTCCCGCCCAGTCAATAGGAGATTGACGTCCGGGAAGTGGTTGTGAAATCCTGACTGGACGTTCACAAACGTCCTGTAGGATTTCACGCCGCGCGTGCCCGTGGGGGGGCGCGCAGCACGGTGATCGCTGATGCGGGGTGTCAGTCTGACACCCTGCATCTTCGATCTCGGTAACGAGTCTCCGGCGGAGGCTCGCTATCAGGCAAAAAAGATCAGGATAAAAAAATACATACAAGTAAAAAAAAAGAAAGATGCCAGTCAGTGCCCACACATGGGCACTGACTGGCAACATATATACATCAGTGCCACCCGTCAAAGTCCATCAGTGCCACCCCACAGTGTCCTTCAATGCCACCCCTCAGTGCCAATCCATGCCCAGTGCCCACCTATTAGTGCCCATCTGTGCAACCCATAAGTACCCATCAGTGCCACCCATACGTGCCACCCATTAGTGCCATTCTGTGCCGCCTATGAGTGCCCAGTGCTGCCCATGAGTGCCCATCAGTGCCGTCTATGAGTGCCCATCAGTGCCACCTATGAGTGCCCATCAGTGCCATCTATGAGTGCATATCAGTGCCACCTATGAGTGCCCATCAGTGCCGCATACCAGCGCCGCCTATCAGTGCCCATCAGTGCCACCGTTATCAGTGCCCATCAGTACTACCTCATTGGTGTCCATTAGTGCCACCTCATCAGTGCCCATTAGTGCCGCCATATAAGTGCCCGTAATTGAAAGAGAAATGTACTTATTTACAAAAAAGTTAACAGAAAAAAATAAAAAAACATTTTTTTTTCTGAATTTTCAGTCTTTTATTAGTTGTTGCGCAAAAAATAAAAACCGCAGAGGTGATCAAATACCACCAAAAGAAAGCTCTATTTGTGAAGAAAAAAGGACGCCAATTTTGTTTGGGTACAGTGTAGCATGACCGTGCAATTGTCATTCAAAGTGCGTAAACAGACTTGTAAAAAATGGACGAACGGTCCGTGCGTGTGAAAGGGCCCTTACTCGGCAAAGTAACTGAGATTTTTTTTTTTATATTCTACAATGCAATTACGTTCTATAACGTCTTAAAATACTCCAATTATCTGTCTATATAATATAACAGCCTGTTATATATTTAAAAACAGATAATTGGAGTCCTTTTAAGCTTTACAAGCAATATCAGGCAGTCAGTCAGCTCAGCCAGTAGCAGCACAAAGCTCATATTTCGCCACACCAGGCTTAAGGCCTTAGGCCTGGTGTGGCGAAATATGAACTTTGTACTACTGGCTGAGCTGACTGACTGCTGATATTGTTTGTAAAGCTTAAAAGACTCCAATTATCTGTTTATAAATATATAAAAGGCTGTTATATAGACAGACGGAGTCTTTCAAGCTTTACAAGCAATATTAGGCAGTCAGTCAGCTCAGCCAGTAGCAGCACAAAGTTCATATTTCGCCACACCAGGCCTAAGGCCTTAGACTAGGCCGCTCCCCCCTCCCATTCCGATCCTCGGCTCGGCTCCTCACGTGGCTCTGGCTGCTCAGGGGCCACCATCGGTCAGTGCTGCCTGTCTCTGCTTGTGCTCTAGCCTCTCAGTCAGGACGGAGTCAGGAGGTATCCCGGAGTCCGGACCGCCGACCGGTGGTGGAGCGTAGCCTCCGCGGGGGACGGGGGAGATGTCGGCGGCTATCGGCTGAGGAGTGAGTGACCCGGAGTGAGGAGGAGTGAGCGCCAGACTCCCTCGGGCCTCCTCGACACAGACACGACACGGCAGGCGGCCGCGGGCGGGAGACTCCAGGCGCGTGCATGCGCCAGCGCCACCCACCCACGACGAGTCACGAGTCCGACACATGACCCGCGACGAATCAAATCAGACAAGAAGATCATGGGCAGGACCAGCCTCACCCAATCACAAATGGTGCCAGCTCCATCCCGCCGGCCCTGACAGTGAATGACACTCACAGTCACACTCACAGACGTGATGATGATCACTCAGATGACCCCAGAGTCTGCCCGGACTGCCCCCACCCGCACGATCAATGTAATGGGAACGGCGTTGCCGAGAGGGTAAAACTAGTAAATTACTAGTTACCCTTAGGAGGCCAATCGTTACGTAACGGCGTTTATTGCTGAGCCTATCCACTGCTAGGAACGCCAGATCCTTTTCCATCCTAGGTTCCAACAGAGGTTCTCCCCCTAGTGTATAGATTGCATTCATACATTTGCCACCCAAATGCATTATTTTACATTTGCCATGTAGTTGCCCACACCATTATTTTTTTCAGATCTTTTTGCAAGGTTTCCACATCCCGCGGAGAAGGAAACCTTGCAAAAAGATCTGAACAAATTAACTGTGCTGAATAAATTTTATTTTTATCAAAAAACAAAACAAATATTTAGGTATTTTAAGGAGCTTCATTCTGAAATCTCTGTTCCACACACATTTTTCTGACAGATACATTGAATTAAGCTACACTTTAGAAAAAAATACTGTAAATAGCACATCCTGGTGAGTAAAAGTTTATGGACCAATAAATCAATATGGCAGTGCTTCCAAGTAACAACTTTTGGCTCTGTAAGGGTCAAAAACAGCACTACTGTATTACCTTTAATGGATCCAATACACATTCACTTTTAATACAAATAACTCACCTCAATGTGCAGGTCATCTATCTGAAGGGTTCTGCTTGAGGTCATGAGGCGAGGAATTGGGCACTTTTGGTTACATTTGGCCAGGCTACATATGAAGAGTTAGCTTACATGTTCCTTATCTGGGATACTTATGCTTACTAATATCTCTACAAAGGGAATGAGAAATGTATAAATATTCTGCATTTAACACATAACAAATTCTTAAACAAGAAAGCCTGTGCAGTTGATATTTCTGATCCAAGAGCACAGGACTGGAAATACTCTCTAGAAGCCCCCAAGCTGAAAATCTACCAGCTAACCTGGTATAAATGATGCCTTTATCACATAATCAAGTGACTATCCATGCCAACTGCAAATCAGAGATGTGTGATCACTGTGATTTGTTTCCTATTGAGTTAAATGTTGAGCCATATGGTTCTGTAAAATGTTTTCTCCAACTCCAACTGCCACCCATAATAACAGCATGGATAAAAATGCTAAATCACTTTCTTGACCTTAATTGATTTATACACACAGAAAATGTAAATCTAGCAACCATTTTTGCACATTCGGCCACATTCTCCAAATTATACAGATACGTCCTAACTTGTACTAAACTTTCTATAGTTCTTTGAACACTAGGGGCCAGATTCAGATACATTTTCGTATCTTTACGGTGGCGTAGCGTATCTTCTTTATATTTATACTGTATAAAGCACTTGCTCTCTAAGTTACGGCGGCGTAGCGTAGATGGGCCGGCGTATGTCTGCGTAATTCAAAGTAGGTGGAAGGTGGGCGTGATACATATTAATGAACTGTGACCCCATGCAAATGAGGTGCCGAACGAGCGGCGCATGCACCGTCCCTGGATGTGTCCCAGTGCGCATGCTCCAAAATCACAATGCAAATACTCAATGCTTTCGACGTGAACGTCACTTACGCACAGCCCTATTCGCGTGTACGACTGACGTAAACGAAGTACAATTCTACGCTGTTCCGACGTCCATACTTCACACTGCCTGTGCCTCATGTAGCAGGGGTAACTTTACGCCGGGCATACGCCTTACGTAATCGATTTATATCAATGCGCCGGGCGCAGGTACGTTCGTGAATCGGCGTATCTAGCTCATTTGCATATTTTTCGGCGTATCTTGCTTTCTGAATCGGCGTAAAGAACCTGGTTGATTGAACCTGGTTGAACCTGAATTTGTGTACCCAGCTTAACTGTATGCAAGATATAAAGGAAGCCAATGATGGAGAAAGGCCACATTGTTAAATGTGTTGTGCTCACGTGTTAAAGGAAGCAGAAAGATGAGGATTTTAGTTTTTTGTTATTATAGCATTGTATTTTAATTTGTATTTTACAGCAATATCATTTTCAGAGAGCAGTAGCAGCATTTCTAACATATAAACTGTATGTGGAAAGATGTGGAAAGATGTTTGGCAATGTATTTTTACCCCTTTCTTAATTAGGAAATTCCTGTAAGCAAAATATCATACATAATATTATATAATTTACTTTTATTAGGATGTTCTGGACCACTGGGTATGGAAGGAGGGATTATCTCAAACCAACAAGTAACAGCATCTTCAACTCACAGAGCTCTTTTTGGATTACAAAAATGGTACCCATATTTTGCCCGACTGAATAAAAAAGGACTTGTCAATGCCTGGACATCTGCAGAAAACGACAGGTGGCCATGGATTCAGGTAAATCACAATATATTTTTTTCTTTGCGGGCAAGTGTAAAAGCCCTTTGGCTAATGACTGTTGCTTTCTTTAAGAAGTATAACCAATGTAATGCTAACAAATGTAATATGTAAATGGAAGGTAACTGTGCAATTTTAGTAAAAAAAGTAGTTTTATATTGCCAGTCAAATTGACAGCTTCTGGCTGCTTTGTTCTGTTTGTAAACAAAGCTGAGTAGGGATTCCATTCATTTATGCCAGACACTTATCCTACACGAGGATCTGCTATAGATGCTAATGGAGGACACCCACAAACTCACAATAAAAAAAAAAAAAATAATTGAAGTTCACCTAACTCATACCAGGCCATTCTGGTCTGATGTGGATTTTAAGGGGGAGCCACACAAAAATCATGAAAAAACAAACAAACATGTAGTGCCCCCCCCAAAAAAACATACAAGACCATTACCATAGCATGCAGCCTGGCTAGCCAGGAAAGAGGGTGTATGAGCATGCAAAAGCGCCCCCCCCCCGACCATACCAGGTCCCTCAATATAGGGGGGTAATTTGTCCGGGAAGACCCCCATGGCAAGGAATGTTGTCATCATGTTGATGAGTACAAGGGCCTCTTCCCCATAACCCTGGCCCAGTGGTTGTGATATAAGTTCCCGGTGAAGTCAATAATCAAATTGACTGAAAGAACAGGCAATAGAAAGTGAGTTCAGCTTTAAAAAAAAACATCTTCCAGTTGCTAAGTAATAATTGCCTCCACCCTTCAGCATCCTTAACAACCAGAGGGAAGTTGTCATGTAAAATAGCAGAAATAATACAGCTATTATTCATGTTGTTCGGCTCCCACCAAACAGATAAATCAGCAGGCATTCATACAAATGCTTAAACATCCAAGGTGAACCTCAAGCTCATCCCTAATTATCATTAACATCTGTATTGTTAACTTTGTTTTCCATAAGTAACATGTTTTTTGAGAAATGCAAAATGTAAACATTAAAAAACTGAATAAAAGATAATGAGCAAGTAGGATTAGGATTACGGATCAACTTCAGCAAAACCATAGTTTTAGTATTCAGTGGGGTAGAGAAAAGCTGTAGTTTGCTTGTTCTTAGGCTTAGCAACTTCAAGGTAACTTCCTTATGTAATCTATAATGTATTGACAATCAGTAAGCATGCATTGATACATGTGACTGTATTAGGCCAACTGTTCATTAAAATTGTATGAGATACTGGTTAATGGGGCAGTATATCCTTTTGATCTCAAGGGCTGACATTTGCAACCTCAGACCATGTTTGGTTGATTAGCATAAACCTAGCTGATCACAGTGTACAAAAATCTCCTTTTCATTTCACTAGCTTATTGATATTTTGGCCATTAATTATTTATCTAATATTGATTGTCTTTGATTGTGTATAATATGATGGTCATTACAGAGTGTGTTACAGGTTGGTGTATATACGCTTTTGGAAGGAGGATTAACCATTGACCTGTGTTGTTAGAAATATGTGTGAATGAAAGACATTTTTGAAATACGTTTGTGGTATATCTTTAGATTTATCCAAGTCACCGTTGAACCTCTTGATCATTAAACATATGAGTTTAGCTTTTACTAGGAATATGGAATATTATAATTGATCAAGGCAGTAGACATGTACAGTAGTTGTTTGAAAACTGGAGTAGGAAGAACATCAAGAATCCACAAGGTAGGCACATATTGCACCTAGTTCTCTTCATACTGTATGCCAGTATGTAACAGAGAGGCAAGGTGGATAGCTGGTCAGAGGGATGATAGTGATGAGATGGCAATTCTGGCAGCACTTTGGTTAGATTCTGAAGATATAGAAAAGGAAAAGAAAGGCGCATTATGCAAAATTTAATGAAGTGCACAAAGGGTTAAAAGCACTTACAAAATCGTTGAGTGTTAAAAAACATGAGAAAATCATGAGTCCTTATCTGTGGCAAGCGTCCAGCAACTGTAAAGAGTTCTTATACGTAAGAGGTCTAGCGAAGGAGCTGCAGCTTCAAAACTCCTTCCCGCCCCCTTCTCCCCCCTAACACCATCAGCCTTGTGTGTCCCGCAGTGAACCCGGAATACAGGCTTCCCTGCTGCCTCCTCCTTGAGGTCTGACGAAGGAGCCGCACATGCTTCAAAATGCGTCACCGCCCCCTTCTCCCCACTAACACCATCAGCCTCGTGTGTCCCGCAGTGAACCTGGAATACAGGCTTCCCTGCTGCCTCCTCCTTGAGGTCTGACGAAGGAGCCGCACATGCTCCGAAATGCATTACCGACCCCTTCTTTCCACTGACACCATCAGCCTTATGTGTCCTGCAGTGAACCCGGAACACAGGCTTCCCTGCTGCATCCTCTCTCCAACACATATGAGAATTCTTTGCAGCTGCTGGACGGCTCTACACTGCTCTCTGCCACCATGCTGAGGATGGACACATGCCACAGATGAGGACTCCTGATTTTATCATGCCTTTTAACACTCAACTATCTTGCAAGCGCTTTTAACCCTTTGTGCACTTTATAAAATGTTGCATACTGCACTTAGAGGCACGTTTCTTTTCCTTTTCTGTATGCCAGTATGTGTCTAGAAGAGGTTGGCATTGTGTTCCTTCTTTAGGGAGAGACCAGATAATTCTCCTGCTTCTGATGAGAGCTGCTGAATTTTGGCAAATAAGAGCACATGAAGCAAGTGTCAAGCACATTGGTGAACATGAGACCTGACCATCATGCTATCCCAAAATTCCTATAATTTGTCTCCTGTTGTATTTAATAGCTTAAATGATATCATAGACCCTTTCAGCTGCTTATTCAAAGCATGCAGTTTAGATCAGTATGTTTCAATTATGTCTTCCTTTTATCTTGAAAATTTCTGCCAATGTATCTCTGATAACTATATCTGTAATCTAAGACTTCTTTTTGATCATTCCTTCTAAGCGTCTCATACACATATGTCTGGCTGTTTAATTGGCAGTGTATCAACTAAATCTTAGCTCATTGTTATCTCTCCTCTTCTTTCCGTCTTTACACCTACATTTACCCCTGCTCTGAGCCTTCTCTGGAATGTATCTCTTCCTGATTTAAGGAACCGCTGACACGCTATCTATTCATTCTGTCTAACTGCATTTCAGACGCTTCCTAATTGATGTGGCTTTCAACTGTCTGTCTGTACAGGTATTGTGCAGAGATAATGTGACCTCCCTGATAAAATTCTACTTTCTTTGTACATTGGTGGACCCGATGTATTTTTGAACAAATCTCTGGGATTTTTGAGGTAAATAGTCTCACAGAAAATGTACAGCTGACACAAAATTGTATATTAAAAATTTAAACTTTTTTCTGCTTGACCCAGCCTACAGTAGACCCATCCTACAGTAGATCGTTTGGTCATATTGGTCACGTTTTTATTATGACCAACCTGCTAGCTAGGTAGAGTCAAGAAGGATAAACTTTGGGTTTTTTATATAAAATTTGATGTTGGTTGTACATTTTCTGAGAGGCTTACACCTTAAAAACTTCAGAGCTGTTAACCAACCTAAAGGTTGGATGTGGCTATTTTCATACAAATGGAATGTAATGAGTTATGTTTCCTGGTAAACCTGTGGCAATATATTTCACAAATTGAACTAAACAGGGATGCCTGTAATCTTCCATTGTTGTTATCCTTTGAGCCCTTTCTTTGCAAGGTGCGCTCCAACTCAAATATAACAGGCTTAAGGGTACTGTAGGTGATATCTTTTTACCTTTTACAGCTCTGCATATCTCTAAAGCCCTGTACACACAGCCAGGGTTCTCGTCAGGAAAAAAATGCTGTTTATCCTGACGAGATTCCTGGCAAGATTCTCTTGCTGGCCGAGTGTACTCACATACGCCGTTCTTTTGAATGGCACGAACACGGTGACATCATCGGCTTCGATGAGCATACGCTCGTCACATTCGATGCCATTGGCGCCATCTTGCTTCACCCCACCTATGCCTTTGAAGCTACAATAGTGCGCATGCATCAAAGTTATTTAGAGCATGCACGGGTTTCCATGGAGACAGGTAAGTACACACACGCTCGGGTTTCTCGGCAGGTTCTCTATTTTTCTCGTCGAGATTCTGGGCAGTTTTCTTGACGAGAAACCTCAAAGCCTCGTACACGCGCATGGTTCACATGCTGTCTTGCTGTTGCTGGCCGAGAAAAGCGTGCATGTGTATGAGGCTTCAGTCTAACCTCATGAAAGAAATTGAGACCTACAGTGAACTTGTTTCCCTCAAAATGAACTTTAAAAATGAAAAGTTGCTTTGCCCCTAATGATGGTTTGCATCCTTACATCCAACTTTAATTTTCACTGGGCATTCAAATACCCCAGCACCTTAATTTCCGTGTACTTAAGAGACACCGTCTCTTAATTTCACTCCCCTACTGCAGAAGTTGTGAACCTTGCTACAGAAATGGGACACAGGTTGGTTTTCCTGGTTTGTTCATCGTAATACAGTATTCTCAAGATGGCTATACTTCTTAAAATGTTGTACCTATTGTCAACTCTACCCATTCATATTCCAACCTCTTTCCTCAAATCTATTCACTCTTTACTGTTATATATATATATATATATATATATATATATATATATATATATATATATATATATATAAAAAATAATATTTAAATATTTGTAGGTGAAATAAACATTCCACACTTAAACGCCAACTGGTGACCCGTCCGAAAACTTAGGGAGGCACTGCACTCCCAGACATCATATGCCATGATGCATGCCACTTAGTAAGATTACTTGATTGGAGCAGGCACAAAAACATGAAAATTTGAGTTACCCTGGAACAAGCCTTCTCACATTTTCCCTTCTATAGATTACAGTGGTGCCTGCCTGACCTACCATCTCACCATCCGACCTCATCCACTACTGGGTCCTTCCAGTAAGTGTTCTGAGCAATCTCTTTTAAAATATGGTATATCCTTGATGCACTCCCCTCTTTACCCTATACTGGGTAATCCAGCATTCCCAGCTTTCCTCTGTGGGACCATTCTACAATCTTCTTACGGAATATTATCAACCAACAGTCAGTGGCCTACCCTAGCCATTCACACCTTGACCACAGGCACTTTTAAATTGATAACTTGGAAAACCTTCCTTACCTCCCCCTGTGTCTTTTCTGAAACCACTTGCATAATTTGAGACCATACGATCTGATATGGGTCCACTCACACACTTCCTCTTCAAAGTCTACACTCTTCTCTCCAAACTGCAGGAGCAGTATAAAGCTCCTTACTAGAGATGAGCCAAACACCCCCCTGTTTTGGTTCACACCAGAACTTGAGACAAAAAGTTTGTGAGAACATTCGAACACTGTTTAGTCTATGGGACAAGTGCTCAATTTAAAGGCTTATATGCTTATATGCAAGTTTTTGCCATAAAAAGTGTTTGGGGTCCTGCCCCAGGGGACATGTATCAATGCAAAAAAAAGTTTTTAAAACAGCAGTTTGTTCGGGAGCAGTGATTTTAAGAATTCTTAAAGTGAAACAGTAAAATTAAATTTTTCTTTAAATACTGTGCCCGGGGGGTGTCCTTAGTATGCCTGTAAAGTAGAACATGGTTCCCATGTTTAGAAATGGACCGCATCAAAATTACATTTCTAAAGGAAAAATGTCATTTAAAATTGCTCACGGCTGTAATGTACTGCCAGATCCTGGCAATATACATACATTTTCTCAAAAGAAAACAGCGTGAGTTTTCTTTTAAGGTGAACTTAAGGTGAACTCCACACCATTTTTTTTAAATGGTGTGGTGTTCCCCCCAAAATCCATACCAAACCCAAGGGGCCTGGTATGGATAGGGGCAACACATGACGTTATTTTTTTTTCTTAACTCTGTCATAGGGCTCCCCTTAAAGGGTTTGTAAAGGATTTTATAGCTTCCTTTACCTTAATGCAGTGCTGTTTTCATGTCCTCATTGTTCGTTTTTGCTCTAAAGTAGCTGTAATTCTTCTCTGATCTCCACACTTCCTGGTTGTCTGTTTCCTGATAACTACAGTGCTGGGAGCTTTCTCTCTGTGGTCGCTAACTTCAAGGAGGTGTGATTACGGTGTGTCTAAAACCCCTCAGCACCAATCAGTTTTGTTTTCCAAACCATCACTGCCCTGTATTGGCTCTGTGGCTCTGCACAGCAGAGAGGCAGGAAACAACATGCAAAAACGAAACTAGAAACTTCAGGTACATTATATGATTGTTTTTAAAAGGAATCCGTTAACTATTATGTCTCTATACCCTGTAAACAGTCATTTCAGCATAGTTTTCTATTTTTATTTTATTTACAACTCATTTAACCATTTCAATACACTATATTATATATTGTCAGGGCTTTTTTTCTGGGGGAACTTGGTGGAACTCAGTTCCACCACCTTTGGCTCAGACCCTTTGGTGCCCGCTCACCACAATCACTTGTGAACACAGAAGTCTGGTTTCTGTGTTTACAAGTGACTGCTTTGTAACCCCCTGAACTCTGCACACTGTATGTAATGCAATTCTGGTATTTAATGCCCCTTTAAGACCCTTCTACTGTTTGTGAAATCTGAACGGGTCGTGGTTGAGTTCCTGCACCTATTTTCTGAGAAAAAAAGCTCTGTATATTGTACACTGCAATATATACCCTGCACTGTATTATATACTGTATACTACACTGAGTGCACTATATACTCTGAACTGCTGTATATATACTATTGTCCTCTTTTAGTGGCCTGTGAGCGTCTCTCCTTGGAGGCCTTCCTGACATGATGGGTATTTTTTTTTTTAACAGCACACTACACTGTATTATATACTGCGTACACTGCCTGAAGTGTATTTGAAAATATACACCACCAAATGCACTGTATATATAGGCTACGCTGAATGCAGAATATATATATATATATATATATATATATGTATATATATATATATATATATATATATATATATATATATATACATATATACACTAGTAGACTGTATATATATCAAATATAATGCCTGTACTGACTGAATATATCAAATACACTGCCTGTACTGACTAAATAAAGAGTTTATACTGTATTTATAAGCTACGCTGAATGCAGAGTGTGTGTGTGTATATATATATATATATATATATATATATATATATATATATATATTTGAATAAAAATTGTTTGCAACTGGAGCGCATGTCCCTTTGTTGTTATATATATATATATATATATATAAATATACACACTAGTCTGACTGTATATATACAACATATATCAAATATATTGCCACTAACTAACCTCCCTGCTTAATCTAGCTCAATCTCTCTATCGCCGTCCCCTATAACACACTATACGAGCACTGTGTAAGCAGCCTTATATATAGTGTGGGCAGCCTTATATAGTGTAAGCAGCCGTATATAGTGTGGGCAACCGTATATAGTGTAAGCAGTCTTATATAGTGTGGGGTGTGGACTTAGTCCCCTTGAGCCATGACTGGCCAAAGAACTTGAACTCGAAACGCATTTCTACTCCTTACCTTTTTCAATGCGAGCAGGATCTACAAATGACTCTCTCTTTCACAAAGGATACTCTTTTTCTCTCTAAATTACTCCAGACACCAGGAAAGTAACTATAGAATCCTATCAAGGTGGTACAGAACCCCTTCTGTCCTACACAAAACCAACCTCCGATATTCCCAATACTGCTGGAATTGCCACTCAGAGAGGAGCTCACTATTTTGCTTATTTTGGCCTTGCACAATGTTGACCCCTTTCTGGACCAAAGTACAACATAACTCACATTCACAGATTTCACTCTTCCAGGTGATCAGGCCTTCTTTCTGATTCATCATTCTTGAATTCTAAACAAAATGTATACATTTATCATCTGCCAAATTGTGTATTCTTTTAAAATGGAAAGACACAAGTCCTTCTGTGGTCTCTATTTGTTTAGGCAGAGTTGATGACTTGTGTAAGACTTTATTCTCTCCTTCCTGAATAAGCATGAAACCTTCAAGAAGACCTGGTTAGACTTTACATTTTCAAATCTCCGCCTTATCTGTTCTGGCATTGGGGCCGGGTTCTTCTTTGTTTTTTTGTTCCCCTGACCCCTGTAATTCCCTATGCCTTCCCCCCCATGTCGCCACTTACATGGATGGCCCTCTTTTCCCTGTCTATTGTATGCCACAACCTTTTTCTTTCCCCTTCACATATTGGTCAGTTTTTACCTCCCCGTTTCGATCACTTACTGGTTATTTTACTCTATAACAGTTCATGTAATTTCTGATTGATCCTATCATCCGTGCAAAACTTGATTGTTCTGTACTTCCTTTCTTGGTATACCCTTTGAAGAAGAGATATGTTACCTTTTTGGTGTATTGTGTAAACCGCATTCTTTTAAAAAATAAATAAAGAAATAAAGAATTAAAAAAGAATGTAAACACGCATATTGAATATTCATTAGTACAGGCATACCCCACTTTTAAGTACACAATGGGGTTTATTTACTATCGCTGGAAAGTTCAAAATCAGGCTCACTTCTGCATAGAAACCAATGAGTTTCCAGGTTTTATTACCAGGCTTAATTGAACAAGCTCATTGGTTTCTATGAAGAAGTGAGCCTGATTTTGCACTCTCCAGTGATATTAAATAAACCCTATTAGCCAGATTCAGGTAGGGCGGCGTATCGTTAGGCAGGCGTAGCGTATATATATTAGAGAGGCAAGTGCTGTATTCACAAAGCACTTGCTCCTCCCTAAGTTACAGCGACAGAGCGTAAATGGGCCGGCGTAAGCCTGCCTAATTCAAAATAGGTGGAAGGTTGGCGTGATACATGTTAATGAACCATGACCCCATGCAAATGATGGGCCGATCGAACAGCGCATGCGCTGTCTGTGGACGTATCCCAGTGCGCATGCTCAGAATCACGTCGGATAGAACACTGCCTATGACGTGAACGTAACTTACGCCCAGCCTCATTCATGTACGACTTACGCAAACAACGTAAAAACGACGGCTGTTCCGATGTCCATACCTTTACATGGGATGCACCACCTTTTTGGTGGTTTATCTTTACGCCTAAAAAACGCCTTACGTAAATGGCGTAGATTACTGCGTCGGGCGTATGTACGTTCGTGAATCGGCGTATCTTGCTCATTTGCATATTTAACATTGGAACGCCAAATGCGTCCAGCGTAACTATGCGCCCAAGATACGCCGGCGTAGGCAAGTTACGTCAAGCAGCTAAAGCATTCTTTTACGGCGTATCTAGCTTTGTGAATCGGCGTAAAAGTATGACGGCGCACATTTGTACTTGTACTTGGAGATACGCCGGCGTAAAGGTACCTGAATCTGGCTAATTGTATACTTAAAAGTGAGGTTTGCCTGTAAATTGAAACATTTCCTTTTACATGATTCGGTTTTCAAAGCTAAACTCTCCAAATATCTATTCTTTATTCCTACCTAACTGCAGACATTCAAAAATAAATGACTCAATCTGCGAGTGACAACCAGGAGAAGCAGTGCTGCCACTGTACCCTTGCCAACTTGCCAACTAAAAATACATAATTGGTTTTTACTTATGAAAAAAATTAGCAATTGTTTTAGCATCCTCAGTGTAGACAAGATAAAAATTAGAATACAAGAACCTTGATGCTCTGAAATCGATTACATTGACTATCATAAATTACATTGCAAAGCCCATAAGAAAACATTCTTGATTCACTGTGCAGTGAAGAATAATATTGATTTCATTTTTGTAATAAGCACCACATACATGCCTTATTGCAGTTCTAGCAGCTGATTAATATTACTAATTGTCAACATGACATAAAAATAAAAAGGCTATTTGTGTGCGTCACTATAAATTGCACCTGTCCTTTGAAAAATGCTGAATAATTTTGTTCTCTTCTTTGGTCTTTGCCTAATATCATTGGGTAGATATTATTCGTATTCTTATAGTTTTATACAAATTACTGCACATTGTCATCATTTATGAAGTAAAGTATAGTAGGTGAAAACATTCTTGTACATACAGTTGTCAAGAGATTAGCAATTGTTAAAAAGTGTCAAAAGGGGATAGTTGCCATGGAAACAGCAGACTTTAAACTCGATAAAAGATTTAACATATTGCACACATCTCCCATTAGTTAATGGCTAACCAAAAGGAAAGCTAAAGTAAAGCTTAAGAGAATAAATAAATATAAGAAATAAATGCACTAGTAACATGTTATTGCATATAGCCTGCAGTTTAAGAATACATTTGTGCCAGTTTTTGGGATTTCTGCTGGTTTAAAATATATGTTTTCTAACTATGGAAAGTGTGACATAGAGGTTATTTTCTAATATGGTAAGTGGTTCCTTGCTTGTGAAAAAAACATGTAATTTGATTAATTTGAATATAAGTCTGATCCTTGTAAGTATTTTTAACCTCCCTGGCGGTATGATTCTTTCAGATTTTAGGTGCTAAAAGCGGTACCATTATTTGCAAGGGAATTTGGCGTTTTATACTGTAGGCTTGTAATTCTTAGGAATAACTCACTGAAATCTATCCAAACAAGAGTCTAATAGGCATCCTGGGTATGATTTTTTTTTTTTTCTTATTAAAAATTATAATATAATAAATAATTATAAAAAATTATAACAAATAATAATATAATTATAGTAAAAATTATTCAATAATGTAATCAAATCAAAATCACTGAAATTTGCTCAGTTGCAGAATTTTTGCTGTCATTATTTTTTTTTTTTTATGACGAATTTCCCCATAAATCGCTATCGCTAAATTCTGCAAGTGATTCTGATTTATTATCGCTGTTTTTTAGCTGCTCTAAAACAATTTTTGCCATAAAGGGACACTTTTGGTTGCTATGGGCAATCTACAGTTTGCAGGGAGAAAGAACAGTTTTTATTATATAAAATGACATGTAGTGTACAGGGCAGACCACTAGGGACATGGGGGGTGTGTATTTTTTACATACAGTACTGTAATCTATAAGATTACAGTGTACTGTATGTATAGTGTTTGTTTACATTTTTAAATTTGGCGCCGTTCCCCCCCCTACGTCGCGACGCTCGCAGGGAAGGGAATCGGCGGAACACACAGCATCAGGCGGACATCCGGCCGCCGTGTACTGCGGAGATTCATCGCTGGATCGCAGAGAAAAGGTAAGTAAACTTTTTTCTGCATCCAGCGAGGTAAGCGCGTGTGTGGCACGGGGTTACCGATCTTAGCTTTAAAATCTCACCCCGTGCCACACACGGGAAGACCGCCAGGGAGGTTAATGGCTTACATTCATTAGGAATTATTTGGAAAACATGTATGTACAAATTACTGAATGTACACATGTCAAGGATTTCTTGATATAAGGTTAACATAGCAAGGGGGACTTGTTGGGCAGATTCTAAAGTCTTGTACACACTATCAGTCCATCCGATGAGAACGGTCTGAAGGACAGTTGTCATAGGTTAACCGATGAAGCTGACTGATGGTCTGATGTGCCTACACACCATCAGTTAAAAAAACAATAGTATCAAAACTCTGTGATGTAAAACACAACGACGTGCTGAAAAAAATGAAGTTCAATGCTTCCCAGCATGCGTCGACTTGATTCTGAGCATCCGTGGATTTTTAACCGATGGTTGTGCCTACTAACGATCAGTTTTGACCTATCGGTTAGGAATCCATAGGTTAATTTTAAAGCAAGTTGGCTTTTTTTAACCTAAGGTTAAATAACCTATGGGGCCCACACACAATCGGTTTTGACCGATGAAAGCGGTCCATCAGACCGCTGTCCTCTGGCTATCCTATCGTGTATACGAGGCCTTACTTTTGCATTGCAGTAACATGCATCAAAATAAGTGTTGTACCATTGGTGGTCTGTCAATAGGGGGCACAGGGATGCCGCCCCCCAAAAGCAAAAACAATTCTCCTATTAAATGTGCACTCTACCTCCTAGTACTGTGCCAGTCAGCAGCCACTCTCTGGAAAGTTTCATTGCATTATGTTTCCAGATAGTGATTGGCATGGTATCAGGACATAGGGCGGTGCTTTTAGAGTAACTGTGGCATCACTTCCGGTTTATCCAATGTGAATGGAGGCCTGAGCAGAGTAGTCAGCCAGCCTGCAGGTGAACTTGGTGATATACAGTACTGCTAGTGGGAAGAGTGGATGCTGATAAAAAAATATAAAAAATTTGGAGCACCAGTGGCCACTGTGTTATACCCCACATTACCGCAAAAAACAAAAAAAATGAAAAAATTGACACAGTGGATCTGTGGTTTTATGCACTACAAGGCACAGATGTGAGCCATTGTGATTTGATGGGGAAATAAAGGTGCAGGTACATTACAAGTTACGCTTTGATTGCATTTACAATAAAATGTATGCGCTGCCTTACTACCGCACACATTGAGGTCTGCATCGGGCCTTGAGACTGGTGATTATGAAAGGATACATAAGCATACATTGAGAAATACTGGTGCAAAGTGAACCTCTGGTCAGGCTATGCACATCCAGGTAATAACATATTTTTAAAAAGCATAACTAGACATTGGCACACAACCTTAAAACCTACAATTGGAAAATGAACAGCTGTAGTACAGTACCTTGAAAAAGTATTCATACCCCTTGAAATTTTCCAAATGTTTTCATGTTATAACCAAAAACGTAAATGTATTTTATTGAGATTGTATGTGCTAGACCAACACAAAGTGGCACATAATTGTGAAGTGGAAGGAAATTTATAAATGATTTTCATTTTTTATTTACAAATAAACATGTGAAAAGTGTAGCGTACATTTGTTTTCAGCCACCCTCAGTGCTTTGTAGAACCACATTTTGCTGCAATTAGCTGCATGTCTTTTTGGGGAAGTCTCTACCAGCTTTACACATCTAGAGAGTGACATTGTTGCCCATTCTTCTTTAAAAAATAGCTCAAGCTCTGTCAGATTTGATAGATAACATCTGTGAACAGTCATTTTCAAGGCTTCCCACAGATTCTTAATTGGGTTTAGGTCTGGACTTTGAATGAGCCATTCTAACACATGAATATGCTTTGATCTGAACCAATCCATTGTAGCTATGGCTGTTTGTTTAGAGTACCTGCTGAAGAAAAGCAGCCCCAGAACATATTCCTGTCATCACCATGTTTCATGGTGGGGATGGTGTATTCAGGGCCATGTGCAGTGTTAGTTTTCCACTACACATAGCATTTTGCTTTTAAGGCCAAAAAATTAAGGCCCAGATTCACAGAGAATTAGATTCTCGTAGAGTATCAGAAATACACTACGCTGCCGTATTTTACCTGGCTCTACGTGGAATCCAGGTAGATTTTGTCCAGTAAACGACGGCGGCGTAGTGTATTTCTCCCGTCGCAATCCATCTACGCGAGTAGGGGGCGTAATTCATTTAAAATAGGCGCGTTCCCGCGGCGATCGAACTGCGCATGCTCCGTTCGCAAATTTCCCGCCGTGCATTGCGCGAAAACACGTCGTTACGTCATTCGTTGTTTGAGTAGCGTCGTTTACGCACAATCCTCGTCCTGAACGAGTTACGTAAAAAATAAAAATAAAATAAAAAATCGACGCGTGAACGACGGCCATACTTAACATGAGCTACGTACCGTTAGACCAGCAAAAAGCTGGTCTAACAGTACGTAAAAGTACGAAAGCGATTGCGAAGACCACTCGTATCTTCGTGGATCGCCGTAAAAACACATTTGCATATCCTGACGCATGAAAAAAACACGAACTCCTCCCAGCGGCCGCAAATATATCGCAGCGTAGATCCGAAGGCTTACGAAGACGTAAGCCTCTCGGATCGAAGCCCGAAGCCGCCGTATCATGGTTTGAGGATTCAAACTAGTGATACGGCACGCGAAATTTGAAATTACTCCTGTCTAACACCAGTTAGACAGGCGTAATTGCTTTCTGAATCTGGGCCTAAATGTTTATCTCATCTGACCAGAGCACCTTTTTCCACATATTTGCTTTGTCCCTCACATGGCCTGCAAACAGGACTTCTTATTGCTTTCTTCTTGCCACTCTTCCATAAAAAGACTAACTAATACTGAGCTGTGGATCTCTGCAGCTCCTCCAGAGATATCATGGGCATCTTGGCTGTTTCTCTGAATAATGCTCTCCTTGGCAGGTCTATCAATTTAGGTGGATGGCCATGTCTTGGTAGGTTTGCAGTTATGCCATACTCTTTCCATTTTTTGATGATTGATTGATTGATCAGGTGCTTTGTGAGATGTTCAAAGCTTGGGATATTTTTTTTATGACCTAGCCCTACTTCTCAACAACTTTATTCCTGACCTGTCTTGTGTGTTCCTTGGCCTTCATGATGCTATTTGTTCACTAAGGTTCTCTAACTAACTACCTCTGAAGACTTCACAGAACAGCTGCATTTATACTGAGATTCAATTACTCACAGGTGGACTCTATTTACTAATTAGGTGACTTCTGAGGGCAATTGGTTCCACTAGATTTTAGTTAGGGGTATCAGAGTAAAGTGGGCTGAATACAAATACACACCACACTTTTCAGATATTTATAAAAAAAATAAAAAATAAAACATTTATCATTTTCCTCCCACTTCACAGTGGTGTGCCACTTTGTGTTGTACTATCACATACAATCCCAATTAAATACATTTACATTTTTGTTTGGATCATGATAAAATGTTGAAAATTTCAAGGGGTGTGAATACTTTTTCAAGGCACTGTAAGTAATTTTATGAAGATGGAGGAACTGATTGCCCAGCAATTCAATACATTAAATGGACCTTGAATTAAATGGACCTTGTGCATTTTTTATATGAACAGTGATGATTTCAAGGCCCTGGCATGAGACAATAAGCCAAAATACAGAAAAGTGCTTTCGCTTTGTGGAAAACCTTCTTTCTTGAGCACTTATGTGATGGTGGGCTATTGCCCCATCCTGTGATCTTGCCCCACTTATCCTACCCCAACACTATTTTTTTATTCATTTCCCTTTCTGTCACATTCCAACTCTCTCTGAAATCGAAATCTCCAATTCTCAATGTATTCTTTCTTTACTATTTGGAGTAACCAACAAATTACTCCAAATGTTCAGATTTAATTGTGTAGCTTTTCCCCTTCTATTTTAACAAGCAGTTAATTAGTTGTAAAGCATAAATGGAAAAAAGGTACAGCGCTAAATGATAAACAGTGATGAACCTAATAGGTGAACATAGATATTAAAATAGAGAATATAAAAAATGTGTTGCAAATGATATACTGAATGAACACTGAAACCAACACACAAATCTTAAATACACCTGGAAAAATCCAAAGCAAACAGTGATAGAACAAAAAAATCAAGTGAATGAAAATAGTCCCACTCTGGTGATTAAATAATTAAAAAAATGTAAGGAAATGTCCTTATGATATGATTCATTATAGTGCAATTGTGAATCTTCATCCACCAATAAGACACCCAAGCAGTGGTGTTGTAGTCTCCTTACCCTAATAGGGTGACCGCTATCATGGCGGTCTCTCTGAGCACAGGGGTTTAAGGTCTCCCAATAGACTCACTTAGAGATAATTGGCAAGCACAAGATGGTGTCTAATATCTCAGAAACTAAAAACAAAAAGAAACTCCATAATGTAATACTCGTGTGTGTGTAAGTAATGCGCAAACCCTAGGTGAATGTGTAGGCAGCCAACACAACAAAGAGAATTGTAAAAGTATAATGAAAAATTAGTGTAGCGCCAAAAAGAATAATTCCACTTGTGAAGTGGAAAATGGAGACAGGAACTCCAGTCCTCCTTCCCACTAGTGCTAGGGGCGTCTCTCCCCTACGTGATAGTTGTATATCAAAAGTGAAAAAACAAATAATCAACATGTATGGTCGTGATCTGCCCTACCATAAAAACAAAAAAACACAAAGTTTTAAAAATGGTGATGATGAAATACGTGCTGCACAGACAGTTTAAACGAGGGCCCCAAGTGTCAAAACTTGGACCGATAAATAATAATCTGTAATAGTGATCACAGTAACACCTCCAAACCAGTATGCACACTCAAGTGAAAGGGGGTGGTGAGTATACTAGATTTGTATGATCAAACACCATCTATGAAAAAGTTCATAAGCCTAAGCAAGGTCCCCACAGGACGTCGACACTGGGTCCAAGAGATAGTCCTGAAACTGGAAAAGGTAAGTCCGCCCACTCTATGGATCTTATGAACAAGACCTTTCTTCCCACGGTAGATGTAAACAGGCTCATACACTTCAGAAGATGAATTCCAATGGTGTGGTAATGTAAGAATAATGAGGTACTCTTACCAGATTCTGTGGACCCGTGACTCACCGTACGGTGGAGGGTCTATAAAGCATGGATCAATCCGTGGCTGACTCCTCTTTGTCCTCTCCGTGATGTCATCAGGGAAATGTCAGGATCTAGAGGGCCTCCGGTGTTTGAAGATTGTATTCACGACCAAGAATATAGAGATGTGACTCCATAAACCGAGAATGGTGTATTCAATCAGTGGATAATCACACCCAAAAACAGAGAAAAAATTCTCATAGTGTGAAAATGTATAAAAATGTATTAAAAAACATAATAAAAAATATATAAAAATATAAGCAGTCCCACAGCAAAATGTCACACTCCAATCCAAAGATATAAATTGGTCCCAATGGGAAACCACATCACAGATAAATATGCACCTTAACTCCACCACCTTGGATAGGTGGGAGTATATCAAAAAAATGTGCAAACAGTTGGGAATGAACCCAGCGTACCCGACCGGTTTCGTCTTAGATAGACTTCTACAGGGGTGTATAGCATCATATACACCCATGTAGAAGTCTATCTAAGACGAAACCGGTCGGGTACGCTGGGTTCATTCCCAACTGTTTGCACATTTTTTTGATATACTCCCACCTATCCAAGGTGGTGGAGTTAAGGTGCATATTTATCTGTGATGTGGTTTCCCATTGGGACCAATTTATATCTTTGGATTGGAGTGTGACATTTTGCTGTGGGACTGCTTATATTTTTATATATTTTTTATTATGTTTTTTAATACATTTTTATACATTTTCACACTATGAGAATTTTTTCTCTGTTTTTGGGTGTGATTATCCACTGATTGAATACACCATTCTCGGTTTATGGAGTCACATCTCTATATTCTTGGTTGTGAATACAATCTTCAAACACCGGAGGCCCTCTGGATCCTGACATTTCCCTGATGACATCACGGAGAGGACAAAGAGGAGTCAGCCACGGATTGATCCATGCTTTATAGACCCTCCACCGTACGGTGAGTCATGGGTCCACAGAATCTGGTAAGAGTACCTCATTATTCTTACATTACCACACCATTGGAATTCATCTTCTGAAGTGTATGAGCCTGTTTACATCTACCGTGGGAAGAAAGGTCTTGTTCATAAGATCCATAGAGTGGGCGGACTTACCTTTTCCAGTTTCAGGACTATCTCTTGGACCCAGTGTCGACGTCCTGTGGGGACCTTGTTTAGGCTTATTAACTTTTTCATAGATGGTGTTTGATCATACAAATCTAGTATACTCACCACCCCCTTTCACTTGAGTGTGCATACTGGTTTGGAGGTGTTACTGTGATCACTATTACAGATTATTATTTATCGGTCCAAGTTTTGACACTTGGGGCCCTCGTTTACACTGTCTGTGCAGCACGTATTTCATCATCACCATTTTTATAACTTTGTGTTTTTTTGTTTTTATGGTAGGGCCAATCACGGCCATACATGTTGATTATTTGTTTTTTCACTTTTGATATACAACTATCACGTAGGGGAGAGACGCCCCTAGCACTAGTGGGAAGGAGGACTGGAGTTCCTGTCTCCATTTTCCACTTCACAAGTGGAATTATTCTTTTTGGCGCTACACTAATTTTTCATAATGTAATACTGTTAACAAAATTTGTAATTTGTTGAAAAGTATTGCACTTACAATGTAGTTGTTTGAAAATTTAGTTATCGTAGGGGAGCGTGGCGCCTCATCAAGGCGGAGAGGCGTAATCACAACAAATCTGCTGGCCTTACCTACACGTTTCTGAGATATTAGACACCATCTTGTGATTGCCAATTATCTCTAGTGAATCTATTGGGAGACCTTAAACCCCTGTGCTCAGAGAGACCGCCGTGAAAGCGGTCACCCTATTAGGGTAAGGAGACTACAACACCACTGCTTGGGTGTCTTATTGGTGGATAAAGATTCTTTTATCACAAGTGCACTATTATGAATCATATCATAAGGACATTTCCTTACATTTTTTTTTTAATCACCAGAGTGGGACTATTTTCATTCACTTGATTTGTTTCTTCTATCAATGTTTGCTTTGGATTTTTTCCAGGTGTATTTAAGATTTGTGCATTGGTTTCAGTGTTCATCCAGTATATCATTTGCAACACATTTTTTATATTCTTTATTTTAATATCTATGTTCACCTATTAGGTTCATCACTGTTTATCATTTAGCACTGTACCTTTTTTCCATTTATTGTTTAAGTTTTGTATCTTAATTTTTGGTACTTGCAGCTGTATATCTCACTATAACGGTGGGAATTTCACTTTGTTATTTATCTAGCACAGTGTTTTTCCTTGTTTTGTTTTTTTCTATAGTTGTAAAGCATAACTAAACCCACGAGCACACATTTAATATACTGCAACTTACCAGTCATCAGATGTGGTGGCTGC
This sequence comes from Rana kukunoris, assembly GCA_029574335.1. Lineage (NCBI taxonomy): Eukaryota > Metazoa > Chordata > Amphibia > Anura > Ranidae > Rana > Rana kukunoris. The sequence continues at coordinate 116,809,452 of CM056049.1, read as the reverse complement.
ATATGTTTTTTTATTCCTAACAAATACAGTAAATACCTGTTGGTCTTACTAGAAATGCATTGTTCCTTCTGTGGGATAGACTGAAAGCTAAAACACTCTTATCTTTCTTGTGTAAACTACTAATCCCATCAACCCACATATAACAGATACATATATAAGTGGGCTATCACCACAGCGTCCTATTATATAGTCAAAACCATTAGGAATGGGAAAGCATGGACTTTATAGGCATACTTAAAAAGGGTACCATTTTTATTAATGAAAAGACATATAAAATCAGTGAAAGTGACTAAAAATGTATGTCCCAATGACCACACAGCAGCCCAAAGTCCCAGAGAACTCAATAGGCTAGGCTGGGGGGCAAAGAAAAAAAAAACTGTATATACTAATACCCTAATGAGATAATACTGTACATATAATAGCCTAACTGGATACAACCTATAACAATAAGACAGGTTCAGAAATTGTGTTGATACTGTTTTTCAGGTATTCAGAAGACTTGCTCGACTAGTTTTGTGTTTAAAAATGCTTCTTCTGGAGCTAGGTAGATACAGGTATTATATATATTATACAACACTTAGTCAAGGCAAACAACTGGACAGTAGCCTCCAGGGCACCATCACGTCAAAGGAGGGCAGATATGGGGGGTGTAAGGCAGGTGATTGGCTCTATATTAATAATAAATGGCGTGAGCTACTTCACATGGTCAATGAATTCAAATAGGTAGTCATTTCCTCGCTGCCTCTGATACACCATTCTAAAGTGAGCCATTTGCTTTGAAGGCATCCTTACCCGATGAATGATAAAATGGGGGAGGTGGTTTGGGGCATTTACAGATATGGTGATAGTATAAAGCTGCGCTAGTAACAGATATCCCAGTAGATGTCAATACACCAGCAGGATAAGATCATCACGTGATCCAGTCTACACCACATACCCTGCAGGACTCCCTCCATTTGATTATTCATCAGATGAGGATTCCTTCAAAGTGAATGTCTCTATTTAAAATAGTATATCAGAGGCGTTGAGGAAACAAGTACCTATTTGAAATAATTGATCATGTGAGGTCACTCAAGTCATTTATTATTAATATAGACGCAGTCATCTGCCGTTTGATGATGCACCCCTATATATGCTCTCATTAGGGTATTGGTATATACAGGTTTCTTCTCAGCCACCCCAGCCTAGACTTTTGAGTCCACTGGGACTTTGGGTTGCTGTGTGGTCATTAAGACATACATTCTTAGTCACTTTTACTGATTTATATGTTGTTTTTTAACCTGTCTATGTCTTTTCATTAATAAAAATTGTAAACGCTTTTTAAGTATGCCTATAAAGTCATGGGAATGCAGGCCACACCTACCCTTCCCAAATACCAGACCCAATATACCTATTTAAACAACTCAAATCACTACTTTGCCCAAAAATTTGGCCGCAGCACTTTTATTGGTGTATTCAAATCAATAAATAAATAACCATATTCTGATAATTTTATTGCTTCATAAAATTCTTATATTTCAAACAATCAACTTAAAACAGCTCAGTCTTAAAGGACTCGAGCTTACAAAATATTTAAAACCAAAGTCCCCCCTACATTACATAGGATGACAGACCACATAATTGTGCTTAGCAACAAGGGGGGGAGGGTGGGGAGCTTGTTGCACCTTCACTGCCTGGCTGGGAACTGGCGGGAATACAATTGTGAAAAGGATAACCACTCTCCCCCCGCACCCACCAGCTCCAAGTCTCATCCCCTCTATTTAGTTTACAAGTTTTCATCTAGTTTTCCCCTCCTCTGAGTATTTAAATTGGTTCCATTCCACCCACGTCTCAAAATAAACCCCCCGTTTCTGCCGAGAAGTCCAGACCAAATCCTACATCCTATTCAGATCTTCTACTCGTTTAAGCCACATCCCTACTGATGGGGGCTAGGTCTGCTTCCACATTACTGGGATACATGCTCTTGCTGCATTTAAGAAATGACAAATTACCGACTTCTTATACCGTCTAACCGTGATATCTGGTTCCTGTAGCAGGTAAAACGTCCATTCCGCCGGTAACTCCCCTCACTAAACCTTTGCGCTATTTCCCTATTTCCCGCACCTCCTTACAGAAATTCTGTATTCTAGGACACTTCAAAAAGATGTGTATTAACGTCCCTCCTTTTCTCCCGCACCGCCAACATCTATTTGATACCTCTGGATAACATCTACTTAGAACTGCAGGGGTACGGTACCTATTTATTTAATATATTTTATTTATTTATTTATTATTAAGGGGAGGAGAGCTGTCAAGCTCAAAGCCTTGAGCCCTCCTAGGTCATGGGAATGCACCTACCCTCCCCGAATACCAGAACCAATATACCTATTTAAATAACAACTCAAACCACTACTTTGGCAAAAAATGTGGCCGCAGCAGTCTAAGCCTGCGTACACACGATCGGACATGTCCGATGAAACTGGTCTGCAGACCGGTTTCATCGGACCAGTTCGATGGTGTGTAAGGCCTATCGGACCGTTTTCCATCGGACCAAAGTTTTAAAACATGCTTTAAAACCTGTCTGATGGACACCTGTCCGTCGGACAGGTTCGATGGTTAGTACACAAAGGCATCGGACCAAAAACCTGCGCATGCTCAGAATCAAGTCAACGCATGATTGGAAGCATTGAACTTCGTTTTTTCATCATGTCGTTGTGTTCTACGTCACTGCGTTCTGGTCTGATCGGATTTTGGTCCGATGGTGTGTACGCACATCAGACCATCAGACCATCAGACAAGTTCAGAGTTGTCTGATGAAAACGGTTCGTCAGACAAGTCTCATCAGACATGTCTGATCGTGTGTACAGGGCCTTAAAGGACTCATACATACAGAATATTTATAACCAGTCCCCACATGCCAGGTTTGATTTATCAAGCGCGGCCTGCCCCACAACTTGACATCCTTATTGCCCCACTTCAATGATGGGTATATTGATAACTTTTGTGTAAATGTTTCATCATACTGGAACCATCCTAGACCTCCAAAACTATTATATGCCTCTAACACGTGCTCCATATGTTTAAACAGCCTGTTGCAATACTCTGGGTGTTTCTCACCTAATGCACTGGAGTATATAGCAAATATCAACATATTGACTTTTCCAAATTTTGTCTTTGGTCTGAGGAGAAAGGTGGTAACCTAACGGCGAGATCTCGCATGGTAGTGTTTCTTTAAAACATACCTCTGGAACCAATGTGCTAGATATATTAATCTCCACTGGTAATAATTATTGATGATTAAAATTTACTGACGGAGCATTATTTACATTACTTAAATTACTTATGCTGACAGAATTTCTGTTCTCATTAGACCAAAAATTTCCATACTGACTACTTTCCTGTACTGGTGTATTCATGCTGTCAGCTAATCTATGAATGGACTGCTTAATGCTATTAAGTGTGTGTGCTAACTCACCTAAGCCACCAGGTGGCGCTTGAGCATTTGGTATAACTGACTCAGCATAATGCTGCTCCCTGTTGCCTCCAGTGGCCATACATGGGATGTCTGTGGCACTCGCACTGCCTGCAGCCTCATGCTGCGATAGTAATACACTGGGCAGGGATTGCTTCTCCACACCTACAACCTCAGACACTGCCTCTGTCCTCTGCATGAATGGCGCTCCTCTCACCTGCACACTGGTCCCTCTGGGCGGTGATGGGGACCAGACTCTCCTCTTCTTGTCCCTCAGGCTGATGTGGCACTACATATCAGTTAATGAAACTTCCAGGCGTGCAGTGCTGCTGCCCTCTCTTTCCTGTGTGACAGGCAGCCGCGGCAACAGGCGGCATGTCTGGCGGTGCTGAGTTCTACTGCCTGGCTGGGAACTGGCAGGAAAACACCTGTGAGAAGGTCCTATATATAATAAGACCCTTTCCAGAACATTCCACAATGGTCACATGACCACCTGGGTAATTCCCAATAGCCTTGGACCGTTAACCCTGCCCCCAGCCTGCATTTGAAATTCTCTTAAAGGGACATTGCCCCAAATACGTTAACTTGAACATATCCTTATATATTTATTTACTAAATTGTATTTATTTATCATTAAGGGGAGGGGTGACCGTATGCCCATGCTGTCAGGCTCAAAGCCTTGAGCCCTCCTAGGTCATTCTTTCCCATTCCTAATGGTTTTGACCACATATAATAGAGATATAAAAGCAGATATATTTGAAGTCCAAAAAATTATAAAAGTAGGACTGCAGATAATATTGGGGTGCCATGAAATGGCTCTGCAGCTTTTGCATGTATTTGCAAATGTGTACAAACAAAACCCCTGTTTTTAATGCATACTCTTTCTGGATAATTTGGTTGGTTGTAGGCTGGTTGGTAAGGTGAGCTGGGAATTGTCTTTTGTTTTGTTTGAAATGCGTCACCCTTCCATGTGCTCCTTACTGCGAAGGCCAGTTATAGGTGGCCCTGTGTAGCCGCCCAAGAACAGGAAGTTATTCACAGTATAACCAGGTAAAAGAGGATGCTAGCAACATTTGTAATATTTGTCAGTTTTTAGTAGTATTTATCAAATTAGATGTATTATTCCCTTTCCCTCTATTCTGTCTCTATCTCTATTTCTATCTCTATCTTTACCTCTAGCTTTATCTCTTAAGATGATTCCATTAGCTTCCCATTTCTTGCAGTCACAGATGATGCCAATACAACGTTCTATGATTTTTTACTGCAAAAATATATGCACAATACCAAATTCAGTATATATTTGAATGCATGTATTGAGGTCTTGTATTTTAAACAGTATTTCATGGGTAAAAAGTTTGTCAACGAAAAAGTTTTATTATATGTACATGCTATAGATATTTTTTTGCTGAAAATGCTGCTGGTGTTATATGTCAAGTCGAATTTGGTCTAGAGAAACAGAAACACAGCAATAAAAGTCAGAATAGTCTGAAACCTCAGCAAAACACATCTATTTTATTACTGCTCTGGGGCAAAATTGTAAATAGCTTTGAAATCGCATCTTGTTCAACACTGCAGGTTTTGCCATGTTTTGCTTTATCACATTACATGTATGTGAAAAAATAATTTTGTTAGGTTATCTTGTCATTCTATTGTGTTCCCAAGGAGCCTCTATTTGGTGGGCAATAATAGCATGAACAACCTACAATAGCAATCAAAAAATTTGCTAGCCTGTCTATTCGTATGGACAGGTTCACACTTGTAATGGGTTTTCATGTAGCTTTTACCGACCTTTTGATTGGACAAATTTGTTTGTAATGAGGTTTTGTGCCGTTTCTGCTGTTTGAATATGAAATGTCACTTAGTATTACTATATTCTTGGTATAATGTTTCAGCCTCCAAAAATTGACATGGTTGTTTTTTAATGTAGGTGTGTGGGTGGCAAATTTATATTACATCAGTTTTTGACACTAAGCAGTTTTATATGAGGAAGATTTTTTAATTTGTATATATTTGCCACTCGTACTTATGCTACATATGATAATTCTATGGATTTATTTTACCCAAAAAAGCAAATTTTACACACCTAAAAACAAAAAAAAAATATTTCTAGAAATAACACATTAAGTATACCTAAAGAAAAAAATGTTTTTGTGCCTTTTTTCTTTGTGTCTCCTTAATGAGATTTTATTTAAGTCTTCTAATTAGAAAAGATCACTCCAGAGTAAAATATATCCTTTCTTAGGCCATTACCACCAGAATAAGTGTCCTCGTGGGAAGATTTCCCATATATTCCTCTATTTCAAATGCAATATGTAGCGGCCTGCTACTTTCTAGCCGGTGCTGCTTTAAGTTTAGAGGGTAGTCTGAGAGTTAGTTGACTCAGACTGTATGATTTTTCACAAAATTTGGGCCTCCAGCCATGGATGTACTGTGAGTGACCACTATTGTTGTCTGGGGTGTCGTTATCACTCCAGGCTGAGGGTGGCAGCAGTCAGGTCAAGGTGTTTTTGGTGTTCCTCTTCAGCAGCCAATCAGAGGGAGTTGATCGTCCCGCTGTGCATGCTGGGGAGGAGTACTTAAGGGACAGACGTCATTAGTTCGGGGTCATCGCCGATCCTGGTCTGTCATCCCACCACCCCCTGTGTGTGGCCCTCCTGGCCAGGGGTGCATGTTCAAGTGTTCCTGGCTCCGGGACCACGTTGGTCCGGGGTTTTGATCTACTAAGTAGGCCTGGCAGTCAGACTGGGTCTAAGTTTGCAGAGTGGTTCTGTGCTGTCCGTCCTGAGGAAGGAAGGAACTCAATGAAGAACCTGTCTTGGAGAGCACAGAGCAAGATGCTAGTATCTCAGGAGAGAACTTCATCGAAGGACACACTATTACTGAGAGGCTGAGTGATGGTCACCTGTCAGTTTCAAGTTTACAAGAATTTATTCAAGAGAGATCCGGGTGCTTAATCCTGTGCTGAGAGGATTCTGGACTGAATATATCTCCATCTTTGGGAAGGTCGGTGGCAGAGACGTTACCAAGTTTCCATCTGACATCCTGGCTGCTAGGTTAGTGAGAGAGGCCTATCCAGGTGCACAGTACCCACTCTGACTAGAGTGGCGTTGAAAGTTACGTTGCTGGAAGCAGGAGTGTTTCTGAACAAAAGTTATACACCTGAATCTATTACCTATTACCCTTCCACCTCTTCAACTACTACTTTTATCCTTTTACCACGTTGGGTAAATAAAACAAATAAAAAGAAGCCTAAAGTGTGAACATTGAAGTTTTTCTTAACTCTCATCGGATACCCTAGACAGCGAAGAAATAGAGGTAACATGTCGCCCAAAACTAACCAGCAGCTCCTTTGGGGGGTAGTGCTACAAATATTACATTTGATCATATGCATGTGATATGATTTCACATACATAACATCAATCTAAAAGACTTGTTCTGAAATGTATTATTCAGAAGTTTGGGTCCATTGGGCATACTTTCAGCAGACTTTCTTCTAGGGAAAGCAGGAGTGCTTGCCGAATGGGATTTAGTCTTTTTGCAGCAATACATAAGATAATTAATTTGCCTACAATGATTGCTGGATGGTCTTACCATTTTTGAACACTTATAAATTGGTGTTCATAGATAAGAATTTTAGTACTTGCGATGATATTTTTTACAGATACAAATTAGATTTGCAGATTTCTATATTTAATATGGATAGAACAAATATGTATAATATATATATATATATATATATATATATATATATATATATATATATATATATATATAATATATTCTACCAAAAAAAAAATAATATATATATATATATATATAATTTTTTTTTTGGTAGAATATATATGTTTACCCATATTTCAAAAATATCTGTTGTAGTCAGAAATTTAGGTTTTTGATCAATGCTGAAGATTTTTCCAAACTTTCCCTCACTTGTCACCAGGACAGGGAGAAAATAAAAAAATTCCCCTGGAGGCTTAGACAGCAGTACGAACATGACTGAGGCTCTAACACTTCCCAGCTTCATCCAAAACTGATAAAAAATGTTTGTGTAGAGAAGATCTTCAAGCAGATCATAGATGGAACTGTTAAAACTTAAACCATAAGTTAAAGGATCACTAAAGGATTTTTTTTTACCTTACTGCAGTACTGATTTCATGTCCTTATTGTTCGTTTTTGCTTTGAAGTTGCTGTAATCCTGCTCTGTTCTCCACACTTCCTGCTTGTCTGTTTCCTTATAACCACCATACTGGGAGCTTTCTCACGATGATTTAAGCTGTCATTACTGTGTGTCTAAAACTTCCTAGAACCAGATTCATTTTACTGTAAAAACAAAACACTGCCCTGGATTTGTTTGTTTTTGTTCTGTGTGTCTATTTCTACTTTGCAGAAACACAAAGCCAGTTCAAAAGTGAAACTAACCTGCAGGCACATTATATGATTGATCTTTTATCTATTTTTAATCATTTTGAAAAAGAATCAGTTAACTTTTATGTCTCTATAACCTGTAAACAGTCATTTCAGCAAAAAAATGTTTTCCTTTAGTGACCCTTTAACTTAAAAAGTTTCCCCTTAAATTGCACAAAATGTTTTGTTTAGGTTTAAGTTAGGGATTATAATAGTACTAGCACTAAATAAGATCTTTTTAATGAAGGAATTAAAAAATCCCATGTTCAATGCCCATTTATAATGGGGATGTGTGCTACAAATTAAATTAACAGCTAAGCTAAATTCATCAGTGAAATCTGCTGTTTTAGGTAGGGTGTTTTGATTTAATTGCATGGTTTGGAGGAAGTGCAACAATTTGGGTTCTGTAGTCCATAATATCAGGGGTCTCCATTCCTTCTATCACTCTACTTGTCTAACCCACATTACTTTCTTTACTTTACCAATTTTCTTAATAAATAAAAAGCTATTACCCCACCTAAAACTGTAAGGCCTCGTACACACGATCAAATCTGTCTGCTGGAAACGGTCTGCTAGACCGTTTCAGCAGACAGATTCGATCGTGTGTACGGGAAAACAGACGGATTTGGCCACCCGACAGATTGGAAAGCATGCTTACCAATCTGTCGGCTGGGAACCCGTCCGCCCGACATGTCTGCTGGTTAGTACGCTAACCAGCAGACATGTCTTCTCGCACACACACCGAATGGTTTCGACGCATGCGCGGAAGTGTTTTACTTCCTGGTGCGGTGACGTGGCGGCGTCAACGTCACCGCCGTCAACGTCACCGCCACGTCACCGCGCCGTCTGGCGGCGGGGATTTTGGTTTGATCGTGTGTACACGATCAAACCAATATGTCCCCAGCAGACAGATTTGTTCAAATCGGTCGGCCCGACCGATTTGAACAAATCTGTCTGCTCGTGTGTATGGGGCCTAATAGTAAAGCACTGAAATAGAACACGGAAGGCTGATATAGAAAATACTAAGAACCAAAGTTATAATTGTGCACTAGCTGTTTGTGGTGTTTAGCTGATATCTGTCCCTTTTATACTTCAACACTTAAAACAGAAAATCAGGTGCTCAATAACTAGGCAAACACCACTTCAGCTGAAGAGTTTTACAGTTTAATTGATTTATGATTTGTACCACAAACCTTTCGTAGAAAAGTAAATTCAGAAAGGTCAAGGAAAAATCACTCATTGACTAAATATGACTGTATCTATTATGGTTAGAAGCTTAAGTGGTAAGAATGTTATCAAATTTTCTAAGGTAATGCATGTAACTAGACATGTAGACAGGAATAGCTGTCTACATTTATTGTTCCTCATATCAAAACTAAAAAATATGACACATATTATCACTGGGGTTATCCTCAAAAACTTTTTGTCAAAATCATCAGTAGATCCAAAGGTAATGGCAGATAAATTCATATGCATATGTCAACTTGCATTTATTTATTATATTTAATACAGGTACTAACAGTATTTCACAAAAGTGAGAACACCCCTCACATTTTTGTAAATATTTTATTATATCTTTTTATGTGACAACACTGAAGAAATTACACTTTGCTACAATGTAAAGTAGTGAGTGTACAGCTTATATAACAGTGTCAATTTGCTGTCCCCTCAAAATAACTGAAAACACAGCCATAAATGTCTAAATAGCTGGCAACAAAAGTGAGTACACCCCTAAGGCCTCGTACACACGAGGCAATTCATTTGTTCAAATCGGTCGGACCGACCGATTTGAACAAATCTGTCTCTTTGGATTTTGGTTTGCTCGCGTGTACACACGAGCAAAGCAAAATCCCCGCCAGCAGACGGCGCGCTGACGTGTCGGTGACGTGGCGGTGACGTTGACGCCGCCACATCACCGCACCAGGAAGTAAAACACTTCCGCGCATGCGCCGAATCCATTCGGCGCCGGTGCGAGACGACATGTCTGCTGGTAAGTGTACTAACCAGCAGACATGTAGGGCGGATGGTTTCCCACCCGATAGATTTCAAAGCATGCTTTGAAATCTGTCGGGTGGCCAAATCCGTCGGCTCGCCCGTACACACGATCGAATCTGTCTGCTGAAACGGTCTAGCAGACCGTTTCCAGCAGACAGATTTGATCGTGTGTACGAGGCCTAAGTGAAAATGTCCAAATTGGGCCCAAAGTGTCAATATTTTTTCTCAATGACGACATCATAGAGCTGGTGGATTTTAGAGACCTTGCGCTCCTTCACCTTCCGTTTGATTATGCCCCACAGATGCTCAATACGGATTAGGTATGGAGACATGCTTGGCTAGTCCATCACCTTTATCCTCACTTTGTTTAGCAAGGCAGTGGTCTTATTGGAGGTGTGTTTGGGGGTCGGTATCATGTTGGAATACTTACTGCCCTGCAGCCCTGTGGATCATGCTCTGCTTCAGTATGTCACAGTACATGTTGGCATTCATGGTTCCCTCAATTCCCAGGTTTCGCCAGCACTTATGCAACCCCAGACCATGACACTCCCACCACCATGCTTGACTGTAGGCAAGACACACTTGTCTTTGTACTCCTCACCTGGTTGCTGCCACACACATTGACACCATCTGAACCAAATACGTTTATCTTGGTCTCATAAGACCACAGGACTTCAGCAAACTGTTTGCAGGCTTTCTTGTGCATCATCTTTAAAAGATGCTTCCCTCTGGGACGACAGCCATACAGACCAATGTCATGCAGTGTGCGGCATATAGATCTGAGCACTGACAGGCTGAGTGGTTCGCAACATCCATACCCAGCCCTTCCCTGGATCAGCTGGCTTCCTCTCTGGGATACTTTGTCTTCAGTGGCTGGTTCCCTGCTCCAACAGGACACGCTGCTCACACAAGAGACATTGCAGACAATCCCGGTTCTCTCCATCCCCCATGCGTACATCTTTCCTTACCTCCATATACGTGTTGGATTATTTTATACTACTGTACAATAAACATTGCACTCAGTGGGCGCTTTTCTGTCTTTTCTTTATTTTGTGTTATGTAATCATTTTTGTTAACTTTTAACCATTTTGCATGGGTATTTTCACTTAAAGCGGTTGTAAAGTCAGAAGTTTTTTTATCTTAAGATAAAAAATAAACTTCTGTGTGTAGCAGCCCCCCTCAGCCTCCCTAAAACTTGCCTGAGACTATATTGATTCAGCCATGTTGCTGGAGTATCTTGGCTGCCTGAGACTCTCCCTCCTCATGGTTCATACTGGTTCATACTGCTGTCAATCAAAGTAAATAAGCCATTGAGGAGAGAGAGGGGGCTCTGTGTCTGAATGGACACACAGAGCAGTGGCTCGGCTTGGGTGCCCCCATAGCAAGTTGCTTGCTGCAGGGGGCACTCAGCAGGGTGGAGGAGCCAGAAGCACTGGCAAGAGAACGGAGAAGAGGAGGATCTGGGCTGTTCTCTGCAAAGCCACTGCACAAAGCATATAAGTGTGACATGTTTGTTATTTTTAAAGGATAAAAAACTTTAAGGGCCAGATTCACGTAGAATCTGCGGCGGCGTAGCGTATGCCATTTACACTATGCCGCCTCAACTTCTAGCACTTGTTCCGTAATTTGCGGCGGCGTAGTGTAAATGGCCCGGCGTATGGGCGCGTAATTCAAATGGGGCGGCTTGTATTTAAATTAAGCGCGCCCTCACGCTGATTGAACTGCACATGCGCCGGCCGTAAAAATAGCCCAGTGCACATGCTCCAGCTCACGATGGAAAACGTCAATGAAGCTGACGTGAGCATCATTGACATAAAGCCCTATTCGCGAACGACTTAGTAAAACGATGTAAATGACGGAAAAAGACGAAGCTGTCCTGACGCCATACTTAACATGGCATATGGCGGACTGACGTAAGGTTACCCTTCATATAGCAGGGGTAACCTTACGCTTACGGAAACGACGTAAACGACGATGATGCGGCACAAAAGCGTTTCAGAAACGGCGTATTAGGCTCATTTGCATAGTCAAATGAGAAATTAACGTAAACGCCACCCAGCGGCCAGCGTAGAATTACATCTAAGATCCGACGGTGTAAGTGTCTTACACCCAGCGGATCTACGCAGTATCTATGTGTAAATGATTCTAGGAATCATACGCATAGATACCCGGGGCCAAAATCAGAGATAAGACGGTGTATCTTGAGATACACCGTCATATCTCTTATGGTAATCTGGCCCTAAGACTTCACTATCACTTTAACTTAGGGAATGGGGTGAACTTCTGATAACTTCCTTAATTTAATCATGAGCAATCACAAATTCAGTTTTTTTTTTCCTTGCATGTGATTGGGTTTTCTTTCCAAAGGGAATTTGTATCACATTTACTAAGCTAAGTAAAATTTAAATTTCACAGTGAACAGCCTATTTGGCTTTAGTAAATCAACCCAAAAATGTCTTCCGTCTTCTAAGTTGAAAGACACCCAGCATCACTCAGAAAAATGAGGGCATACTCTAAGCATAGGGTGTCCTGGGCTCAAATCCTGACAAAGGATCTCTACAATTCCTCTTCTTTCACAGTGTACTGGTGCAGAGATTGGCGCTAGCGTTATCATGTCAGTGATCTCTCTGTATCAGCGGAGACCATCCAGCTGAGGGAAGAGGCAAGGAGGATCCTGCAGAGTCATATAACCAGCCTGAAGATTTTCAGAAAAGGTAAGTATTCAAATTCAAAAGGCAAACAATAAAATACTGCCAGTGAGGGTCACAAAGAGGTCAATTTGAAGGGGGGGGGGGCTTTGCAATGCTACTGATGGTTTATTTATTTTATTTAGATTTCGATTTACTCATCTGCTGTGTTCATGTTTGAGAATGTGCTTATCTAGTAAAAAATTCCACTTTTTATTAATTGAGTCTTCAGAGCTCCTCATATCAGCAGAGAAAGAAAAATATTGAGCTAGCACATTCTGTGTGGAATGTATTGCATCTTTTATGACTTTATTAGTATATTCATACTGTAGGTTATGTTAAAGTCACAATTATTATTTCATGTTAGTTTACTTTATTGCTAATGCATATACTTTAGGTCAAAATCCAAGGACATTTGGTGTTTTACTTGAGTTCATTTCTGGTTTTTTTTTTTTTTCTTTTTTTGCTGGAGATAGACATCAGCCAATTACCATATAATTCCATTAACTTGTTTTCACCGTATAAGCGGTAAATTAAAAGCATTATTTAAATATTCATCCAAAGCATGTAATTAGTTATTGGGTTATATTAGTGATAATAGATTAGAGAGTTAAGGGGGCCAATTAATATATATATATTTTAAATAAATGTACTTTAGGCCGGTATGTTTTTTAAATATTAAATGTACTTCCTGTCTATAATGGTAGTTTGTATCGTATCCCAATATTGGCATATAAAAAAGGCAAACATATATTTAGATGCATATATTCAGATTTTTTTTTTTATATATTTACATGCATTCAGCAAAACAAGGTTAATTTTCTTTTTTGACAACATATCAGTCAATAAATGCTCTAAATAGTGGGCCTATATTTTGATAATAAATTTCAATAGAATTCCAAATGTTTTTTTAAGCTTTGGAAAATTGTGAAAGAATAGCATCTCTGTTAAGTTTTTATTACTTGCAGTGTCCCTGTCGGACTGATTTTTTCTCATTTACTACTGTTGTAATTCTAGCAGTGAAGATAGAATGGATACATAAGAAGTAAAAAAAGGTCTGAAATACATCTCTAGTATTAATTTTGCCACCTCAACAAAATTTCAAGCTTTACATTATCTTTTTAGTATAGGTCTGCTTTAGTTATACAAAAACATAGCTTCAATGGTTTCTTCAATTACTGTAAGTCTGTGGCAATTAAAAAAAAAAAAATTGTAATTGAAATGTGCATAACACAAAGACTACACACCACATCTGAAAATGAAGCACCACCTGGAGCGTTTTTCCAGCCATTGATGACATTCTCCTGGTCACTGTTTGCCTAGGCATAGCTGCAATGTTGCCACTCCATGCGACAATGCTAACACCTTATGATTGGTTGCTTAGGCATAAGTTAAAGCATTATGGGTTGTTGGCAGGAGAGGATGCCTTTTTTAAGGGCAGGTATTATGTAGAGGCTCTTGATAGTGTTGATCTTTCAGATGAGCAAAGATACTGTACTTGATAACACCTAAGGATATTACTTTTGGCATGCATATTTTACCTAATAAATGTTGTAATTTCCATATATTTTAAGGTGCCCTCTTCAGATCTTTAAAGATGCCATGCTCCCGCATATATCTAATGGAATCCAAAATCTTTGACAGAGCAGTAAGAATAGTATACAGAAAAATACTGCGCTGCCCTATAGGTAAGCCACTAACACTGCAAATAGACAAATAGAAAAAAAAACGTGATAACAAAAAAAGTGTAGCGCTAATTAAGTTAGGTTGGCATAAAACTTCAAATTACAAATATGACAATAAAAGTGAAGTGAAAATGTCCACATAAATTCATAAATATATAAATAAATGTCAATATGTGAAAAACACGAATAGTGTAAAATACAAATCTGGCTATAGTATAGTCCAGCAATAATATTGGTAAATTCCAAAGCCTGGTGATAACTTCAAAGAGGTGCTAGAGTTGGAGGAGCATTGAAATTAGTTAACGTGAAAAGAAACCACCACCAATAGGTAAGGGGCTTACCAGAGAGTTTGAATCCAGGAGAACCTACGTTCAGATGGGTCAAACAGAGCTTTGTGTGGTAAAACCACAATGTAACCTGGGCAATCCTGTATGTGTCTCAAATGGCTGTAGCAAGAGTGACCAAGCGGCAGAGGAATGAAGTATACCACAGACAAAGATAGCTGGTTACCCGATGGTCTCACAGGACACGATGGTCCAAAAAAAATGTGTATGGAACGGTGTGTACCATAGATAGGAAGAAAAAACATCCACATAGCGTAACTTAATGCATAGGATGCATTAAGGTGAAAAAACAAAAAGCTTTATAACCCCTTTGCTAAGAGCACAGCAAAATCTAGCTTTGGAAAACTATCACTATCATTAATGAATAATATGACAATAGCTTGTAAGTTTCTAATTATTTTCTGGAAAGTAATAATACTGCATACTAATGAATATGAAGAGCAGAAAAAGTCACCAAAATAATTTTTGAGTGGATTTCAATTACCCGAAGCAACTATATTTTAATTAATAATTAACATGGCTAGCCCCATCGAAAGAACTGTGCAATATAAAAAAATGTAGGTCATACTGCATATCTGGTCTGCAATTAAGTTTTTCCTAAGGCCCTTAGGTTTTCAGTTACTGCAGTTGATTAATTTCCTGCTTAGTTTCCAGTTTTTCACAAAGTGATCCCAAATGGAAAAAAAAATACTCATTTTGTTTAGAATAATAGAAAAAATGCTATAGTCCTGATGTCTGATGGGACACGATTGTAAACTGTAATATACAACTAAAATAATGAAAAATTAAATATATACTGTATGTAAGTTTTTTTTTTTTTATTATAGCAAAATCATTCAATAATTTTGTATTATTTATCAAATTAGCATTAAGGAGTTTTATTCTCTTTTTCACCTTACTTTTTGTGGAAAAATATTTGTTTACAGAGGGCGATTGCTTAAACTGAAATTTACTTACACGGGGTCTCCGTGGAACAGGAAGGCTCCCCAGTACCTCTGACGGCACGCCTCTGGTTACCTAAAATGTCCTCCCTAGAAGTGCTGCAACATCCTACCATCGGACCTACTTGGAAATGATGTTGTATTGGTTTTCAATTTGATAGCCCAGTTGACTCCATCTTTATTTCCTATTTTTTATCATCCTGACTTTACTCCAGGCTCACAAGATGAACAGATAAATTAGAATCAAATGGGTTAAACCTTGGAGTGCAAGATATTTACCATATCACTTTGCTTGGCTTTTTCCCTTTTAACTGGCTAATTAAGAGGAATTGACTGCCCTGGGTATGTTAAAGATATAACAATTCTCACACTTCTTATGGTCTCTACCTGCACCTGTTAAATTCTCATGCAAATTAACATCTTTGAAGGAGAGCCAAAGTTAGAGTGATTGCTCATGCCCTTTCTTTAAATTACAAACTGCTTCTTTCATGGAAGTCTACTGCATCTTTACACTTCATAGATCACTGGGAACAAGACCTGGGATTACCCTCTTTTTGCCTGCATGTACAAAAATACTTTCAGATCTTCCATGTAACAAATGGCAGGAATCAGGGTACAAGATCGTTACTTGCTGGTCTAGGGCAGCACTTTGAAGGAGAGCAGCACAGAAAGAGTCCCCGCCAGCTTGCGCTACACTGTTAGTGTAGTGCCAGTCTTATGGGGTGGACTGAGCTGAGAGGCAAATTAGTCTAGTGCCCCCATAAAGCGGCCGCACTGTGTGTGGGGGGCGCTGCTTCTAAATTTGACTGTCCTATCATCATAGACCACAAACCTTCCTCATTGTGCTATATGGCATGGTTATATCTTCTTAGTCCTCTTTACACTTTTTTAAATTTTTGCTTGAGTAAGGGAGAGTTATAGCCCTATAGCCAAACCAGAAGTGAGAAGAAATCTATGCAAATTATGGGAATCCATTGCCCCCTAAAGCCCTCAGAACTAGTGTCCCCACTCGAAAACATAAAGGGGTGTGGCCTTAACAGGAAGGGGTGGGTCATATTTTATTTAGGGGGTGCACAAGTTTAGTCAGGCCTAGGGCAGCACAAAACCTAAATACACTACTACGTACAGTCATTCTTCATGCTATTTATCCTACAGAATCTGAGACCTGTCGGTGATGCAAAAAGAGTAGAGGTGATCTACTGCAAAAATACTAGTCCTGCCCATTTCTCACTAATTTCTGGACTCAGGTTTATGACATTTCACAAAAATGTACTAACCAAGAACTCCCCAAAACTCCTGAATTCTTCCTATTGTATAGATGTTGGTCTACAAAAAAATGGTGCTGCACTACCTGGTGATCGCGGCGCTGTTATTCATACCAGCTTTGTGTAAATCCTCCCTTGTTCCTATAGTTCAACAATGAATCAGAAGGGATGAATATATCAAGTGGGTGGAAAGTCCTTTGAGTTCAATATACGCATACTAGAATTCACAATACATGGTTCTATTAGATTGAGTCTACCTGCGTAGATGGATTCGAACAATTACAGTTTAATTGAGCTCGTGTCAAGGCACATCAATGTTATTGAAAGTTTCCACAATATCCATGCTGTGACTACAGCGGAGAACTCTCCATGTGACTTAACCGGTGGGCCACAGCTGATTGCACCTAATCCCCCCTCCTGCATCCCTCCTTCTCCCCACTTTTTTCATTTTTTCATTCTTTCCCTACCTCTTTCTTGTGTGACCTTTTGTACATACTTATTTCCTCTAACCGATATTTGGAGGTAGCGAGCATTCCTTGGAAACTGAAAGACGAGACCCACGACGAGTATGTGAGGTCCCCCCTTAGCGAGACAGACCCCTAGCCCTCTACTCCTTCTCCCATCCTTGATTAAATTGTCTACCCATAGTATAATCATAAGGTCAAATTGTGAAAATATAGAAATTGATAAATTTCATAACGCGCTCAACAAACCCAAACATGGGTTAAAATTATTTTTATTATTATTATTATTATTATTTATTAATATGTTATAAATTACTCATATAAACATATACATGTGACAACAAATATTAATAAATGGTATAAATAAGCTTTATATGCTACGATAAAATTATAATAATAAAGTCCATGAACCACCACCAGTGCACAATACAGATGCAATTCTAGGCAAACATCCTACTCACCGAATGAATCTGACACCCATGACAGGTGTCAAATAAGCAGAAAACGTATATGCCGATATCACCATCGAATGCAGGCATCTCTCCCCAATGATGTGGCCAAACGAAAGTTGTAGATCAGAAAAAGATCCTCATAGTGTAGCTTGTAGCCATTTATTTAATAAATGTACTCATTCCATTAAGAACACATAAAATGGAGCCGTTACGCCAAGTTGTGCTTCACCTGCGCCCCAACCACGATGGCGGAAGTGACGTATCACATTCATAATCAGATGAGGTTCGTCAGTACGTCTGATGTCCTCAGGGGTCTGTTTGCTTGGTTCTGTTAACCAATTTTTTCAGCTGATTTCTCTCATGTTATTTCCTTTATACTGTATAATGTATTTTGAAAAATTCTAAAGATAGCAAAAAATATATAAATATAGTGACTGGACCTAGACTGGAAATAAAATATGCTTTTTGCTCTGCTGTACCCAGCTGAGCAGCACTTTATTTTCTAGGTCTCTATAAACATGACATAGAGTAGGAGGGTTAGCCAATGGGTTATGAATATTTAACTGACCTCAGCCAGTTCCTTGAAGGTAGGCCAAGGGGGTGTGGAGGTGGAGAAGATGCATGTTTGTGAGGCTCTTGGCATTTGCCCTTGGGAGGCAGACTGTGTTACTGAAGATCTGTTGTTGTTAGGCCTCAGCATGTGCTTGGCTGAGAGCCTGAATGAACCTGGATGAAGGAGAATTTGTTGGAGAACACTACCTTAGGAAGCTGAGCTGGAGAAGAACTCCTTTCACTGAAGAGTGTTGCAGGAAAGCAGGTTGGGAACTGTCTCTGGACATTGTGAGAAGGACATTTTTTCTTCCTAGGGCTCCAGGTGTGCTTATGCTTTAAGGGTTAGATGTCAAAGGTTGCTACTAGGGATGCACTGATACCACTTTTTTTTAGCAACGAGTACAATACCAACACTTTTTTTTAAGTACTAGCCGATACCAATTACTGATACCTATTTCCGGCATTTAGGGAGATAAAGATGGGGAGGAGCAGGGAGGGGGTCGCCATCATCTATCAGCTTTCAGGGCAGCACAGAGGTAAAAGTTGAGTTTTTAATTAGTCAGAAGCGGGCTCCTCTCCCAGCAGGCAGCACAGGGAGTAATGACGGCTCCTGTGTACAGACTTCAGGCTCTAGCTAAAAAGTGTTTTGTCTGTCTGCACAGCAGAGACATTGAGGAGGAGGAGAGCTCTGAGTGCTGAGAGAGAAGGCATGGTCAGCCACACACCTACCTCCCAGGTCCCAGTCAAATCTTCACCTGGAGGTCTGAGCAGTAGAAAGGCTGAGGAAGGAAGTGATTCTACATACCCACACTCACTTGCGGTGGTACATCCAGGCTGTTCCTCCCTCTATGCATGGCAGACCCCACAGATTCAGCTCCTCCACACACACACGCTGATAGCTAGCAGAAGCTGTCCCTGGTTGTGTTTACATTCATCTGTCAACGGAAACCCCGCTTTTATGTACATTTCAGTTGTCAGTGGGAGCATTCTGCTGACTACTGAGCCAGAAGGTATCGGTTTTAAAGTATTGTGCACTTTCACAAGATAAATGCCTAGTATCTGCACCAACACCAATAGCAGTATTGGTGCAACCCTAGTTGCTAAAAGAACTTGACTGCTCTTACAGAGTTTCAGACTACCCTGTCACCTTTACCTCCAGCAATACTTAAGGCTTCTACTAAAAGACTTTGCGTGATAATCTGTTCTCTAATGGCTGTGTGTATTTTGAAGTATCCTGCACCCATTACTCTCTGTTCACCTGTGTTCAAGTATTGCAATAAATCTTTAAAAATAAACTCCTAGACTGAGACTGGATTTTGTTGGTGTGCTCTGGAACTTGTATTTTATTATTATTATTACACAGGGACAGTCAAACAGATTGGAGTAGGGAGTTCCAAAAAGATGAGAGAGGCTCTGGAGAAATCCTGGAGGCGAGCATGGGAGGAGGTGACAAGGGAGTTAGAGAGCAGGAGGTCTTGTGAGGACCAAAGAGAGCGGCTTGGTTGGTATTTTGAGACTAGGTTCATAATGTAGCTGAGGGCAGAGTTGTAGATGGCTTTGTAAATTATTGTTAGTACTTTGAATTGGAAGTGACTCCTTTTCGTAATTTCCTCCCACAAACCTCATCATCAAGGTACCATCGAGGCTTCAGTCAGAAATAGACTATATGTATGGAAACACATTTTGCTAATCTATTTCAGATTAGAGAAGGCCTGGTAGATCATGAACCGATCTGACTATATTACGTAAAATTGCTATCAGAGACCCTCATATCTTACTAGTGCAGATGAATTTGAAGAGTGGGCTTGTTTTAAAAGTAAACATTAGACATAGTAATAATTATGTTATTTCAAACATTTTAAACATACCTGCTTTTTTGTGTTAAATTTTTTGGGGGATCTGTGATATGACCTACTCATAAAATGTCACCCCCACATAAGCAGTCAGCTCTGTAAATAGGCAGGTATGCATACTTTTTTGGTTTACTTGCAGCACAGTTATGGTATTATTATTATTATTTATTATTATTATTATTATTATTATACAGATTTATATAGTGCCAACAGTTTGCGCAGCGCTTTACATCAGGGAAGACAGTACATTCACAATACAAATCAATACAGAGGGGATCAGAGGGCCCTGCTCGTAAGAGCTTACAATCTAGAAGGGAGGGTCAAGTGGAACAAAGGGTAGTAGCTGTGGGGGATGATCAGATGGACTCAAATGAAAAATGCAGTTGCTAGGTGTGGGAAGGGTAGACTAGATCATTGATGTAGCTGGGGGCAGAGTTGTGGATGGCTTTGTAGGTAATTGTTAGTAGTTTGAATTTAATTTGTTGGGTGAGCGGAAGCCAGTGGAGGGATTGGAAGAGAGGAGCAGCAGAGACAGAGCAGTTGTTAAGGTGGATGAGTCTGGCAGCAGCGTTCATGATGGACTGAAAGGGGGATAGCGTATGCGTATTATGTAAATGTAATCATCATTTTTTTTTTCTTCAAAAGATCTTTTATTAAACAAAAAAGAAGATACAGTACATATAAAAAAAAGGGTGCCATAACAATCCAACAAGAGCGTCTAGCAGTATATCCTAACAGTTAAATACGTCTTCTTTCCCTAATGACAGAAACATAAGTCAATAAACCACACGGTTGGTGCCAAGAACAGTACATCCTTATAGAATTTAAGCATCACATGTTGCTCAGGGTCCCGGTTCCCTATAATAAATACAGATATACACCCTCCTCGGCCAAAGGAGGGGTCCGCCGTATCAGGCAACGGTCCACCTATCTATACACACGTGTCTGCAGCTTTGAGCCACCCACCCCACACTTTCTCGTATTTAGATGGGCAACCTCTGTGAGAGTATATCAATTTTTTGTAAGGTAGGGTTGCATTAACCTCCGCAATCCAGTGTGCAACATCGGGCGGGTCAGGTCTCATCCACAGTCTAGCCACCACCTTGCGAGCAGAGAAGAGTGTTTCGTGTAGGAATATTTTAGAGAATTTATTACCGTCGGGGTTAGGGAAGATTCCCAGGAGACACCATTTTGGCTCCAGGGTTATAGGGGACCCCATGGTGTCATGGAGGAACTTTACAACCTGGGACCAGAAGGCCTGTACCCTAGGGCAGCTCCACAGGAGGTGGAAGAAGGTACCCGTCTCTCGGGAACACATCGAACATGCAGCCGAGGAGTCACTTTTGTATTTTGATAGTCGTAATGGCGTGAGATACGCTCTGTGCATTATAAATATCTGAGTCAGCCGATCAGATAATTTAGGGGAGACCAGTTTGCAAGTGTCTAAAGCATCACTCCATTCATCGTCTGCTATGGGGCCCACGTCCCCTTCCCACCTAGATTTCAGGGCGTACGCCCCCACAGTTGCCGCTGGAAGCGTGAGCATAGTGTAGAAGCTCAAAATAAGTTTCTTGGGGTCAGGGTATTTTACAGCCCCCATCAGGGGATTAGTCTCTATAGTGGGGTTGCCTAGGGGGAATTGTGCATGGAAAGCATGACTAAGCTGCAGGTACCTGAAATACATGAAGTCTGGGAGCGAGAATTCCACCCGTAGCCATTCATAACGTTTTCAGTCCTCCATTCACGGTGACGTGAGAAAGGTAAAAAATGTCTCTTGTATACCATAGTTCGCTATCCGGAATTGCATTGAATTCGGGGAGGGCAGCGTTGTGCCACAATGGGGTAAAGTTGTGCAAGGGCGGGATGTGCAATTTTTTGGATGTCAGAGCCCAAATTCTCCCATATTGGTATAAGAGGGTCTTACGGTCAGCCTGTCCACCCACCATCTCCGCCCTCCCGAGTATCGCCACCATAGAGTCCATTGTTGGCCGTGTCCATTTTGGACAGAGAAAACACAAAAACCTGTCCCTGTCGGTTTTGTCAATGTGGAAAATTTGAGAGAGTTGGGCCGCAAGGTAGTAGCTTCCGAAGTCAGGCAAGGCCATACCCCCCAGGTCAGTGGGAGTTTTGAGCTTGTGCCACGGGAGTTTATGCCTGGCACTGCCCCATACAAATGGTTTTAGAAGGGCATCTATAGATTTAAAAAGCCTGAGCACCAGGTACACAGGAGAGTGCCAGAGCACATACAAAATTTTAGGCAGCAAAACCATTTTGATAAGACCAATGCGGCCCATGACACCCAGGGGCAGACGTGCCCACACCTGTGTCCTGTGCTTAAGCATGTCAAATAGCGGTGTCACATTAAGGGCTATGTAGTCAGCTGGGTCCCTGGTGGTATGGATTCCAAGATATTTAATACGGTCAACTCTCTGCAGGGGAAGTAGTGCTCTGTCACCCGGTGCTGGAAAACTGTCCAAGGGAAGTATCTGGGACTTGTTCCAGTTTATTCTAAGGCCAGAGAAGGCGCCAAACCGCTCTATTAGGGCCAGAGCCTGAGGCAAGGAGGTGTCGGAGTCGTCGAGATACAGGAGGGTGTCGTCCGCATACAGTATGTACTAATCTTTTCCACCACCCCCTCTCTGCCTAATCCTACAATCCCAGAATGTGCCCGAATCGCTATGGCCAGGGGCTCCGCCGCAAGCGCAAACAGTAGCGGCGACAGCGGACACCCCTGTCTAGTGCCCCTAGATAAAGAGAATTGCTCTGAGGGCCAACCATTTGCCAAGACTCTGGCTACTGGATTCTGGTACAGGAGTTGAACCCATTTTATGAACCTGGGCCCTAGGCCAAACCTCCCCAGGCAAGTCCACAGGTATCTCCACTCAACAGAGTCAAATGCCTTGGCAGTGTCCAAGGCAACTATCATCCTGGAGCCCGGGTTGTCGTGTGTAGTCTGGAGATTGATAAACAGTCTGCGAAGATTGAAGGAAGTGTTCCTACCCGGCATGAAGCCTGCCTGGTCACCGTGTATTAATGAAAGAATAACCTTGTTCAACCGGATAGCAAGTACTTTGGCAAGAATTTTTATATCCACCTGAAGCAAGGAAATGGGACGATAAGATTCTGGTAGGTGCGTGTCCTTCCCGGGTTTGGGTATGAGCACTATAGTAGCCTATCTCATCGTGGGTGGTAGGTCAGAGTGTTCAAATATAGAGTTGTATAAGGTTAGCAGTCTGGGAACCAACAGGTCCGAGTATGTGGAATAGAATTCCACAGGGAGACCATCAGATCCTGGGGCCTTAGATGTGGGGAAAGTGGCCAACGCCGCCGATATCTCCTCCTGTGACAGAGGTTCCTCCAATTCCTTCACCTGGTCAGTCGAAAGTCTAGGGATTTGAAGCCCAGCCAGAAATGTTTCCATAAGGGAGGGGTCATCTGAGACAGTGGTGGTGTATAGGGCAGCAAAGAAATCCCGGAACATCATCGTGACCTGAGTAGGCTCAGACACGAGGACGCCATCTGGGGAGCGGAGAGATATCACCACAGGGGGTCTCTCCTCGCTATGGACCATGTAAGCGAGCAATTTCCCCGCCCTCTCACCATGCTCCAACGACCTCTGTCTGAGGAAAAAGAGCTTCTTTTTGGACTTTTCGTAAAGTAGCTGGTTCAGGGTCCTCGAGCACATCTTAAGATTGCCCGCCCTGTCAGGGGTGGGATCATCAAGGAATTCCCTCTCCGCGGTCAGCAAGGCCTCTGTCGCCGCATCAAGAGCCACAGTGGAAGTCCGTTTCAGTCTGTTAATACGGGCTGAAAGGGTCATTCGTGCGTGGAGCTTGAACGCCTCCCACACCACCTGCGGTGGCGCAGAGTCCTCGTTGTTCGCAAAGAATTGTTCCCAGTCAGCCCCAAGATCATCATCCTCTGGCAACAAAGTTAACCAAAAAGGATTCAGGCGCCAATTCGATGGAGGACGCGCGTGTGGCAGAGAGAGCTCGGCAGAGAGAGGGACCTCGGGGAAAAGCCTACGGTCATGAGCCTGGGAAGAAGGGTCTTAGAGACCAGTATAAGGTCTATGCGTGACATAGAGTGGTGAGATGCAGAAAAGCAAGAGTATGCCCGTTCCGCGGGGTGTCTATGCCTCCGTGTATCTGTCAGGTTAAAATCACTGAGCAGGCGCTCAAATCTCGTCGGGTGGGCGGGTGGCTGAGACTGTGGGAGACTGGTCATCCTGTCAAGTGATGAATCTAAGACATTATTGAAGTCACCCAGCCAGATGGCCGGAACAGCAGGGTGTAGTGACAGGAAAGTAGTCCCTCATTCAGCACCTCAAACTGGAACGGTGGGGGTATGTAAAAAGCCAAGTAACATTTCAAACTGGAACGATGGGGGTATGTAAAAAGCCAAGTAACATTTCTCCGTACAGTTTTGCCCTAAGGAACACATACCTGCCCAATGGGTCTATCACCGAGTCCTGAAGTTCGAAGTGTGTATTTTTTGCTATGAGTAGGGACACTCCACGGGAGTGGGTAGTGTGCACGGCGTGGTAAGCCCAGCCTATCCAAGGTCTTTTGAGGGACCTCAGTACCGGACCCTCAGCGTGTGTTTCCACCAGGGCTACCACGTCTGCTCGGTATTTTTTAAGCTGCCCAAACACGGCTGCCTGTTTGATGGGGTCTCTCAGCCCCCTCACATTCCATGTGAGAAGTTTTAGTGTGGCCATAGGTGGTAGTGATGACGGAACGAAACTTCAGGACCCGGGGAGCCCCTGGATGCGGCCCCCCCAAACGTCTGCCCCCAGCCGGGAGCGGGCGGCAACAACCAAGATAAAGCAACGCGGCACCAATCAGGGCAATCTTCCATGTTCTGTACAGTCATATTATTAAACAGTAAAAATCCAAACCCTCCCCACCCCGCCCTGCACGAACCCCAACTGGTGCGGGCATTTATCCCTAACCGCCAACAGGGCGAAAGTAATGTCCAACCTGAAAAGGAAAGGTTAAATAATAGTATAGTGCACAGAAATACCTCTATACCCAGAGCAGCAACAGAGCTCCTCTGGGCCCCGCCCAGGTTACACATTTCAGCACGTGCTAAAAGACACAGAGCAAGGACACTGCCCACTATACAACGTGGACTTGCGGGCGGGGCAATGCACCCCGCCGGCCATAGGGACTGATGGACCTAAGGCAATAGATCAGTAACACCATCAAAAGAAAAGAAAAAAAAAAAGAAAAAAAAGAAAGGGGGGGGGTTTAGCAGCGAATTGAACTCTGATCCAGGTATTTGTAACACATAAAATGGTATGACTGCGTGTACTATTGACAGCATGGCTTAACAGAGTCGTCCCCTGGTAGGATGAGTCACACAGTCTGCGAGGACGCTAGGGACCATAGAGTTCAGCCATGAAAGGAATGAAAAAATAAAAATAAAAAATAATCTTTCCCCCCCGTGGAAGAGCAAAGTGAACACACGTCTCCCACCCGCTCCCCCCCCGGAGGGAGGAAAAGCACGCCGGTTCCCCGCCCAAGTCCACATCCAAGGGCCACGGGGGTCCGCAAGCCCCAGGGGGGGAAAAGAGCATCAGCACAGTACACGGGCAGCTGAATCAGGAAGTAATGTCAGGATACAGTCACACATGTCTCCCGAGGTGGATAGGTGTTGGAAACGGAGGGTCCAATGGGGACAATGTGCTCCGGTGCCAGAAGGGTACTGTGCTGTGGGGAGGGTGCAGAAGCAGGAAGCAATGTCATAATGCGGTCCCAGTGTACCCTCTGAGCCCAGGGGGCATGGAGATCAGCCATTACAGTGGAAGCCAGGAGAGGGGAAGCATATGCAGCGTGGGGGGAGACCAGTAGGAGGACAAACTGAGGGCATGGGAGAGGGACACGGGGCAGACAGGAGACGGCGGTGTTACAGACTGAAAAAGTGCAGAAGTACTCAATTGCACGCGTCACGCTGCTCCAACCATGCCATAGCTGCCTCCGGATCTTCGAAGAAATAAACTCTATCATCTCCCTCCACACGCAGGCGAGCGGGGAACAGCATGGCATATTTCACATTCTTGATCCGCAAACGGCGTTTTACCTCCGTGAAAGTTTTGCGCTTCTTCTGTACTTCTGCCGAAAAGACGGCAATCGTTTTGTTCTCAAAAGGGATGTTACCCTTCACTCTGCTGAGGCGAAGGACTGCGTCCCAGTCTCTAAAGTTCAAAATCTTAGCTATAAAGGTGCGGGGGGGGGTGTCCCGACCGGCGGCAGCCTGCCCGACATGCGGTGAGCCCGCTCTACGACGAACGTGGGGGAGAAGGACTCCCTGCCATATGTAGTGATTAGTAGTTCTTCCAGAAATGTTGGGGGGTCTCTCCCCTCTACACCCTCCTGCAGGCCTATGAACCGCAGGTTACACCTGCGCAATCTATTTTCGGTGTCATCTTGCCTCTGGAGGAGCTGAGCGATTTGAAGCTGCATGGCGTCGGATGATACCTAGAGGGGGGGGATGGAGTCCTCCACCATGCCCAGGCGCGTCTCTGCTTCCGTGACACGCTCCCGCAGCTTTTGAAAGTCCTGGCGAACCAGCGAGATGTCTACCTTGACTTCTTCAATGCGGGCAGTGAGGTTGGTCTGGCAAGAGGTGACTGCTTCTCGGCAAGCTGAGATAGCCTCCAGAAGCTTGACCGTATCCTTGCCCCGGGACGAATCCTCCCCTAAGGCCGCGCCGCCATCTTGCTCCAGGGAGTCCGAGTCATCGTGGCGAAATTGAGCCAATTTAGCCGCTGCATTTGTATTCTTTTTCGAAGGGGACATGGTCACAGGTGTCTCCCAATCCGAGGGGTGTCGGTACCCGGTAGGTAAGTACGTTCAAGGTCCCAGGATATCAATACAGGATATTCGGCCGGCGGAGCTCAGGTCACCAGCGTCCTACTCCATGCTGCTCCAGGCCACGCTCGTAATCATAATTTTTAATATGAAAATCTATGTTGTATTTGTGGTTTCTTGTCGGTAGCTGTTGTTGCACATGTGACTCCCCACTTAAACTATACAAATGATATGCAAAGTCAAATATTACACAGCTTTGTGGTGTGAGTGGACCCAGAAGCTTTGCAATACATGCATATTTGTATTCATTTTAAACTTCAAGCAAACATGCTCACATAAAAATGTTTACTTTAGTTATGCTTTTATTGAAAAAACATTGGCATTTCCATTGCTATTAACCGCTTTAGCCTTTTACACCTGTATTCCCCTTATGAACCAGATGCCTTTTTACATTTCATTTTACCACATCCTACTTATATGGTGATATATTTCCATTGCTTTTAATACACACTGCATATTGCCCTTTTTAAAACAAGCTTTCCCTTGGTGATACTGTCGTGCAAAAATACAAAATGTTTTAGTGTCTAAGCAATTGATAGACAGAAATGGAAAACATATACGTTTTTTTAGTTGTATCAGGTATACTTTTAAATAACTAGTGTTACTGTTGAACTTAAATTGTTAAAACATACAAGCTTTAGCGGCTATAAAGTTCCTTCTTCAGGTATTGTGACAGCATTTTATCAGAAGTAATACCATAGAAGGGTTTTAGAGCTTGAAGAGATTGGTGTTTTTTAATATTTTTAGTAAGCCATTAAAAGGCGTAACTTTGACAACGTTTTCACCTCTTCCCTGTCTGTATTTAATCTGGATTTTACTAATGGAAATATCTGCTACTCTGCAATAATGTTTTTAATGCTTCCCATCTAGCAATGTAACACATATATATTTAATTATAATTTTTCTCATGGAGAACTTGCTCCTATACAATTTAATTTAACTATAAATGTTCCGTATTTCAAATGAATTTATATGTCTAAATAAAGCTTGTACATGTAAAATAGCTCTTTCTGCTAGTGATGAGCCAAACATACCTGGGTTTAGTTTGGGTAGTTTACTGATGCCAAATTTGGACCCCATTAAAATCAATGGGGGCTAAACCTTAGGCCGCGTACACACGGAAGGACATATCCGATGGAAACGGTCCTCGGACCGTTTTCATCAGATATGTCGGCCGGGCTATTTTGGTCCAATGGCGTGTACACATCATCGGATCAAAATCCCCGCTGGCAGACAGCGCAGTGACGTAGCGGTGACGTTGCCGCCGCCACATCACCGCACCAGGAAGTAAACAACTTCCATGCATGCGTCGCATCCATACATGTTTTAAAATTTGTCCGCCAGTCAGACATGTCCGCTAGCCCATACACACGATCGGATTTGTCCGCTGACCAGTTTTAGCGGACAAATTCGATTGTGTGTACGCGGCCTTAGAGATCACTAACAGCCACTTTCTAGGCTAATACATGTCTAATAATACTTTCTGTTAAAAAATGTCATGCATGAAGCTGCACTTTGCCCTGGAGGACATGAACCAAAGTAAAGAAAATATCAAAAATGTCTGTTTGGCAGAGAGCTGGACATTTCTGAATATTGAAACAATAAAAACCCTTTAAATAACATTCCTGCGGAATTCCTTAAACCTAATGCCGCGTACACACACGATCATTTTTCGGCATGGAAAGAAAATGTTGTTTTTCAGCATGTCCAAAAACGAAATTTTTCCAACTTCATCATTAAAAATGATGTTGCCCACACACCATTGTTTTTGAAGAATGATGAACAAAGGGCGGTGACGTACAACACGTACGACGGCACTCTAAAGGGGAAGTTCTATTTGCCTTTGGGCTGCTTTTAGCTGATTCCTTGTTAGTAAAAGACGATTTGCGCTTTTTTGCCTGTTACAGCGTGATGAATGTGCTTACTCCATTATGAATGGTAGTTTTACCCCAAACAAGACTTGGCGGTCGTGGTGGGAGCAATTGTGAACTCCAGACTGGACTATGCAAATGCCCTTTACCTCTGACTCCCCAAGTACCAAATCGCTCGTCTGCAGGTCGTTCAAAACACGGCCGCCAGACTTGTGACGGGGAAAAAACCCTGGGAATCAATCTCACCTTCACTGAAAGCCCTTCACTGGGTGCCAGTAAAAGACAGAATTGCTTTTAAAGCACTCTGTCTAACGCATTGATGTATCTATGGGAATGCTCCCCATTATCTATGCGAAATAATAAAAGCTCACAATCCCAATCGCGTTGTGCGATCCACTAATCAAAACCTGCTCCAGATTCTGAAAGCCAACTACAAGTCCAAAGGAGAAAGAAGATTTGCGGTCCAAGGTCCCAGACTATGGAACGCTTTACCAACCAGTATTCGGTTGGAGGAGAATCACTTAGCGTTCAGGAGAAAGATCAAGACTCATCTCTTTTGATATCAAAGGAGACAGGAACAACAAGCGCCCAGAGGCTATTTAGTTTGCATGTGCCGCGCTATATAAGTTTTCATTCATTCATTCAGAACGAGCGCTCCCGTCTCATAACTTGCTTCTGAGCATGCGCTCAGAGCATAAGCATGGGTTTAAAACGTCGTTTTAGCCCACACACGGTCATTTTTTACAACCCGAAAACAATTTTTTTTTAAAAAATGCAGCATGTTCGAATTTTTGCGATCGGTCCCCGGAGCTGAAGAACGGGGAGAGCCGTGTTTACACGTGCTTCATCGTGGCCGCAGCATCGATCACGTCATCCCTGTTATAGGGGGATGGGATCGATCACGTCACTTCTACAGCCACACCCCCCTACAGTTGTAAACAGACCCTGTGAATTCACATATCCTACAGTGCCCCCTTGTGGTTAACTCCCAAACTGCAACTGTCATTTTCACAGTAAATAATGCAATTTAAATGCATTTTTTGCTGTGAAAATTACAATTGTGTCAAAATTGTCCGAAGTGTCCGCCATAATGTCGCAGTCACGAAAAAAATCGCTGATCGCCGCTATTAGTAGTAAAAAAAAAAAATAAAAATGCAATAAAACTATCCCTTATTTTGTAAACGCTATACATTTTGCGAAAACCAACCGATAAACGCTTATTGCGATTTTTTTTACCAAAAATAGGTAGAAGAATACGTATCGGCCTAAACTGAGGAAAAAAAATATATATATATATATTTTGGGGGGATATTTATTATAGCAAAAAGTAAAAAAAATTGCATTTTTTTCAAAATTGTCGCTCTATTTTTGTTTATAGCGCAAAAAATAAAAACCGCAGAGGTGATCAAATACCACCAAAAGAAAGCTCTATTTGTGGGGAAAAAAGGACGCCAATTTTGTTTGGGAGCCACGTCGCACGACCGCGCAATTGTCAGTTAAAACGACGCAGTGCCGAATCGCAAAAAGGGGCAAGGTCCTTTAGCAGCATTTTGGTCCGGGTCTTAAGTGGTTAAATGACGTTTTTAAAAACATCGTTTTTTTTTCATGCCGAAAAATGTAGGTTCACAATGCATATGACCTACTACAACCTACTACAGCAAAACTGTCATTTCCCTCAAACTGTTGGTAAATGACAGCTCCAAGCGGATTTGTTTTGTTTGCAAACAAAGAGTTGGAGATTCCCTTCATCTATGCCAGACCCTAATCCTAATAGACCCTTGTCCTTGAGGTCTAGTATGGATCGTAAGGACCTCATGCAAAGAAAAAAAAAAGACAAAAAAAGACAAAAAGTAATTCTATGACTTTCTAAAAACTTTTCACAGACATACCATGTTCACCTAATGTAAGAGCCTTAGGGTCTAGGCCGCGTACACACGAGGGGATATGTCCGCTGAAAACGGTCCGATGGACCGTTTCAGCAGACATCTCCGCTCGTGTGTATGGGCTAGCGGACAGATTTCTCCACCAGACAGATTTCAAAGCAAGCTTTGAAATCTATCCGGTGGGAATCTGTCCGCCCGACATGTCTGCTGGTTAGTACACTTACCAGCAGACATGTCGGCCCCCACCGCCGCTGCGCCGCTGCCGAATGGATTCGGCGCATGCGCGGAAGTGTTTTACTTCCTGGTGCGGTGACGTGGCGGTGACGCGGCGGCGTCAACGTCACCGCTGCGTCACCGCCACGTCACCGCGCCGTCCGGCGGCGGGGAATTTGATCCGATGGTGTGTACACGCCATCGGATCAAACTCCCGATCGGACATATCCGATGGAAATGGTCCGCGGACCGTTTTCATCGGATATGTCCGAAACATGGAATGTAGTTTTACATGGACACCAATTGAAACCATGCACAGAAAAAGGACACAAGCCGTAATCATTTATGCATAAACCTGACTAGCTCATAACCAGCCATAATATGTCTGTTGGTATTTTTTTTCACCTGATTGGAATTTTTCTTATATCATAATGAAATCTTAAAGCTATATATCACTTTTATCTATATTTAACCATAACATTGTGGTAAGAAAAAAATACTAATTTAAATGTATGAGATGGGCCAGAAAGTAATTTTGCAGGAAATGTTAAATGGAATTTAGGGTGGATTAACATATATTAGCAAAATAAGTATGGTAGGTTGTAGTGGCAAAAGAATAGCAGATGAGAAAATATGTCAATCTGCAATGTTAATAAACTATGAAGAGTAGGGAGTGGATTAAATATTACTGTGGTGTGTCATCCATTTAGAATCTTGAGATCAGCCATTGTTTTATAGAAGAAGAAAATGAATATATTTCATAGTTTATTTTTAGCCATTTGTATTTTATTCCAATACTAAAAGAATTTAATTGAAATTATTGTGTGGCTTTCAGACAGTAATATTCTGGTATTCTTGGGATTTATGATCTTAAGTACTTGCACAGTCGGTGAACAATTGTGCCCTTGTAATATTTTGTGTGTGTGTTTAACTGAATATGAAAATATATATATATATACAGACATACAGTATATACAGCAGGTAAAATAATCACTGAACAGATCACCATTTTCTAAGTAAGTATATTTCTAAAGATGCTATTGACATGAATTTTTCACCACACGTCAGTAACCACTCATGAAATCTATACATAAAAAGAGATCAAAACAAATAAGTTCATAAATTAAGTTATAAGTAAAAAAAATTGAATAACACAGGGAAAAAGTATTGAACACACTAAAGCCTCGTATACACGATCAGTCCATCCGATGAGAACGGTCTGAAGGACCGTTGTCATAGGTTAACCAATGATTCTGATGGTCTGATGTGCCTACACACCATCAGTTAAAAAACTGATCGTATCAGAATGTGGTGACGTAAAACACAACGATGTGCTGAAAAAAATGAAGTTCAAGGCTTCCAGGCATGCGTCGAGTTGATTGTGAGCATGCATGGATTTTTAACCGATGGTCGTGCCTACTAACGATCGGTTTTGACCTATCGGTTAGGAGTCCATAGGTTAATTTTAAAGCAAGTTGGCTTTTTTTTACCCTAAGGTTAAATAACCTATGGGGCCCACACACGATTGGTTTTGACCATTGAAAACGGTCCATCAGACCTCTGGCTATCCCATCGTGTGTACGAGGCCTAACTGAAATTCATTTAATAGTTCATACATATCCTTTGTTGGTAATGACAGCCATTTTCCATGTATCCTTCCTTCAATGATATGAAGTTTTCCAGTACAGGCATACCCCACTTTTAAATACACAATGTTACCAAAGCATGTATGTAAAACGAAAATATACTTAACGTAAAGCAATACCCTTTTTCACTTCTTGGGGGTCAGGGGCTGTAATGGGGGGTCAGGGACTGTAGAAGGGGGTCAGAGGCAGTAGTGGGGGGATCAGGGCCTATAGTGGTGGGCCATGGGCTATAGCGGGTGGTTCAGGGAGTGAACTGTATCGTACTGTACAATAATTCACTTACGTTTAGGCAGTAACTCTGGGCTGGCTGTCAGACAACACTGGGCGGAATGGCGGGTATCACAGAATGTCCGACACTCCGACCGAGTGCTTCCATCATATACATATACAGATTCCTATCAGTCTGGATATAGATATCAGATATTCCAGCTGCTCTCAACACACAACAAGACGAGACTTGTCTGTGTGCTAAGTATGGAGTCTTTAATAGAACCAAGAATACAGCCTTATATATAGGACAAAGAAGCAACCAGAACCAATAATTAACATGAGCTAATTATCTAATCATTTAGCCAGACAAGGTGACTAGACGCCCCGGCTCCTCATTCATCTGCTGTACAATACACAATCTCTTAAGCGTAAACACAGAGCATCTTCACACACACAATAGAGTCAATTAGCACAGACAAGGGATGTGTCTGGATGGTGACGGCATTAGCATTTAGCAGTATGAAAGAGTCACATCTACAATTAACCCTTTGAGTTCAGAACAAACTTAAAATTGTCCTACAGATATCTTGGAATATAATGTGGATAATACATACATAATAATCCCATCTCAGGTAGTCCAAGATATCATTCTTCAGGTATCCTATGCCCCTAGTGGTTATAGGATGATTTTAGACATAAGAGAGTCTGAGTTTGTCACAGCGGGTAACTCTGAGCTGGCTGGCGGGTTACTGGGCTGGCTGGCGGGCAACTCTGGACTAGCTGGCGGGTAACTCTGGTGGGCATGGCTGGCGAGCAACTCTGGGCTGGCTGGAGGGCAACTGTGGGCTGGCTGGCAGGAACTTTGCCTCTTCACTTGTGACAACTCCAGGCGGCAGCTCCGCTTCTTCCAGGCCATATTTTGGCTGCAGGGCACAGAACATTTGTACTTGCAGGGTACTTTACATACACTCGCAGGTATGTCCTTACTACCGAGTGTACGTAAAATGAGTGCACTTAAAGCGGGGTATGCCTGTACTGAATGCTAAAAAAACATCCCATACCATGATGTCACCTCCTCTAAACTTCACTGTTGGTGTGGTGTTTTGTGGGGGATGTGCATTTCCATTTGACCTTTAAACATGGTGTGTATTTTGGCATCCAAAGAGTTAAATTTTGGCCTGATCTGACCAGACTATATTCTCCCAGTATTTCAAGGCTTGTCTAAATGTTGTGCATCAAACGTTAACCACTTCAATGTTGCAGCATTGCAACATTGTGACAGACAGATCGAACACTTTGGATAACATTTTTGGGACCATTGACATTTATACAGTTGTCAGTGCTATAAATATGCACTGATTGTAAATGTCACTGGTAGGGAAGGGGTTAACACTAGAAGCCGATGAAGGGATTAAATGTGTGTTCCCTAGATGTGTTTTAACTGTATGGAGATGGGACTGACTGGGGGAGGAGACATATTGTCGTTCCTACTTAGTAGGAACAAACAATATGTTGCCTCTCATCTGACAGAACATAGATTTGTGTGTTTACACACACACAAACCCTGTGCTGGCTCTTGTGTACGCATACGCGCTTGGTCGGCGGTGATTGCGCCAGCCAGCTACACGCATTGAGTCTCCCACCGTGCAGCGAGCATGCGCCCTCTGGCTGCTATTAAATGGAACGTACCCATACAGGGTTTTGCCCAGGAGAGCCATTGTGCCGCAATATAATTATGTGAGTCAGGAACAGGTTAAACAAGCTTCAATATTCTTTCCTTCATCAATGGAGTTTGTGTGTGGGGAGCATACATACAGGCCATGGCAGTTGAGTTAATTACTTCTTGTTTTCTTTGAAACAATTGTACCTGCTAATTCCAGATCTTTATGAAGCTCTTCACAAGTGGTCCTTGGCTCTTGGACAACTCCTCTGTCAGAAATCTTGCACCTGGTTCTGGCTGGTTTATGGTGAAATTAAGTTATTTCCACTTCCAGACTATGGCCCCAGCAGTGTCCACTGGAACATTAGAAAGTTTAGAAATCCTTCTGTAAGGTCTTGAGAGAGCTCTTTGCTTTTACCCATCATGAACTGTTTCTTGTGTGACACCTTGGCAATGAGACACCCTTTTATAGGTCATCAGTTGGGACTGAACCAGCTAATATTAATTTGCACTGACAAGGGGCAGGATTGCTGTCTAACTACTGATAGATTTCAGCTGGTGTCTTAGCTTCCCATGCCTTTTTTGCACCTCCCTTTGTTTAAGGGTTCAATACCTTTTCCCGTGACATTCCATTTTATTAAACATACCCTAATTTCTGAACTCATTTGTTTTAATTCAATGTATGTATGAGTATCAGTTGTTAAAAAAGGCATAGCCCCAGGGACTTGCAGTCAGGAGAGGCTCACCTGCCATGAACATAAAAAAAATGATTGAGCTTCAAGTTTAATAGCTCGATGGGCATATGTAGCTGAAGTCCTACCCACCACTGGTCATATTTGGGGCTCCTAGAACATATGGTTCAGCCTGTCAGAAGCTGTATACAGAGTGGCCACTTTAAATACAAGGTGGCACACTGTTTGCAGCAGACTGAGAGGATGAGCTCACAGTGACTCCCACTTCTTGTCAGAGGCACTGAGCTCAGTGAACAGCTTGGAGTCTTGGACCAATGGTAAAGTACCATTGGTCCCAGCTGTCCAATAAAAAATCTGCAGTGGAGGCATGCATCTCACTGCCGTGTCATTAAAGGGGACATTTGTCTAAAAGACAAATGCTCCCTTCCAGCACAGCCCTCTTAACTACAAGGACATGCATGGGTTAATGGGTATAAGATTTACCCACAATCCCATGTTTTTCTCACACAGTTAAGAGGGAGAATGAGATTCCGCTGATGTTGAAAAACTACTGTCAAGCTAAATCATATATTTATATGCTATAAAATAATTTATTTTTAATCTATTTACTGTGAAATTACTGGTTGGAAGTTAATAACTTCAAACTTCAGTAATTTGTCTGTTAAGCCACCTGTTACAGTTGAGTACAGTTTTTGAAAATATAGTAGATTACCTTAAAATATATATATATAATTATTTGTATATTACTTACTTATGGTAATTAACCACTTGCCAATTCTGACACTTCTCTGTTACATGTAAAAATCATATTTCTTTGCTAGAAAACTACTCAGAACCCCCAAACATTATATATATATATATATATATATATATATATATATATATATATATTAATTAGCAGACATAAAATAAAAGGAATACAATGATGGTTGTTGCAACTTTTTATGTCACACAGTATTTGCGTAGCAATTTTTCAAACTTTTTTTTTTTTGAAAGAATAAAAAAAAAGCACACTAAAGTTAGGCTGATTTTTTTTTGTATAATGTGAAAGATGATGTTATGCCGAGTAAATAGAGCTCTTACATGTCACGCTTTAAAATTTCGCGCACTTGTGGAATGACGCCAAACTTCAGTACTTAAAAATCTCCATTGGCGGCGCTGTAATTTTTTTTTACAGGTTACATGTTTAGAGTTACAGAGGAGGTCTAGTGCTAGAATTATTGCTCTCGCTCCAACGATCACGGCATATGTAACCTATGTGTATCTGGCTCTGATACTAGCCAGTGCCTACCCAGCCACTGACCTCACCGCACCCCCCTACATAGCCCATAGTTTTCAATTACATGTCCTAGTAGTTTTTCATTCACCGCTGAAAAATTGATTTATAGGAAAAGCGTGAGTGGTAGACACATGATTTAACTGATCCAAACAAATTCTATGAAGAAAAATGTTAAAAGCAGTGGAAAGGAATGTAGTTCTATTAAGTGTCAGGTCCCTGTAGAATAGTCACTTAAGAGGTGCTTTCACATGAAATACATTCCATTGCTCAATAATCATTTTGTCCTGTGGATGTCATAATTAAATGTACTTTTGCACATAAAAAAGAAGATTAAATATCAAACCTCCCTCCTGAGAATCTTACAATAGATTTCACAAATTCTCTGAAATACTTCCTAAGCTCAGAAGATTTTTTTTTTTTTCAGTTAACTGATAGATAAATGTTTTTGCAGTGTTGGTATTGTTGCAAATTAATTTGTCCCCTTCGTTTTTGAAACAATGTTATAGCAAATGTATTTTTTCAGACCTTTAACCCTTTCATGCCTAAGGGTAAAACAAACCTAATGCCTGAACGCAGTTTTGCAATTTTGACATGTGTTAGTTAAACTGTACATATCTTTGTAACTGCTTGGTGTATCCAGGTGAATTATACCTTGATTTTTTCAGGACACATTGGGCTTTCTTTTGGTGGTAAAAGTTTTGCATAACTCATAAATTTTGTTTTGTTGTTGAAAGGAAAACTGGCCAAAAAGGTAACAAAAATAACAGTTTTTATATTTTGGCTATATATTTTTTGCTGCTACCATGACCCACCACCAAAAAACAACCAAAAATAACTTCTCCTAATACTGCTGTGAATAAATATGCCACATATGTAACGCTGAGATGAACGGTGACACAAATGCTAACTACTGTCACTGACACTACAAAATACTCAACTGTGACTATTACTGAAGCTGTCACTGCACCTAACATAACTAATGCTAACAGAGGTGATCAGAACCTAATCTGAGACCTACTGTGGGCTGATTCTATATTTATTTATCTTTTTTTTTTACTCTGAGAAAGATTTTAGTGGAGGTAACACTGTATCACTTTCTCCTCGGACAGTCTGAGGAGAATGAGATACTAGGAAGTTGTTTACAGACTTCCTATTCATGTGCTCACTGTGATTGGCTGTCACAGTGATCACGTGACTGGGGGCGGGTTCTCCGACCTGTCAATCAATAGTCTGAGACCCGACGTCGAATCTGACACCCCTGTGTCCTCGCTGCGTGCACGCGATCCAGCGCAATCCCGGACAGAACACATGTACGCAGATATGCGGCCCCACAGAACAAAGCCCAGGCATTTAGGGCCGCATATCTGCGTCCTGTAGGCGTTAAAGGGTTAACCCCTTATGGACCACCGCATGTACATTTACGTCGGCAGAATGGCACCGACAGGCACATCAACGTATATATACGTTGGTGCCTTGAGGTGGGTCGGGGGTCCGATCGGGACCCCCCCGGTACATGCGGCGGTCCGCCGTAGCTGGCCAAGCGATCCGGGATGAGGGGGCGGCTATTCATTTTTGTACGCCCCCTCCGGATCGCTCCCAGCCAATGCGCGCGCTCCCCCTGCAGTGCACTTGTAAACACAGGAAGGAGGAGGTGAAGTGATCTCTCCCCTCAGCGGTATTTTCAACCACCACTGAGGAGAGATCACATCGCACAGTAAGTCTGCACAACACTACACTGACACACACTACACATAGGCACATTAACCCCTTGCAATTGCCCCCCCTCCCCCTGTCACAGTGACACTGAATGCAGTAATCATACATGTATGATTACTGTATTTAGTGTCAGTGTGACAGTCAGTTAGTGTTAGGTCCAGGGTAGCCCTCGTACCCCCCCTAATAAAGTTTTAACCCCTTGATCACTGTCCTAGTTAACCCTTTCACTCCCTGTTGCCAGCATCACTAAGCGATCATTTTTCTAATCTAAACATTAGTGTCGCTGTTCCCGCTAGGTAGCTAAAAAAAAAATTATTGCAATTTTTTTTTTACTAAAGACATATGGCTAAATACATTTTGGCCTAAATGTTTGACTAAAATTTAGTTTATTTGATTTTTATTATAACAAAAAGTAAAAAATATTGATTTTTTTTTTTAAAAATGTCGCTCTATTTTTGTATAGCCACTTAAGGGCCGCCTAATGCACATATACGTCGGCAGAATGGCACGGCTGGGCACATCAACGTATATATACGTTGGTTTTAGTACCCAGCCGTGGGTCACGGGCGCGCGCCCACGGCGCGCTCCCGTGACCCGGTCCGAAGCTCCAGGACCGGGACCGCGGGACTCGCAGGCCCGATCTCCGCTGCAGTGCGGCAATCCGTCCCTGGAGCTGAAGAATGGGGAGAGCCGCGTGTAAACACGGCTTCCCCGTACTTCACTGTGGCCCGCAGCATCGATCACGTCATACCTGTTCTAGGGGGACGTGATCGATGATGTCACACCTACAGCCACACCCCCCTACAGTTGTAAACACACACAGGTAACACTCAAAGTCACAGCGCCCCCTTGTGGTTAACTCCCAAACTGCAACTGTCATTTTCACAGTAAACAATGCAATTTAAATGCATTTTTTGCTGTGAAAATGACAATTGTCCCAAAAATGTGTCAAAATTGTCCGAAGTGTCCGCCATAATGTCGCAGTCCCGAAAAAACCCGCTGATCGCCGCTATTAGTAGTAAAAAAAAAAACAATTAATAAAAATGCAATAAAACTATCCCTTATTTTGTAAACGCTATGGGGCAGATTCACAGAGAAATGGATTATCGTAGCGTATCAGAAATACACTACGCCGCCGTTTTTTACCTTGCTCTACGTGGAATTCAGGTAGATTTTCTACGGTAAACGACGGCGGCGTAGTGTATTTCTCCCGTCGCAAATCCATCTGCGCGAGTAGGGGGCGTGAAACATTTAAATTAGGCGCGTTCCCGCGGCGATCGATCTGCGCATGCTCCGTTCGCAAATTTCCCGCCGTGCATTGCGCGAAATCACGTTGTGACGTCATTCGTTGTTTATGTAGCGTACTTTACGGGCGATCCACGTCCCGACGAGTTACGTAAACAAAATAAAATTTTAAATAAATTCGAAGCGGGAACGACGGCCATACTTAACATGGGCTACGTAAAGTTAGAGCAGCAAAAAGCTGCTCTAACATTACGTATAAAAAAATAGACGAAAACGATGCGACGCCGCGTATGTTCGTGAATCCCCGTAAAAACACATTTGCATATCCCGACGCACCAAAACGACGCGAACTCCTCCCAGCGGCCGCAAATAGATGGCAGCGTAGATCCGAAGGCTTACGAAGACGTAAGCCTCTCGGATCGAAGCCCGAAGCCGGCGTATCATGGTTTGAGGATTCAAACTAGTGATACGCCGCGCGAAATTTGAAATTACTCCTGTCTAACCCCAGTTAGACAGGCGTAATTGTTTTGTGAATCTGCCCCAAAAAATTTTGGGAAAACTAACCGATAAACGCTTATTGCGATTTTTTTTTACCAAAAATAGGTAGAAGAATACGTATCGGCCTAAACTGAGGAAAAAAATGTTTTTTTTATATATTTTTGGAGGATATTTATTATAGCAAAAAGTAAAAAATATTGCATTTTTTTCAAAATTGTTGCTCTATTTTTGTTTATAGTGCAAAAAATAAAAACCACAGAGGTGATCAAATACCACCAAAAGAAAGCTCTATTTGTGGGGAAAAAAGGACGCCAATTTTGTTTGGGAGCCATGTCGCACGACCGCGCAATTGTCAGTTAAAACGACGCAGTGCCGAATCGCAAAAATGGGCAAGGTCCTTTGCCTGCATTTTGGTCCGGGTCTTAAGTGGTTAATATGCAACTATTTTTTCCAAAGTAAATCCCAAGTGGTGGGTTTTCCAATACTGGCCATAGTTATACTAGAAAGCAGGCCAATCAGGCCCTAAATTGAAATGTGTGTTGATTACATTTAAGCCATTCATTAACTTTGGTATTACTTAAGATAACAAAGTTAGATATAAATATTTTGGGGTGAGGTAAAAAGAACTACTGTTGGTGTTATTGAATTACATTTTCCATTATATTTCATGTATGTTTTTTCCCAATTTTTTTCCAAGGATTATTATTATTATATAAATGAAATGTTAGTTTTTTTTTTCTGCAGTTTGATTCTAGTAAAAATCAATGGAATAGTTATTCAGAAATTAAATTGAAGCTTTTTTTTAATAGCTATTTATTTCTTTAACACATATGCTAAGACACAGA
This sequence comes from Rana kukunoris, assembly GCA_029574335.1. Lineage (NCBI taxonomy): Eukaryota > Metazoa > Chordata > Amphibia > Anura > Ranidae > Rana > Rana kukunoris. The sequence continues at coordinate 116,768,726 of CM056049.1, read as the reverse complement.
AACATCTGGTTCTGATGACCAGTTTTAATCCAGCTGCTAATACCAGATCTGCAACACAAGTCAGGACCTCAACTGGCATACTAGCAGCAGGGCATAGTGTAGAAGGACTCAAGGACATATCAGGGATGTTCAAGGCCTAAAAGAAACCCCACTATAATAAAAGATATTACATTCTGGTAACAGTATTTAGTGTATTAAGGCCTATTTTTGTTTTACATTAGTTTATTTATATTTTCTCCACATGTACAATGCAAATGTAAAAGTCCAAAAGTAAAAGTTGCAGGATTGGACAAACCATATAGCACTCTCTGGGATGCTTGAAATGGTCAGTGTTTGTTCATGTTATTTAACCATTTCAACTCAAGATCATTTTTTTTTTCATTTTTTGCACACATTTAAAAATCTGTATTTTTGGTTATAAAACTTCTTAGGCCTCGTACACACGAGCGGATATGTCCGCTTAAAACGGCCCGATGGACCATTTCAGCAGACATCTCCGATCGTGTGTATGGGCTAGCGGACAGATTTGTCCATCGGACAAATTTCAAAGCATGCTTTGAAATTTGTCCGCTACAAACCTGTCCGTCGGATATGTCCGCTGGTTAGTACGGGAAACCAGCGGACATATCCTCCCGCACATGCGTCGTATCCTGTGAATCCTGTGAATGGAAAAAATATATTTTAGTGCAAACAAATACAACAGTATACCCAATTTATTAATACAATATAAAATATGGAGTTACGTTGAGTAAACAGATAGCAAACTTGCCAAGTCTTCAAATAGTGTGTGCCTGTGAAAGCATTTGTTTGAGTTAAAAGAGAAGAAGTACAACCAAATCTCATTCTGCACTCCTGTGACCCATTTTTCACTGACAGCAGGCTGTAATCCGCTGTCGGCTGATGTTACACAGCCGGTCCAGGCTGGGTAAAGTTTGCAACAATATGGTCGGGATCCACCCAGAGCCTGGACCAGCATCTGGCTCAGGTTCTCGGTGAACTGCTGAGAGCCTGAGCTAGCTGCTCCCACCCCCTCCATAACCCAGCAATCCTGTGAGTGAGGGGAGGCAGAGAAGACAGCGGTGACTGACAGTCACCAGCTCTCTGCTCACCGAGCACTGAGAACTGAGCAATCAGTGATCCTTGATCGTCTAGTTCTCAGTCTTAGAGCTGGCGGGTGGCCTAGGTAAGTATGGTTTCTAAAACATATATATATATATATATATATATATATATATATATATATATATATACTTGCCATGCTCTGCTACTAGAATTATTGCTCTCACTCGCAGCAATACTTCACATGTGGGTTGCGATTGTGGTTTACATACATGTACCCACCCTGTCCCACATTTGCATTTGTGGGTATTTGCAGGGCGATGAGTTTTGAAGTTTTCTTTCTTTTGTTTTTATACATTGTATTTACTTTTTTTTTTTTACTTTACTGGTATCACATGGGGTTAACACACGCCCATGTGACAGCATTGGGCAGATGACAAATACTCTTTATGGTCTAATGGACTCCAATGTCTCCACTACCCTCCAAAGCAGGCATCCTCAAATGGCCCTCCAGCTGTTGGGGAACTACACATCTCGTCAAACACTGACATTCACAGACATGACTAGGCATGATGGGAACTGTAGTGGCCATAGTTTGAAGACTCATGCGCCAAAGCATCTAACCAAGCAAAGATCTGCTCAGTTACATGACTATCTAGATGTATCAGTCACAGAAAGGCAGATCTTAAACTGTAAGTGACAATCATCGTTTTAAGTTTCATTCCTCACAAAAGAGATTAAAGTGGATGTCACAATGTAGAGTATAAGATTTCCTATCATCTGTGCCCAGTCTTGCCACACAGAGTTAATCCAGATCTGAGAAATCCTCTTTTAATGTTCAGTGAAAATGAACAGAATTCCAGATAAAAACTTGACTAAATAAAAGTCTGTTTCAGTCTTCTTGCTTTGAGTGACAGGTTATTTACATAATTAGCTTGGATATGTTTATCATATGTTATGTTATGTTTATCATAACATGAGGTGAATTAAATAATTTAGTGGATAAAGAGAACCTCAAAATGTAGCACCTCATCCCGTATAAGTATAAACATGAAAAAGAAAGGGGTGGGTACCTATGGACCCTGGGATTATAGGTCAGTGCAAATAGAATGTACTGAGACACAAATTAAAATAGTAGAAAAGTTTTTAATTCATACAAAATATAAATACACATAAATAAAGAGACCATCTGAAGTCTTCCAAAATATCGAACTTCAGCAATGTGAGGAAAGTTCCATGTAGTTATATCTTGCTCGACATGTTTCGCCAATTATTGTTTATATATGCAATGTAGCATATCTATTTTTGTCGTTTTGAGAATACTTTCAGTATTTTGATTTATTTTGTAATTTCTTTGACCATCTATATGTATGTTTGTTTTTTAGAGACTGTGTAGTTGTTTAGAAAAGCTCTTGAAAAAGCTCCTCCCGGAGCGAAACATGTCGAGCAAGATATAACTACATGGAACTTTCCTCACATTGTTGAAGTTCGATATTTTGGAAGACTTCAGATGGTCTCTCTATTTATGTGTATTTATATTTTGTATGAATTAAAAACTTTTCTACTATTTTCATTTTTGTCTCAATACATTCTATTTGCACCGATTTATAATCCCAGGGCCCATAGGTACCCACCCCTTTCTTTTTCATGTTCATAACATGAGGTGATTAACAGTATAAAAATCCACCCCTCCCCCACATAACACATCCTGGTAATATACAATGAACTTTGAATCACCTCGTGTTATGATAAACATAACATAACATATGATAAACATGTCCAAGCTAGATTTGTAAATAACCTGTCACTCAAAGCAAGAAGAGATAAAACAGACTTTATAATTTGGCAAGTTTTTATCTGGAATTCTGTTAATTCTCACTGAACATTAAAAGAGGATTACTCAGCGCTGGATTAACTCTGTGTGGCAAGACTGGGCACAGATGATAGGAAACGTATACTCTTCATTGTGACATCCACTTTAAGTAATGGATATTCCTTAGTGTCCTTCCACCTGCCATTTCAAAGCCCTCTGATGTGGTCCTGAGCACCTTGTGAGAGTGGGAGAACCATGGAACCACATGGGGAAGATGGGGGATTAATTTGTGCTTATGCTTAACCCTCCACTCGTTGGACATATGCCGCGTACACGCGGTCGTTTTTTGCGATGAAAAAAAACGTCGTTTTTTAAAACGTCATTTAAATTGATCGTGTGTGGGCAAAACGTCGTTTTTTGTCTTAAAAAAAACGACCAAAAAAAAATTCCAACATGCTTGAATTTTTTGTGTCGTTTTTCAAAACGTCGTTTTTTGTTTCACAAAAAGTCACCGTATGTAGCAAAAACGTTGTTTAAAACGACGTTTTTCAACCCGCGCATGCCCAGAAGCTAGTTATGAAGTGAGCTTCAATGGAAAAGTGTGGTGAACGTAACCTTGTTTTTTGTGAAAAAAACGATGGTGTGTAGGCAAAGTCGTCTTTGAAAGTGACGTTTCAAAAACGTCATTTTTTACTTCACAAAAAACGTCGTTTTTTTTCATCGCAAAAAACGACCGTGTGTACGCGGCAATACAGTACAGATGAAGTAGTTAAACCATTCTCCTTAGAAGAAAATGCTTACCCTATAATAGAAAATCAAAAAATAACTGATCTAGGGACAAGATGAACAGGTAATAAAGTTATCTTAAAGAACAGACTCCAAAAAACTAAAACTGCTGTGTTAATGAAGTGACAGACTATATCCTATTCTTTACCTTGGCCATAATTTCACATTAAGTGGTTAAAGAGCAATCACTGACAACAATCAAACCAATCAATGAGCCCTAATGCATTTCACTTGCATTGACATCAAAGGGTCAATTTAAATTACCTTAAAGCTGAACTTGAGAGAAATATACAAGAACAAAATAATGTGGTTCTGTAATCATAAATGCATCATTACATCATCAAACCAATTATTTAAATGTAGGTGTCAGACTCTTGCTGTCCCTGTATATCAGTGGTTCTCAACTCCTGTCCTCAGGACCAACTGAAAAGCCAGATTTTAAGTATTACCTTGGGGAGGTGAAGACTAGAATACTGCAATCACTGAGCAGCAAATGATATCACCTGGGATGTATTTAGTTATCTTGCAAACCTGGCCTGTTAGTGGGTCCTGAGGACAGAAGTTGAGAACCACTGCTGTATAGCAAAGTTAACTACTTAAGACCCGGACCATTATGCAGGTAAAGGACCTGGCCCCTTTTTGCGATTCGGCACTGTGTCGCCTTAACTGACAATTGCACGGTCGAGCGACATGGTTCCCAAACAAAATTGGTGTTCTTTTTTTCCCCACAAATAGAGCTTTCTTTTGGTGGTATTTGATCACCTCTGCGGTTTTTATTTTTTGCGCTATAAACAAAAATGAGAGCGACAATTTTGAAAAAAAAAATATATTTTTTTACTTTTTGCTATAATAAATATCCCCACAAAAATATATATTAAAAAAAAAAAAAAAAATTTCCTCAGTGTAGGCCGATACATATTCTTCTATAAATTTTTGGTAAAAAAAAAAAAAACGCAATAAGAGTTTATTGATTGGTTTGCCCAAAATGTATAGCCTTCTACCAAATAGGGGATAGTTTTATTGCATTTTTATTTAAAAAAAATTCTAGTAATAGCAGCGATCAGCGTTTTTTATCGTGACTGCGACATTATGGTGGACACATCGGACACTTTTGACACTATTTTGGGGCCATTGTCATTTTTAAAGCGAAAAGTGCTATAAAAATGCACTGTTACTGTGAAAATGACACTGGCAGTGAAGGGGTTAACCTGTAGGGGGTTAAGTGTTAACTATGGAGTGATTACTACTTGTGGGGGTGTGGCTTGGCATGTGGTGTCACCGATCGTCATTCTTTATGACAGGGAGCAGACAATCAGTGTCAGTCACACTAGAAAGCACGGTGAAAGGTTTGTTTACAGTTACCTCTCCCTGTTCTTCAGCTCTGTGACTCAAACATGGAAACCCGCGGCGATCGGATCCGTGGGTCCTGCGGGCGCTCGTGACCCACGGCTTGGCTCTTAAAGACGACGTATAGCTGTGCCCTTCTACTGATCTATATCGGCGTGAAAGGGTCCTTACGCAGTTAAAGTATAAGGGGATAAAGTGGGGCATAGAGCCAATCAGTTCATGTGCTGCTAGGGTTCATGCTGAAAGGAAGCAGAGTGACAGATAGATGAGCTCATCACTATGCTTTTTCACTTTCCAGTCACAGGTTAAGGAGGTCCAGGTTGACCTTAGCTTAGGCTAAGGTGAATTGATCGATGCTGGTTCTCAGACAGGGGATATTTCTCAGCAGAAAAGGAATGCACAGAAAATCTCTAGATTACAGCTGAAAATTACAGAAAAAGCTGGTTTTGTTGCTGAACCTTTAATGAGCTATTTATTTGTATTCCTAGATTGTAAGCTCTGAAGAGCAGAGTTCTCTGATTCCTCCTGTATTGAATTTTATTGTAACTGTACTGTCTGCCCTCATGTTGTAAAGCGCTGTGCAAACTGTTAGTGCATATAAATGTTGTATAATAATAATCATTTTGTCCTGGAGTTCTGCTATATTTCAGTTCTTGGTATTCCATTGCATCTACAGTACCATCATCTCACAAGGTTAGTAGGAGGACATGAAACGTGTACTTCCTTATCCCCTTAAGGACTGCCGCATGTACATATACGTTGGCAGAATGGCACGTACAGGCACATTGGCGTACCTATACGTCCCTGCCTAGACATGGGTTGGGGGTCCGATCGGACCCCCCGGTACTTGCGGCGGTCCCCGTGGCTTCAGGAGCGATCCGGGACGAGGGGGCGGCTGTTCGTTTTTGTCCGCCCCCTCCAGATCGCTCCCAGCCAATGCGCGCACCCCCGCCCTCTTCCTGTGTAAACACAGGAAGGGGGAAGTAATTTAATCTTTCCTCTCGGCGGTATTTTCAATAGGACCAGGACATGTAGGCCCATTGACCCCCCCCCCCCCCGATCAGCCCCCCACCCCCCTGTCACAGTGTCACTGAATGCATTGATCATATATTTACTGATCACTGCATTTAGTGTCAGTGTGACAGTTAGTGTGAAAGGCAGTTAGTGTTAGGTCCAGGGTAGCCCCCGTACCCCCCCTAATAAAGGTTTAACCCCTTGATCTCCACCCTAGTTAACCCTTTCACCCCCTATTGCCAGTGTCACTAAGCGATCATTTTTCTGATCGCTGTATTAGTGTCACTGTTGCCGCTAGGTAGCTTTTTTTTTTTTTTATTGTGATTTTTTTTTACTAAAGACATGTGACTGAATACATTTTGGCCTAAATGTTTGACTAAAATTTAGTTTGTTCGATTTTTCTTATAACAAAAAGTAAAAAATATTGTTTTTTTTTTCAAAAACGTTGCTCTATTTTTGTATATAGCGCAAAAAAAAAAAAAATCGCAGAGGCAATCATATACCATCAAAAGAAAGCTCTATTTGTGGAAAGAAAAGGACGCAAATTTTGTTTGGGAGCCACATCGCACGACCGCGCAATTGTCTGTTAAAGCGACACAGTGCCGTATTGTAAAAATGCCTCTGGGCTTTTAGCAGCATATTGGTCCGGCCTTAAGTGATTAACTACTATAGTTTCCCTTTAAGATTTCTTACAGCAGAGCTTCAAAGTTAAGACTCTAACCCCAGTTTTGTAAGCCCTATAGAGTTTTCATTTTCAGATTTGCCTTTTACCATGATTATGTTGGAGCACAATCCTCCCTGAGCCGAACACAACTTGGCATATGAGCCAATCTTAGTTACAATGCAGGAAATGCAAATGTAGGCATTGAGGGTAATGTAGGGAAGATTGTGCTACAGTGTGATCATGGTAAAAGCCAAAGCTGATTAAAAAAATAAAATAATAATTAAATCTGTACTCGAGAGTTGACAAAATCTGTCCCGGCACAGAGATCTGTCAAGCCTCACTCTTGAGGCTGCTTACCATTGTTTGCATTTTTGTATATTTCCCACAGCCATTTCTGCGTATCATTTATCCTACAGAGAGAATCCTGTAATTGGATTTGTAAAACAAACAACTTTTAACCTTTGTTTATTTCATCAAACGGCTTTTTAGGAATGTTTATTTTCCGTTGTCTTATCTAGGCAGAGAAAATGAATAGCCTCATTTTCCTTCATCCAGACCTTATGTAAAACAAACAACTTGGGGCAGATTTTTAACCTTTGAAATACGCTACGCTTTATTTCATCAAACGGCTTTTTAGGGGGCGTGGAATAAGCGCGTTTATGCTCTGTTTTTCCCGCCGTTGTCTGACGTATCTAGGCATTCCCGGAGACTTACGTTAAAAATAATGATCGAAAAACGTTGAAATAGCATGGGCTGTCTCATTTTCCTTCATCCAGACCTGAAAAACAACAGGAAGTATGGCCGTACAACTGATCAGTCGAAATTTAGCACCAGGTGTCCATGGTTTGAGGAGCTCATAAGTGTTAAACATGCTTATTTTAGTCTCTATCACCTAAACATTCATTTATCCTGCAGCGTTAGCACATAATGTCAGACTGGGAAGATTATATTGCTCATTCCATAGAATTATCACTATTATTACCTTTCTAGGCAAATATATTTCTTGCTTACTGATGTGCAAGGAGACAGTAATTTGCACACTTTTTCATTCAACACTACGCAATCAGTTGCACATATCCTGATATATAGTTAGTACCTGCTAACAACATTGTGACCTTATGGAATTAAAAGAGAAAAGAACATGTTGGTGTTGCTTTTTCTGTCTCTGAGAACTTTTGCACTGTTATATAAAGTAATGCTCACAGAATATTAGCAACCTAAAATTTACAAAGTCTCCTCTCCAGCACATTCAAGAAAATGGAAGATAAAAGCACTTCAGCATATAATTATATGTACCGTATGTATTGCTAGAATATCATCCAAATGTGCTGGAGTGTTTTATTTCAGAGTCCTATCTGGCAGGCAAAAAGCACTTAACATCTTGAAAGGTGGACTGTAATGTGCACAGCATAGATTAATATTTTTCTTATTAAATTAACTGAAAACAGTTTCTTGTCCATGATATTAAAATATTAGCTTAGACTTATGCAGAAATGGTGATTTGGAAAGCATCTTTAATGTTCTCGCTTACTTTTTAGTTCAGAACTCGATAGATGAACTTGGAATTCCATAATGCTTTAGCTATTACTTTTTTACCATTAAGTTTAAAGCATACCTGAGAGAAACATACAGGGCCAGATTCAGGTAGAGTTGCGCTGGAGTAATTCGATATGCGCCGCGTAACTGTGAAGATGTGCCGTCGTTTCTATGTGGCCGTACCCACCAAACTAGATGCGACAGAAAACGGGCCATTTCCGATCGGCTTAACTTTCCGACGCCAGAGTCTCGTCAGCGCATAATTTCGCTTGGCGCATCAGTCGCGCCTATTGATTTCCCCTGCAAATATGCAAATGAGGGAGATTTCCCGATTCGCGAACGGATTAGCACCATACGCCGGCTACATGCGCCGTGCGTATCTCGTCCGTCCGGCGCAAAGTTATTTCTACAAATAGCTGCTTTATCTTTACTCCAGACGGCCTCAGGTCAGCAGGAGAGCAGCTACAGCAGCAGCGTTACCGACGAAACTAGCAAGCTGAACAACCACACTTGCAAGGACAACACCTCTGTGTGCCAACATGCCAGGGGCAGTCGCGGTCCTAGCACTAGTACTGGGTCCCCCGGAACGGAGTAGGCGGGCACGTGAAAGGATATACCACACGCGCATGAGCCTCTTTGGCATGGGGGGTGAGGAGGTGTATCGCCTCTTCAGATTCAGCCCAGATGCAATACTTGAACTAACCACAACCCTGCAGGGTGACATCACCAGCAAGACACACCGCTCACAAGCAGTGCAGCCACTGGTGAAGGTACTGGCAACACTTAATTTCCTTGCCAGTGGATAATTCCAGCGTACAAGTGGAGTGGTGGCTGGGATGTCACAATCCTCCATAAGCAGATGTGTGCACCAGGTTGTCCCTGCAATCCTCAGACGCATGTCCAACCAGTTCATCAGACCCACCACTGAGGAGCTGCGGCTGAAGGCAATGACAGATTTCTACAGCATTGCCAGATTCCCACGCACTGTGGGGGCCATTGATTGCACACATGTGGCACTCCAGCCCCCCAGTGCCACAGAGCACATATACCGCAATCGGAAGCATTGGCATTCCATCAACGTACAGGTGATAGCCGATGCCCAACGCCTCATATGGCACGTCCGTGCCAAACACCCCGGGTCCAGCCATGACAGCTTCATATACCGTCAGAGCCCCATCCCAGCGGAATTTGAGCAGAACATGTATGGGGACAGCTGGCTGGTTGGTGAGTGACATGGGTGGCAGGCATGACTATCCCCTCCCGTGATGCACATCAGAAGGGGCACATGCATGACTAACATCCTCCTGTCTTTTCCCTTACAGGTGACTCTGCATATGCACTGGGACACCATCTCATGACTCCTTTCCGGAACCCCCAAACCAGAGGAGAGAGAAAATACAATGAAGCACACATCAAAACCCGTGCAGTGGTGGAGCAAACATTTGGGCTCCTGAAGTCCCGTTTCCGCTGCCTGGATAAGTCCGGGGCGACCCTATTGTATTCCCCTACCTTCGTGTGTCAGATCATCGGTGCATGTTGCATTCTGCACAACTTTGCTATGAGAAAAGGCCTGCAGATTGACATGCGTGATGACCTGACCCCCGACCCACACAGTCCCCACCTGCCAGAGGAGACCCAGTCTGCTGATGGAAGAGCAGTCAGGAGGGTCCTCGCCGTAGGCATCTTTGGACACTAAACCCAAACATTAATCACACAGACAATGCACGCATGCACACCACTGATGTCCCTAGATCACACACACCACATGTACATCGCATTGGATTAGCCCAAGTCCAGCATGTAGGACTTGGGAGCAGCAACGCCAGCGTCAAGGCCCCAATGATGTCACTGTCCATTCATACACCTTTCATACACCTTTCACACGTCATTCATACAGCCGTGGGGTTAACTTCACCACCACGGCCGAGGGTGACACCCCTTACTGGCAGGAGTGCCACCCCCTCACATTCACATACCATTCACACTGCAACGTGTGCAGTATCAAAAAATAAAAATCTCATAACCTGAGCATAATCTCAAATAAAATAACTCATAACTTGAGTATTAATAATAAAATAAAAATCTCATATCCTGAGCATAATCTCAAATAAAATAACTCATAACTTGAGTATTAATAATAAAATAAAAATCTCATAACCTGAGCATTCCCAAAAAAAATTAAAAAAAACTCATGTCCTGAGCATCAATCAAAAAAATAAATAGAAAAATTATCTGGGATGCCGGTGGCTTCTTCTGGCGGCCCCTCTCTGGCTCCTCAGCTGCCTGGATGGAGTGGGTGGGGGTGGGGGGGCATCTGGAGGTGGCTGATCCCCGGGTGGGCCACTCCTGGCAGGTGTGGCCTGCCTGACCTCCAAGGCCATGGCTATCCGGCCGAGGTACGCACTGGTCTGGGCCTGCACCCTGAGCTGCTGGGATTGCATCCTGAGCTGCCAGGTGACCTGATAATGCTGATCCCTCGCCACCTGGTCCTGGACCAGATCAGACACCCCCCTGGTCTTATGGGTGGCCTTCCTGGGGCCAGTAGATGTTTGTCCCCGGGGGGATGGAGTCGCCCTTGAGGGGCTTCCTATAATGGGGGAGGGGATCCGGCATGGGTTCCCCCCCAGGGGACATACCAGGCCCTTAGGTCTGCTATGGATTGTAAGGAGAACCTCCCACGCCGAAAAAAACGGCGTGGGGGTTCCCCCACAATCCATACCAGACCTGTATCCAAAGCACGCCGCCCGGCCGGTCAGGAAAGGAGTGGGGGCGAGCGAGCACCCCCCCTCCTGAGCCATACCAGGCAGCATGCCTTCAACATGAGGGGGTCAGGTGCTCTGAGGCAGGGGGTGCACTGCATCCCCCCCACCCCAGAGCACCCTGTCCCCATGTTGATAAGGACAGGGCCTCTTTCCGACAACCCTGGCCGTTGGTTGTCGGGGTCTGCGGGCGGGCGGCTTATCGGAATCTTAGCGGTGGCTACGATTATTCTTCTAGGTTGAAGAATGGCCAGCATCACTCAACACACTTCCTGTGAGCCCAGGCTGCCATGTGTCTTCACACTGGTCTGGGTTTACTGTACTATAGCACAGAATGTCAATCACATGTCATTACTGCAGACATCACTAGACTGGTAGAAAGAGCTATAGGAACAGGTATGCACATTCATATCATTTTTAGGGTCCATTTATGCCACTGCACTGTGGTGAGGTGCACATTACATTCAATAGTGTGCTGTTGTGCCATTCATCGTGAATGGCACCCTGTTGTACCTGCAAAATGCAACTGCATTGTGGTGCTCTGCACTAGCAAAAATGCAACAGGTCTGATTCTTGATCCATTTTAATAGATATGCAGCCTTAACGCATCACACATTAGCATGCAACATAACACACCAAAGGAATTGCCCTGGTGGGAATGGGCTAGTGTGGGTCAGAGGGAGTTCATGAAGAGGGGCAAAGAGGTAAGATTGGGGTAGATTCAATGTGTTGGATTTTAAGTAAAAATGTAATGGGGTTGTGCTGGTTAATTTACATTGTATTGAATGATATAGTATTTTTATTATCTTATTGAAATGTCAATAAAAAAAGTAATAATACAGTAAAAACAGTTATTGTTATAGTTTTCCTTCTTTCTAATATTGTGATTGGGTGGTTAGTGACATTTTTGTTGATATTTAAAATGTAAAACTCTCCCAAAAGTAGACATAATTAACCTGGCATTTAACTTTTATTAGAGACAATTTGTAAGACAAAGAGAAAAATGCTTAATATTGCCTATGCTTAAATAGTCTACCAGAGGGAATTAAAACCTGGCTAAGATTTAAATTGCCACTTTACGTTCCATATTTGAACCTGAAAATATTTTTCTGTTACATTGGAACTTTGATAAGTACATTGAAACTGTTATGTGGAATAATACAAGCTTGTGTTGATGATAAGGCTATTATATAAGACAAGCCTGGGATGCGTCTATGTGTTTGCACATGTGCAACTTCAAGAAAGTGTGTTGCAACTACTGATGTGCTGCTATTATGCTGTAATGCAAAGGTCTTGATCTCTCCAAACATCGAAGGGGCTCATTGTCCCCTATAACAGTGAGATGTAGGGGACACTTGTGAGCAAGGCAATTTCACTGTTGTGTCCTTTTGATGGCATATATAAGCTTTCATATCTTTATAAACCCTCAAGATGAAGGACTCTTTTGGATATTAAGACCAACACTCAGAGTAGCTAATACTTCCATACAATAATTCTCAGTCTACAGCAGATGGCATATGAAGACATTGGACTGTTTGAATATATTTACAGTATTTTTATCATTCAAATTTAAGTTTATTTTCATAAAATAAAGAACATACAGAGTAGTAAACACAATACAGAAGATACATCAGGAAATATCGCGTTGACGATTATAAATGTGAACAATATGTCAAATTTCTTAGATAGATTTCCCCACCTCCCCTCCCCCTCCCCCCCATGCTTCGACTATAAATCTAGTAACCTTTACATAGTAATGTAAACGTGGGAAATAGGGAATGAGGGGAATCAGTAGAGATAGCGAAACCTTTTAAGGCTAGAATCCCTGTTTACTAAGGCATCAACAAACCTTCTATTTTAAGCTGAGGAAACAGGACTAAAAATGTATGCAACAGATACTGAACCATAGAGAGGAAAGATCTCTGGGGGTACCCCTTCCCCCCCGACACCCCTATCGGGGACAACCTGTGTCGGGGAGGGGGGACAGCCCCCTCAACCCCGCCTCTCCTCAATGAGAGAAAAAAAAGCTGAATCTAAATGATAACCAGAGATACGTCTCTCTGTCAGCTCTTGACTTGTAAACCTAAGAGAAGACAAGGAATTCAATAAGTATATTTAGTTAAATTAAATCAACATTATAAGAGACCAATGGAGAATGTAATATACAGTGTATATCTCCTGTTAAGAAAAAATAGAGAGAAGTGAAGAGAGGGGGAGAGAAAAAGAGAGAAAACAGGGAGAAGGGGGAGCGGGGGAAGGGGAAGGGGAATGGGCCCACCCGCCAGAAGAATGCGACAGACTGAGGTTAAAGCCATAACTAAACTCTCATGTTGTTGGGGATTCCCATATAATTTAACCAAGGTTCCCAGATTTCAGTGAACTGAGTAGAGGTATCTAACATGGAGTTAATTCTTTTTTCTTGTTCCATAATCCATGTAACCTTTCTTTTCATATGTAAGATGGAAACTGATGGTTTCTTCCATGCTGCCGCTAAAGTGATTCTGGCACCAGTCAGTATGAATAGAATCAGCTGTCTAGTGGCCTTAGAAGTCTGTGGGATTAGTCCATTCAATAAGGCTATTGCAGGAGACTGATGGATATTGTAACCAGTAACTCTCCTGATAATTTGAAATACCTTATTCCAGAATCCCCGTATCCTAGGGCATTCCCACCAGGTATGTATCATGGTGCCTATTCCTTGGCAGCCTCTAAAACATAGGGGTGAGGATGCCGGATACATGGTGGCCAGCTTAAAAGTAACCAAGTACCATCTAGTGAACATTTTTTATATTGGCCTCAATGAGAGACACGCTCTTAAAGCCCTTGAGAGATCTAGAATAGTTTCTTTGCCAGTCAACTAAGTCCCAGTCCTCCAGCAATTCTCTTTCCCAAGCTAGCATATGAGGTAGCTTTATGTTGTTTGATGCTAGAGATTTGTAGACGATAGAGATATTACCTCTCCTATTCTGACCTTGTTCACATTTGTGTTCGTATGGGAATTTACAGTATTTCAAATATATGGTGGTGATCTGATTCTGGATCCCAAGTTTTTGTTACATATACAAAGTGGATGTTAGAATTATTCCAAGATGAAGCACAGTTTCACTGGACTGACGGTGTGGTCCCGTCCCTTGATATAAAAACTAAACAAAAATTAAATTGGTTGTAAAGCCTAAACATTTTGAAGGAGCCAGGAACGTCGGTGGGGGAACCAAAAAGAGGAGGATCCCAGCCAATCTGTGCAATTTCATACACCACAATGTTGCAATCCTGCAGTCGCCGCCATTACCAGTAAAACATAAACAAATAAATAAAAATTCCATAAGTATATCCCATCGGTTGTAGACGCTATAACTTTTGTACAAACCAATCAATATACACTTATTGGGATTTTTTTTACCAAAAATATGTAGAAGAACACATATTGGCCTCAATTGATGCATACATTAGATTTCTTTAAATTGTTGGGGGGTATATTTTATAGCATAAAGCAAAACATTTTTATTTTTTTCAAAATTGGCTGTCTTTTTTTGTTTATAGCGTAAAAAATAAAACCCACAGAGGTAATCAAATACCACCAAAAGAAAGCTCTATTTCTGGGGGGGAAAAATACATACATTTTATTTTGGTACAGCGTTGCACGATCGTGCAATTGTTAGTTAAATTAACACAGTGCCATATTGCAAAAAAATGGCCTGGTCATGAAGGGGGGGGGGGGTGAACCTTCCAGGGCTGAAGTGGCTATATGTACCTTTACAATCACTTTAAACTTGGAATATATTCATCCATACCTACAGATATAAGTGAGCAAGGTAAAAGATAAAGGGGAGGTGCAGTGACCTTGTTTTTTGTTTTGTTTTAATTCATTTTTCTTAGTCAAGCATTTTAACTATGGCATTTTTTTAGATTAATGTTTTATTAACAATAATAAGAAATTTGTAGTTTTTTAGAATTATATTGACATAATTTGCATTTGGCACGTACAATAGTTTACACATAAGTAAAATATTGTGACATTTAAATGAGGAATATAAAGGGCCAGATTCAGGTAGATGGGCGAATCTTTATTCTGACGTAACGTTGCTCATTTACGTAACTCCGCCGAAACTTTAGGAGAAAGTACTGTATTCACAAAGCACTTGCTCCTAGAGTTGCGGCGGCGTAGCGAAAATGGGCCAGCGGAATTAAAATTGGGCGGGTAGGGGGCGTGTAGTATTTAAACTAGGCGCGATCCCGCGGCGAACAAACTGCGCATGCGCTGGCCGTCAATGTATCCCAGTGCGCATGCTCCACATTAGGACGGGTTTTCTACGTGAACGTCAATGACGTCAATCCCCATTCACGGACGAGTTACGCAAACGATGTGAAACTTTTTCAATTAGACGCGGGAACGACGGCCATACTTAACATAGGATGCGCCACCTAGGGGGCATGTTTTTCTTTACGCCGCGTATCTCTTACGGAAACGTTGTTAAGTCACTGCATCGGGCCCGCGTACGATCGTGAATTGGCGTATCTCGCTGATTTACATATTCTCTGCGTAAATCAGCGGGAACGCCCCTAGCGGCCATTTTAAAATTGCAGTTCCGATACGACGGCAAAATACAATTACGCAGCTCGTATCTGAACTCAATCCCGGCGTATCTTGTTTTCTGAATACAGAAAACAGATACGACTGCGTAGGTTAGAAGTTACGCGGCTTATCTACAGATAAGCCGCGTAACTTCTACCTGAATCTGGCCCAAGGTATTTTTTGAGTCTTATCGGGTTTCTATTCCCACTAGTGGTTTTATAATATATTTATTGATGACTCCTTCACTATCTGCTTTAAGTTTAAGTTTTTGTTATTATGGAACCTAGAGGAAATCTTTCAGAATATTTCAATGTTAAACACATGCTAGGTTTTATCTCTTCACATTTTGAGTAACTTTTTATATAATAAAGCTTAATTACTGTAGGGGCATTACACAATGTGGTCTGCCATTGTTCCCCTAAAAATTCTCGGAGGTTATCAATGATCCCATTTGTGAGAACTAAGCAGGCTGTGGGAGCTGCTTTGCTGATATCCATTGCTGCTACGTTGACATCAATTAAATTAGGTGCTAAAGAACTCTTGTAATCTAGAGATCATTGATATCTGGTATGACGCTGAGACACATGGTGGTGTGAGACACGAAGGGAAGCACTGGAAAGAACACTTTTATGTTTGAAACATCTATTGAGGACTTGATGGACATTTTCTTTTTACTTTTATACACTTTGGGGGTCAAGCACATATTTGTTCACCTTATTTATGCAAATTGGTTTATTGAATATGTATAAGTATGTATGTATGGATGTACTATTGATCTGACACTTTAAAGTATTGTGCATCTCCTATTACTTTTATTTGTATTGATTGTTTTGTATTTAGCTTTTGAATTCAGAATGGTTGTGGGTTGCATCTTGTTGATACACTTATTTCACTATGCACTAAAGATTTTATACACAGCATTTGCTATAACAAACTCTACCTAACCTAAAAAAAAAATTCATAAAAATAGATAATAAATAATGATAAATATATCAGGCTTCCTAATTTGTCAAAAACGTTCAGTGCCATTTAGAAAGAGGCTAAGCTTTAAGGCTAAATTACACAGGGGAATTCCAATTACCTAATGACGTAGAATTATCTCTGGTTGATTAATTCTTCATTTTAATTCTTCATTTTTTTGTATAATGCAAGTGAAATGATTGCCAGAAACAAGTATTCTTGTATTACAAAACAGCTTTCTGTGTGATATAAACCTGACTCACCTGAGAGTCAGTCCTTCAATAACCAGGCAACAGGCTGACTCTTGTGTGTGTATTATGATAGTTGTATAGAGTTCACCTATTAAGCCCAACTCTGGGCAAAAAATGGGTTTTCAATGCAGTGGGACTGTGCACGCACTGCACGGGTCAATTGCTAATTTTTGTCTAGGGGATTGGAAAATGGAAATATAATGGTGGACTGTTCCTGTTGTAATCACGCCCATAGACCTGCTGTAGACATGAGGGCATAAGGGACAGTCCACCACTGGATCATGGGGGAGCGCTGTTTGCGAGTGGAGTGGAGGATTGGGTAAGTATACTGCTTTCTCATCTCCCCTGGGCAAAACAAGTAATTTACTTTTGCAGGTTGGGCACAGCCCCACTGCATGGCAAAACTTTTTTGTTGCCTGGTGTTGGGCTTTAAATGAAAATCTTAACAAAGTTTGTCCTTATATTTTTATTAGTCCTATTATTTGAGCAACACCAACATGAAAAATGTTTATCTAATGATATACAGATCTAATAAATATCCATGCTGAACTTCTTTTACATGACATCATTAGTATCCCTGGTTTTACATGTTTCTGTAGATTTGTTATTCTTTTTGCAAGCAGTTAAATACAAGTAAAAACACAGTTTTGTTAAAAAAAATATAACATTAAGGCTATTCATTCTAAACTTTAAAAAATACTTTCTTTACAGTATGAATAAATAATGTTATAATACAGTATGGATCTGTAATACATTTACTTTTATGGCTTCTGGGTAAACTAATTTCATTACTGGAGGAAAATACAGGTAATAAAAGATCTTGGTGTGGCCTTGTGGGAAGCCAATACTGTTGTATGAAAGAAAAAAAAATCAATAATCAATTGCAACATAAATAAGCTTATATGTTACCAGAACTGTTCTTGTCAAGTACATGAAATTAATTCTAGTAAGTTGACAATACAGGATTTATAGAAGGTGCTCTGGCATGCATAGAGTTACTGGGACTTTCCAATTGGATGGTGTTGTTGCCCATCAAACTATTAAGAATATTTTAAAGCAAACCTGTGTTTAGCCCACAGTGGGGAATGTAATAGGTTTACTTTATAGGAGCTACCATAGGCAGGGTGCACATCATCTTCACTGCACCTCCTCTGCTAAGATCTCATAACATGTACCAGTGAGAAAATCTTTAATAAATAACATTAAGCCCTGGTTCACACTGGGCTGCGGGAGTGAAATTGCGCGATTTCAGCTGAACTCGCGCGATTTCACTCCCTCTGGCAGTCCCGATTTCGGCGCGATTTAGGAGACATCTGTGCAGGGTTCTGCACAGATGTCAATGTAAATTGCGTCCTAAAATCGCAAAAAGTAGTACAGGAACTACTTTTTGAAATCAGTGCAGGACGGTGTCATTGCCGGCAATTGCCGCCGATTTGAAACATGTGAAATCGCATCTCAAATCGAACTAAATCATACCCAGTGTGAACCTGGGACATATATGTGGATCTCACCCTATATCAGCTGTCAGCTACATCCCAGTGACTTTTTGCTCCAACACACACTGGTCAAAGCAATTTGTGCCGACTGAAAGAAGGGGTTGGGTTATCCATTCCTTCAAATATTTTGCTTTTGTGACCCATGAAAGGGGGCTTTACACGGCATTACAGGTTGCTCCATATAATCAAAGGATCTCACCCTATACACAGCTGTCAGCTATCCCAGTGAGCTCCAACACACACTGGCAATATGTTTGTTGTGAGCCCACTCTTTTGAGAAGGGGTTGGGTTATCCATTCCTTCAAATATTTTGCTTTTGTGACCCAGCTGACCAGGGGCAAAGGCTATCATTCAGGTTGCTCCTTATTTGCAAACTTTTTGAATCCCAGGGATTTACTGTAAACCCATGGTAGTGGGGAACCAAAATCTCATCCCTAGTCTAAAAGTATGCAGGACATTTTGGTACCTTTGTGATGGATCAAGGTTTTTGGGTTGCTGCAATCTTACTTTAATGACCTACCTTAAAGAAAATCTGTTACTTTACCTAAAATGGACAATTAAAGGTCTCTTTATAGGGATTTTTAAGAAAAATATAAATTGCTTGTTTAATGAGGCCCTTCTATGTTGCAGCTAGTAGGCGCCCTTACCTTCCACAACATGCAAATAAAGGGCAGAAATTGATGGATTAAAATGAGACGAGTAAATAAAGAACACATGCATTTCAAGGTCAACTGCATGTGAAATCCATACCTAATGATCTTCTATGTACTACACAAAAAGATTTCTAACATAAAGGGACTTTGCAACTTGCCTTATGCCTTTTAGATGTTGCACTAATTACACAAAGCAAAAAGACACTTCTTATTTACACCTCCATATAGCATTATCTTACACTGTGAGCCTCATTTATATGGAATTTGATGAATTAACTTGTAGGAGACATAAACATAACAAAAGATCTATTTCTCTTTCTCATCCTGATTTCTTTATTTCAGGAATGGAGATCAAACACTGTTGTGTATTTGATGGTTCTATTCTGGCTTAAATTATCGGCTAAATCAGTGGAAAAAACTTTAGTAACAATAGCTATGAATAACTTGAACCAAGAACAAAGCAGAACCAATATCTAATTATCAGCTAAGTGTCAACGTCTCTAACAATATTTTTTTTGTAATCAGAATAGTTCAACCAATCTCTGAACTAAGATACTTAATCAATTAAACTTTGGCTCATCACAACAGAATGCTTAATTTAAACTCCTTAAATGTTCTTTTTAGCAACAAGCAACATCATCTGCATTATATATACAGGTATAAATTACAATTAGCAGCAGTTTTATCACTATTACATATTACATTACAGGTAGAATTTTCTTGTGACATACCCACTAAAACTGATTAACAGCATAATACCTGCATCAAGCTTACAAATATTCTACTATGGTCACTTGGTTAAATAACATGTGACCTGATTAAAAAAAAAAATGATGGTGGTTTCACAATTTATTCGTACAAAAGAAGGCACTTGATACATGTACTAGGGGTGTCTCTTCAGAACTATGCCTTTATTTCGGGAACTTGGCTTCCACTTTAACCGTAATCTAGATTTGACTCTATCTGGAACATGCTTGTAATTTCGTACAATTCTATCTAAGGCCGATTTTTGAATAAAGCATCTACAATCTCCACATTCATTATTGATAATATCAAAAACAATACAGAATCAAACTGAAAACAATGTATTTTAGGCAGCAACTTTTTCTTTGATATAAATAGCATTGTGGGTAGAAGCAGCTGTTTACATAGATAAGACAGTGTTGAGTCTGTGGTTACATTGCATTTACTGTTCCAAAAAACAAGGAATAAATAAGTAGCACTGCTTAGATATGTATCTAAATCTGAGGATGGACATTTTCAATTTTGCTATCTAAAATACATATTTATCAAGCTGTTCAGGTTCTCTGGTTAGCTGTTAGTGTGCAGCATGTTAATTTAGAATAACTTAGCGCAAGGGTTTGCAATGAATTTGGGCACTAATGTAGTAGCAGTGTTCAGCAACAAAGGCAACTTGCAGCCGTCAGTTATCCTTGAGAGTAAGGATGAGCCCACGGTTTCAGAAGACCCAAAGTTTGACTCAAACATCGAGTGTTCGTATGTTTTAAAACAAACCAAACATATGGGGTGTTTGCGGGAAATGCGAGTGCCGCGTAGTGCCCCATAATGCAAGATTGCAGTATATTTCTGTATGATGATCACATCGCGCTCTGCTGAGAGAGCCTTAATAGGCAAAAGGCAGGGTGCCTTTGGCCAATCATAACTCAGGGGACTAAGTCCACACCCCGCACTATATATATATATATTTTTATATATACACTCAGCATTTAGTGTAGATTAGATATCCAGTGTAGAATCTATATTCAGTCAGTACAGGCAGTGTATTATATATTAATATATACATACAGTTGTGAACAGAAACTACCCTAATGACCCTGATCAAAAGTTTACATACCCTGGTGATTTTGGCCTGATAACATGCACAAAAGTTGAGACAAAGGGGTTTGGATGGCTATTAAAGGTAACCATCTTCATCTGTGATCTGTTTGCTTGTAATTAGTGTGTGTGTATAAAAGATCAATGAGTTTCTGGACTCCTGACAGACCCTTGCATATTTCATCCAGTGCTGCACTGATGTTTCTGGATTCTGAGTCATGGGGAAAGCAAAACCATTGTCATAGGATCTGTGGAAAAAGGTAGTTGAACTGTATAAAACAGGAAAGGGATATAAGAATATATCCAATAAATTTAGAATACCAATCAGCAGTGTTCAAACTCTAATCAAGAAGTGGAAAATGAGGGGTTCTGTTGAAATCAAACCACGGTAGATCAATTAAAATGTCAGCCACAACTGCTAGGAAAATTGTTCAGGATGCTAATAAAAACCCACAAATAACTTCAGGTGAAATACAGGACTTTCTGCAAACATGTGGTGTGGCTGTTTCAAGATGCAAAATAACCAGGTATTTGAAGAAAGATGGCTGCATGGTCGAGTCGTCAGAAGAAAGCCATTACTACGCATTACTACGCATTACTACGCAAATGCTACAAAGTAACCGGCTTACAATACGGCATACAGCATAGAGACAATCCTCAAACCTTCTGGCACAAAGTCATATGGCATAATGAGACCAAAATTGAGCTTTCTGACCACAACCATAAACACTTCATTTGGAGAGGAGTCAGCAAGGCCTATGATGAAAGGTACACCATTTCTTCTGTGAAACACTGAGGTGGATCACTGATGTTTTGGGCATGTGTAAGCTACAAAGGCACAGGAAATTTGACCAAAATGTATGTCAAGATGAATGCAGTATACTTTTAAAAAATACTGGAGGAACATTTGCATTCATCAGCCAGGAAGCTGCGCATGGGGAGTACTTGGACATTCCAACATAAATATTGATCCAAAACACAAGACCAAATTGATCTGTCATTGGCTACAGTAGAGTAAAGTGAAGGTGGAGTGACCATCTCAGTCTCCTGACCTCAATATTATTAAACCACTCTGGGGAGATCTCAAACGTGCAGTTCATGCAACACAGTCCAAGAATTTACAGGAACTAGAGGCTTTTTGCCAAGAGGAATGGGCAGCTTTACCACCTAAGAAGATAAAGAGCCTCATCCACAAATACCACAAAAGACTTCAAGCTACTATTAATGTTAACCACTTCCTGATGGCCGTACGAATATATGCGGCTGTCGGGCTGTCCTGAATCTCTGACAGGGCGCATATATGCGCCCTGTGCTTTTAATGGCCACTAGAGGGCGTGCGAGCGACGCCGGAGGCGCGCGTGTGGGCGCCGGAGGCGCGCGCGTGGCCGCCGGCGGCGCGCACGTGCCCGCTGCATTCCAGAGATGCCGATGCACGTGCCCGCTGCATTCCAGAGATGCCGATGCACGTGCCCGGCGGCCGAGACGTCCGCCAGGCACTCGCAATCGGCGGTTACAGGGACAAGACATGGATCTCTGTGTGTAAACACAGAGATCCACGTCCTGTCAGGGAGTGAGGTGACCGATCTGTGTCTCTTGTACATAGGGACACAGCATCGGTCACCTCCCCCAGTCACCCCCCCTCCCCCCACACAGTTAGAACACACCCAGAATACATTTAACCCCTTCCATGCCCCCCTAGTGTTAACCCCTTCACTGCCAGTCACATTTATACAGTAATCGGTGCATTTTTATAGCACTGATCGCAGTATAAATGTGAATGGCGCCAAAAATGTGTCAAAAGTGTCCGATGTGTCCACCATAACGTCGCAGTCCCAATAAAAATCGCAGATCGCCGCCATTACTAGTAAAAAAAAAATTATAAAAATTAATAATAATTCTGTTCCCTATTTTGTATGCGCTATAACTTTTACGCAAACCAGTCGCTTATTGCGATTTTTTTTTTTTTTACCAAAAATATGTAGAATAATACGTATCGGCCTAAACTGAGAATTTTTTTTATTTTATTTTTTTAAAAATGGGCTATTTATTATAGTAACAAGTAAAAAATATTGACTTTTTTTAAAAATTGTGGCTCTTTTTTTGTTTATAGCGCAAAAAATAAAAACCGCAAAGATGATAAAATACCACCAAAAGAAAGCTCTATTTGTGGGGGAAAAAGGACGCCAATTTTGTTTGGGAGCCACGTCGCACGACCGCGCAATTGTCAGTTAAAGCGATGCAGTGCCTGAAGCTGAAATTTCACCTGGTCAGGAAGGGTTATAAGTGCCCAGTAAGGAAGTGGTTAAAGGGGGCAATACATAGTTACATAAGAGGTGAGGTTTAAAAAAGACACAAATCCATCAAGCCCAACCTATGTGTGTGATTATATGTCAGTATTACATTGTATATCCCTGTATGTTGTGGTCGTTTAGGTGCTTATCTAATAGTTTTTTAAAACTATCAATTCTCCACGCTGAGACCACTGCCTGTGGAAGGGAATTCCACATCCTTGCCACTCTTTCAGTAAAGAATTCTCTACGTAGTTTAGCGGATGGTTGCTACTAGTTAATAACATTCACCATATCACCCTGCTGCCAGACCTTCAGCTATCATTTTCAGAGACAATGAACAGTCATGTGCATTGTTTTTTTTTTTTTTTTGTGATATAACTTGGTTGGGAGAAAGTAAATATAGGATGCACATAGAATAGTTTGCTTTACCATCATATTTAAAGACTTGGTAGAATAGGTTGAGCCTTGAAGAACTGATGGACATTTACAGTCACTTCCCCTGCATAACCCATGCACACTACTGTATTGTTCCTCCTCTGCATCGACTCCTGCAGACTGTCGCTCCCAAGACTTCTCTCCTCCTGCACAAAACTTCCACTGTAAACTATTAGTCTTCCTGTCCTATTATCTTCAGATTACAAAAGAGATCACTCTAAATAATCCCAGATGCTGGCTGAATTTGCTGACTTGTTAACAGGCAAGAGGTCTGCAGTCCCCGGCAGCCCGGTTGTTTAGCAGCTTGCTTTGGTTGGTGGACTACTGATCTCAGCTAGCCTGACTTGCAAATCCCGTGCCCGAAGGCCACACCAATTTGACACAAAGCCCCACAGCCTCTCCTCTGGCCTTGCACCCAGCTCCCCTGGCATGCCTCTTCCAGAAATCCACTGGGTCACACTCACCGACCTTCTCCTGACCTGAGTCCATGATGGAGAACCTAATTGGACATGCGTTCCAATAGCTTCACCAGAACTTCTGTTCCAGGACACCTCCTCCATGACTGTGTAAGCGTGAGGCTCTCTCCCAGCTCTCCAGGGCTCCTCCGCTGAGGCACCAGATGGGGATGGCCCTCTTGCTGATGTATAGCACTCTATTCTCCATGTCTCCCAGCCAACAGCTCTCCTCCAGTGGGCTGGACCTGAGCTTATATTGGAGGCCTGCCCCCTGCCAACTCCAGTTGGTGATTGGTCAGGGCTCCTCACATGAACTCCCTGTCACTCCAGTCCTCAGCCCTGCCCCATCTTCCAGAACATTCTCCCTGGAAGCAGGGGAGGCGCTCAAGAACTGAATCACAGGTGGTCACACCCACTGCTACACTAAACACTCCCTGCCCCCAGATCAAAACAAGGAGGCCTAGCCTGAAGCATAGGCCTGTCTAAATGTACCTGCTCTGGCAGCTACCACACACAAATCCTCACTCTAGCACCTACCTATGGTAGAGGGTAGGGATGAGCCGAACACCCCTGGGTTCGGTTCGCATCAGAACCTGCGAACAGACCAAAAGTTTGTGTGAACTTTAGAACCCTGTTAAAGTCTATGGGACTTGAACATTTGAAATCTAAAGTACTAATTTTAAAGGCTAATATGCAAGTTATTGTCCTAAAAAGTGTTTGGGGACCCGGGTCCTGCCCCAGGGGACATGTATCAATGCAAAAAAAGTTTTAAAAAAACGTCTGTTTTTTCAGGAGCAATGATTTTTAATAATGCTTAAAGTGAAACAGTAAAATTGGATTTCGTACCTAGGGGGGTGTATAGTATGCCTGTAAAGTAGCGCTTGTTTCCTGTGTTTAGAACTGTCCCTGCACAAAATGTAATTTCTGAAGGAAAAAAGTAATTTAAAATCACTTGTGGCTATAATGAATTGTCGGATACCAGCAATACAGAGAAAAGTCATTCATAAAAAAGAATGCGTGGGGGTCCCCCCAAATTCAATTACCAGGCCCTTCAGGTCTGGTATGGATATTAAGAGGAACCCTGCATCAAATAAAAAAAAAAATATGTGGGGTTTCCCCCTAAATATCCATTCCAGACCCTTCAGGTCTGGTATGGATTTTAAGGGGAACTCCACCCCAAATTTAAAAAAAAATGCACATTTTTTTTTTTATGAAAGACTTGTCTCTGTATTCCCAGGAGCCGACAATTCATTATAGCCGCAAGTGATTTTAAATTACTTTTTTTTCCTTCAGAAATGACACTTTGTGTAGGGACAGTTCTAAGCATGGGAAACAAGCGCTACTTTACAGGCATACTTTACACCCCCCCCCAGGTACGAAATTTAAAGGAATATTTTACTTTTAATGTTTCACTTAAAGGAATTAATAAAATCACTGCTGCCAAAAAAACTGCAGTTTTTAAAACTTTTTTTTGCATTGATACATGTCCCCTGGGGCAGGACCCGGGTCCCCAAACACTTTTTATTACAATAACTTGCATATTTGCCTTTAAAATTAGCACTTTCGATTTCAAACGTTCGAGTCCCATAGACTTTAACAGGGTTCTAAAGTTCACACAAACTTGCCGCGAACATCCCAAATAGTTCACTGTTCGGCGAACAGGCAATGTTCGAGTCGAACATGAGTTTTACTCGAACTCGAAGCTCATCCCTAGTAGAGGGTGCTACAGTAGTTTAAAGTTAAACCTCTTTCTTCTTATTTTTAATGAATTGCCACATGTCTTGATAATCTCCCTTCCAGAAAAAGGTATTATCCCTATTGTGGGGTCACCAGTATGGTATTTTTAAATTAAAATCATATCCTCCTTTCAAGAGTCTCTTCTCAAGAGAGAACAAGTTCAGTGCTAGCAACCTTTCCTCATAACTAATATCCTCCAGACCATTTATTAGCTGTGTTGCCCTTCTTTGTACTCGCTTCACTTCAAGTACATCCTTCCTGAGGACTGGTGCCAAAAACTGGACAGCATTAGGGAACAGCATTAGGGAAAACCCTCCCGTTCAGTTCGCACCAGAACCTTCGAACGGACCAACCGTTCGTGCGAACATTTAGAACCCCATTGACGTCTATGGGACTCGAACGTTCAAATTCAAAGTGCTCATTTTAAAGCCTAATATGCAAGTTAATGTCGTAAAACGTCTTTGAGAACCCGGGTCTTGCCCCAGGGAACATGTATCAATGGAAAAAAAGTTTTAAAAACGGTCGTTTTTTCTGAAGCAGTGATTTTAATGATGCTTAAAGTGAAAAAAAAAGGAAAAAGTCCTTCAAATTTCGTACATGCTGGGTGTCTATAGTATGCCTGTGAAGTGGCACGTGTTTAGAACTGTCCCTGCACAAAATGAGATTACTATAAGAAAAAAGCAATTTAAAACTGCTTGCGGCTTTAATGTAATGTCTGGTCCCTGCAATATGGATGAAAATCATTGAGAAAAATCGCACAGACACAGACAGTACACACAACACCTAGCTTAAGGTGCACACTGCAGGGTTCACAGGCAGTACACACACCATGTAGCTTTAGGTGCACACTGCAGAGGACACAGGCAGTACACACCATGTAGCTTTAGGTGCACACTGCAGAGGACACAGGCAGTTCACACCACGTAGCTTTAGGTGCACACTGCAGAGAACACAGGCAGTACACACCACATAGCTTTAGGTACACACTGCAGAGGACACAGGCAGTACAACACGTGAGAATACTGCAGCTAGCACAATCACCTGCCTGCCAGTAAATTAGGAAGTGCGGATCTAGCTAAACTATACAGTGTATAAATATATATGCAACACCTGGGATGCATATATATCCTCTACACACTGTAACTTTAACTGTCTAGCCTGTCTGCCTGCCTGCCTGCTCTATCTACATAGTAAAAATGACATTCTCTCTCTCTGTCTTCTCTCTTTTAACCACCGCAACACACTACACAAGGCCGACCTGCAGGTGGACTTTTATAGTGTGGGGCGTGTACTAAACCCCCTGAGCCATAATTGGCCAAAGCCACCATGTCCCCTGGGGCAGGACCCAGGTCCTCAAACACTTTTTATGGCAATAACTTGCCATGAGGTGCTAGAACAGATTCAATGCATTAAGCCCTTTTCTATAAATTTCTGTAACACCTGGCAATGTTTCTGATTGCAGAAATGTCTTTGTTCACAAGATGGTGATGCCACCTATTACGTATCTAGATGACTTACTTTACACAGGAGCTGTGTGGGAGATGTACTCCAGTCTACTTTGTCATGTTTGTGATCTCAATTTTCCAATACAGTCTACTCTTTTTTTTTATGGTGGCTCCTGCAGGGGTAGCTCTACACTGCAAAAAGAGCAAATAAACAAATTACAATTTGCAGAAACCTATAGCATCTGTGTAGAATTCACTTGACCTACTGAAGCCTAACCAGTATATGATGGATTTTAATTGGTTGTTACTGTTACATTTTTGCTTGCATTAGTTTAAGGATTTCACCAAACGGTATGATTACATTAGCTGT
The DNA here is from genome assembly GCA_029574335.1 of Rana kukunoris. Lineage (NCBI taxonomy): Eukaryota > Metazoa > Chordata > Amphibia > Anura > Ranidae > Rana > Rana kukunoris. The sequence continues at coordinate 116,741,246 of CM056049.1, read as the reverse complement.
TTCTGATGGATTTCTTATAAAAAAATGTTGTTTTATGCCTCCATACCCTCATATGTGACATAGCATGACCCTAAATCACAATGACCCATCTAGAAATAGATATAGGTTGTGTAGCACTACCCCCGGGAGAGCTGCTGGTTTATTTTGGGTGGCATGTGACCTCTGTGACTCCGGCGTCTAGCGTAGTTGATGAGAGCTGTAGTAATGGAATGTCCACGCAGCAGGTGTCTTTTTCTTGTGCTTTTATTTACCCAACAACGTAAAACAGTTGAACTTGGTGAAAAATAGAAGAATAGCTGAGATGGAGAACACAGATTCAGGTGTAGGTAAAAGGGAAACAGTCCTGCTTTCAACGACAAACTTTCACTTTGCCACTTTAGCCAGAATGGGTATAGCGCACCTGGACAGGCCTCTCTCACAAGCCTGGCAGCCAGAATGTCACTCGAACTTGGGGTTAAGTCTCTGCCACAAACCCTCCCAATGGTTGAAAAAATTTGTAGTACAAAGTCCTCTTGACTGGACTTAACACCTGGATCTCCTTCAGATAGTTTAGATTAGGTTACCGACTGATAGGCGACCAACATCCAGCCTCTCAGTGTCAGGTTACCCTGGTCCCAGATGGATGGTCAGGCCCCTATTGGAACATCAGTCTCGCTTGGCACTCCTCAGGCAGACTCTCCACCAAACAGCTTCCTCCAACAGGACGGACAGCCCAGGACCTCTTTAGTTGGTGACTCAGTCGATTACTGAGTCCCAAGCGGCAGATCAATTGCTCTGGGCCAACGTGGTCCTGAAGCCAGGATCTCTGCGTAGCATGTGCACCTCAGGCCCGGAAAGGCCATTTTCCGGTGCGCCGTCAGATGACTACCCTGAAGATGGGCGCCACATAAGGAGAAGACCCAGGAAGATGGCGTCTGCCCCATAATTACCCCTCCCCAGCATGCACAGCGAGGAAGCCTCCTGATGCTGGGGAAAAGTATCGATCTATTGACTCCACTGCTGCCACCTGCCGACCTGGGGTGGAACTGCACCCAAGGAACAACAGCATGAGCCCACAGCACAGCCAAGCAGTGCTACTGACTTCCTAGATTTGCTTTTTAAATTCACCATAACAAATGTTCGTAATTGTTACGAAAAGTTAACGAAAATTCGTATTAAATTCTAATTGAATTTCGAACACGAATTACAAAATACAAACGGTCTACAAACAAACCCAGCAGGGAGTGGAACTCAGTACGGCACAGGGATGGTGGGAGCGCCTCATAATGAGCACAGCAGGGGTACAGCCCCAGGAGGAAGTCAGCACAGCACAGGGATGGTGGGAGTCCCTCATAATGAGCACAGCAAGGGGTACAGCTCCAGGAGAAAGTCAGTGCAGCACAGGTATGGTGGGAGCCCCTCATAATGAGCACAGTACAGGGATGGTGGAAGACCCTCATAATGAGCACAGCACAGGGATGGTAGGAGCCCCTCATAATAAGCACAGCAGGGGTACAGCCTCAGGAGGAAGTCAGCACAGCACAGGGATGGTGGGAGCCCCTCATAATGAGCATAATGAGTTGACGACTGCCCTATTGAGAAAAGTATTGTAGCCAGGACTGGCCCGTTATACCCCTTAGTTTGTATTTCGTAATTCGTGTCCGAAATTCAATTTGGATAAAATACAAATTTTCGTTGAAGGTTTGTTAACTTTTCGTAACAATTACGAACATTTCTTATGATGAATAAGCTTGGTGGGAGCCCCTCATAATGTGTACAGCCCCAGGAGGAAGTCAGCACAGCACAGGGATGATGGGAGGCCCTCATAATGAGCATAATGAGTCTATCACTGCCATATTGAGAAAGGTATTCTTCATCATGAGGAAAAATCGTAATTATTATGACAATAATAAAAGGATATTAACGAACATTCTTTATTTTGTCTGATTCTGAATCTCCCATCGACTACCAGTACCAGTCTCCCACACCCATATTAAAAAAGGTAATTTTCCCAATCCTCACTCAGCAGCAGAAAACCTCTGATTGGTCAACAAAACACCAGTCACGTTTCCGACCGCTGTAAGAAATTTGGATCTGAAATTCGTCAACGAAATTTCGCATTTCGTAAAAATCAGAAGCATAGCAATTCGGATTTTGGATGCTTCCGAATGTACAAATTCTCAATAAATACGTACGAATTTTTGATTCGTACGAACCGAATCGCACATGTCTACTTCATGATGCAGTAATCTAATCCCCTTGAGGAGTTTTATTTAAAAAACATACAATACTGTCGTACACCAATACAACGTTTAAAAAGCACAGCCACGGCTAGTAACCTGATTGGCTTGTGCGTGGTAACGTCAAAGATAAAGGCTCCACCTGACACGTTTCCCCATACAAGGCTTTGACTGGGAAAGGAGCTTGTGCTCCATTTAAACATATCGGATGTGGAAGCATACGTGGATACTTACTTGCCACTCATTGGAATTCAACATCGAAGCGGGAGCTTCATACAGCACGAGCAAGGTGTTTTTACTACCAATGGAATCCTTGGATGGTTCGTCTGTGGTTGTTTGAGTATCTTCTGATATGCCTGTTTGATCTCTATAACTTGAGATTCTCCCGATCTGGTAAGCAGTGTTAATCGTCTTTTTATTCTGATGAACAGAACATACATACTAAATCTGCAGCCTAGCCTGTTTATTCAATTTGTATTTCTCTCCATTGAACTTTTTCAACATTTATGGACTATTGAATCAATGTTTGTCCAAATGTGCTAGTACCTTATATTGGTCTTATATTTATTGGTGGACTAATTTTCCTTTACTATCAATGCTTGATGTTTCTTTGGTTTGCATCAGCATTTGTTTTATCACATCACTCATTTGTGGACTTATTAGAATTTCCTTTGTGTGGTAGCGCAATTAATTGTTTTACATTTGCATGAACTGAATATTTTTTTTTTTTTTAGTTGCAGCACCACCTACATTTATTATACACAGTGTATTTGAGGCTCACTTTGGAACTTTTTTCACTATCCTTTTGTCGCTATTATTGATTTGGTAAAGGGTTCTATCACAGATTTCTTCACCTAATACAATAGATATAGGTTGCATCACTGCCAGTGAGGGCCAAATGATGCATGCTGTCACCTACTGTACCATAAAAGGCCTTACCATTTTTTTTCTATGGTATGGCTTAGGCATCAGCATTTTCTTCTGGGTCTGCAGTTGTAGTTTAATTTACTAGCTGGTGGTACTGCTGTATCCTGACCCACGTCTATGGGGGGCAGCCACTGCAAAAAAAACTAATGATTTTACCAACAGTTGCACAAATCAAAATAAATCTAGTTCAATATTGACAATATTTCTGCTCATCCACTCTTTATGACCTTTGTATTTACTTTGAAATATGGCATTTCTTTGGAAATAGAAAAATGTACAGTAAGTACTGTCAACTTTTATTAAATCTTAACTTTGGCTTCTGTAAAAATTGAGTTTCAAAGAAAAGTACAAGAATGCCTGCTATCAGTACATTCAGTGAAATTGGTAAAAAAAAAACAGGTAAATGTCTAGCAATAAAAATACAAACTGTAGTAGTATTAATACATAGCAAATCTGGAAAAAAAGAAAGCAGCTACCAATTTTGTAAACTGTTGCAAAATCTTTTAGACACTTACATACTGTATATTTATGGACAATAATTAAGTCCAATTTTGCATGATGCATTAGAGTTGTTGACATGGTATGGACAGTGGGTATAATGCAGTTTGGTATGATGCTTTCCTAATACCCACCTCTACAGCTAGTTACTCTTACCGCGTACACACGATCGGTTTGTCTGATGAAAACGTTCTGATGGACCGTTTTCATCAGACTTAACCGATTGTGTGTGGGCCCCATGGGTTATTTATCCACTGGTTAAAAAATTAGGAACTTGTTTTAAAATGATCTGATAGATAAAAAACCTATAGAAAAAAAAGGTCGTCTTTAGGCACGTCCATCGGTTAAAAATCCACGCATGCTCAGAATCAAGTCAACGCATGCTTGGAAGCATTGAACTTCATTTTTTTCAGCACTTTGTTGTGTTTTACGTCACCGCGTTCTGACACGATCATTTTTTAACTGATGGTGTGTAGGCACGACTGATCATCAGTCAGCTTCATCGGATAACTGATGGAAAAATCCATCAGACAGTTTTCATCGGATGGACCGATCGTGTGTACAGGGCATCAGATGTACAAATCAAATTTTACAAAAAGGGGACAAGTAGAAGGCACAGACAAGAAAAACTAAATGTGCTAAAGCTAAGAAGGACCCAGAAAAAAAGGATATTAGTTAGCTAGCAAAAAGTAGATAAAAGCAAGCCTGGGGGAAGTCAAAAAGCAATGGGTGGTTGGAGTGGGGAAAGCAAAGTACTCATTACAAAACCAGTGGTGGTTTTGCTACTCCAGACCTCTTAAATGCTGACCTCTGAGCTTCTGCATCAGGGGAGAGAAAGAGCATGTGAAGGGGTTTGAATCAGAGAAAAGGTTCACTCTTGTGATAGTGAAGGTAGGAGTAACGAGTAGGCCTCACTTAGCAATGTCCCAGGAGTATTCCAGTCAGGCTTAGGGAAGTATGTAAATGGCTTACACCTTTAGCAAGGACATTATTCAACTTTAGTTAGAGCTGCACACTTTTTTTTTTTTTTTATCTACAAACACCCCTTTTCCACATAAGAAGTTTTTTTGGAAAGGCAAACTAACCCTTTAACCCCTGTGAAGATCCATTTCGGTAATTGCACAAACCTGTTAAAGAAGAATGTCTTTAAGGTTTCAAGTCGTATGTACCTCTCCATGCACCAGGATCGACCTCCCAGGCTGTAAATCATATTTATTTTTACAGGTGACAGGGGGACAGGGGGACATGTCAAGGATGCCTTATATCTCCCTTTCAGTTTGCACTAGAGCTTTTAGATGCTGCTGTTGTGTTAAACCTGGATATTGTGGGGTATTCAACCTCTCGCTCCCAATCCGATTAAGCATGTATGCAAATTATATTTTTTTAATCCTGGTCCAGCCTGTAGTTTCCTTACCCAACTTTTTATGAGTTTTGAAAGATGTTGCATCAATCTCTGGATTGAATGTAAATATCAATAAAGCCATGCCCGTCAATTTCCCTGAACCTCAATGTGCAGCTTTGATCTCCTCTTTCCCTTTTGGTCCATGACATCCATTTCTTACCTGGGAGTTACACTTGGCCCTACTTTGCAATCATTATTTTCTAAAAACTACCCTCCACTTATCTCCAAAATCTGAAGTATTCTCAAACTGTAGAGCTTGTATCAAATGTTTTCTTTTTAAGCAGAGTAACGGCCATAAAAATTAACACTCTTCCTAAGCTTCTATACCCATTTATGGCTCTTCCCATTCGTCTAACAAAATAATTTTTGGATCCTTTCCCAATCACAATAAATTTGATTATATGACCCATGTCATCCTTTTTTTTTCTCCCAGCATTACTCTGGTCTAAGAGCATTTTGGTTAAAGATATCACCCCGCTTAATTGTGTTGTTGCACAATTCCTTCAAATTTGGTTGTTCTATTAATGGAAATATAATTTGGTCTACCCCACACCACTCCAGGCCTACTTTTTAGGAGACCATGCTTTTATCGCAGGCTTTTTTATTGATTCAGACTTTTCCTGCTCGATATCCCAAAAACAAATTTGTCAATTTGTCTTCTTTTCATCTCTTCAAGCAGTTAGGCTCCCTATCTTGAGCATTTTCGATTATCTACAGATCTGTCACTTTTATTACACTTTCTACGATTCGACACAAGATTCGCCTCAACCATCTAAGAAAAGGTTTGCCAAAACACCCCAAGGGGCAAGAGTCTCATTTCAGATCTTTACAACCTTATGTCTTCTGCCGACTCTAAGGTGAAATTTCCATGGTCTTATCATAAGCACCTCTTTCCTCAAAGCCCCTGCCCCCCCCCCCCCCACTGTTGGTCTCCACAGCATTTTTCTGATTGGTTGTACAAATACCCTTCTGTGACATATACACATTTATGTTAACCTATGTTGTCTTTTAACCATGTCTAAGCTATGACTAAGCACTGAGCTACAGTGTGAAACGCGTCAGCTTCTGTTCTATTTTTTGCAGTGGCATATATTTTTTGTGACCTATTTTAAAAAAAGTGCGGCCATCCATGTTTTCTTCCGTGTTTTCGCATGTCTTTTAACCATGTTGACATTCTTGTGCTATCTCTATGTAATTTTATTAGAAACAATAGAGATGAGGTATACTCCTGTTTCCTGGATTTTTGTACCTTGTGAGTATCATTGTATGGAGATGGAGGTGCATGACTCTACCCAGCCATGACCTAATTTAAAGTCCCAAATTTCCCCTCCCCTTGTACTAGTATCATTGTTTGTACTGTATTGTTGTACTACTTTTTGTAATGGGAATTTTGACTCTATGCTTGTACTGCTATACATTTTAAAACTGGTTAATAAAAGATAGTAGGCAAAAAAGTGGAGAAGCCTCTCACTTTACAACAAAAACAAAAGTCAATGTTTATGTAAAAGAATTCCATTTGTTTACAATATTTTAAAACATTTCCTATGTTTACTCCCTTGGTTTTATTATAAACCTTTATTTTATTTTTTAAGCTCAAATTTAATAGTATTAAAAGCGAAGTAAAGTATTTTTTTTTTTTGCAGTTTTATACTTACCTAGGTGGATCCAGAATTGGTCCGATGCTGCATCTGTCCTCCGACACCTCTGCACTGAGAACCGAGCGATCGGACACCATGATCACTGTGAGCAGAGAGCTGTAGACTATCAGCAACAGCTCTCTGCTCTTCCCCCTCCACGCTCACTGGAGTGCTGGACTGTGAAGGGTGTGGGGGTGGCCAACTCAGCCTCTCAGTGTATCAGTATCAGTCCAGAGTATCAGTCCAGGCACCTGGCGGATCCAGACTTTATTGTCGTGATGACATGGTGCCTGGACTGACAATACGTGACATCAGCAGAGAGTGAACTTTAGCCCACTCTCTTCCGAAAACGTGTCACAGGAGTGCAGAAAGAACTGCACTCCTGTGATCTATAGGAGAAGTCCAACCAGGAAAACTTTGCCTGGACTTCTCCTTTAAAGGTCAATAATTCACTTTAGCAAATAAAAATAACACTCGGGCTATGTTGTAAATATTGAACCAAATTTAATTTTTGCCGCAAAATCAGCCATTAATTCTCATCAACTGTATTAAAGTGGCTGAGTACCTGCAGAAATATATCCCAATATAACACGTTGTCACATGTGACACTGATAAACATTCACAAGCCACTGTTTTCATATTTGTTTTGCAAGATATTGGACTTTTAATTAAAAGGTCGAAGACAGAGAACAGCAGCTCTAATTATGATAAGTGTTGCAGTGTTGAATTTGGTGTATTAATGGGTTTGAAGCTCAATAAACATTTTGGCCTAGGTGGTCTATAAAGTGTCAGCTGTTAAAGGGGTAAACAAATGGATGATTTATTATTTTGAAGAGAACCTGTAATGACTAGGCTTGTGCTGGAATGTAAATATTTAGTCTGTAATCATTATAACATTTAAGAAAGATTTATATTATGCCATATTTAGCTTTACTTTACACAATCTGAAAATCTGACACTTTAACTAAAGTTTAAGTTATCAGCTGTTTAACTTCACTTTCTGCATCCTTAGAACAAAAGATATGTTTTCTGTCAGGTGAGGTTTGGGGTAAGCCAGCAAGTGGCATGCTTCAGGGACCCCCTGATACTTTGATTATCTCTGCAACTGTGTTTTCTATAATCCTGAGCTGGGATGAATCCTGAAATCAAAGTCTTGCTCTACAAGGTATAGGTGGCCATAGACATGAGATGATCTTCATATTTGTAGACATTAGCAAAGTGCTCCAGATACACCCGATAAACTACTCACAGGGAAACATATCTGTAACCTGTACTTGGTCATTGCAACCTATTTCTCTTACTTTAGCCTTCGATGACAACCAGAGATTTCTGGGGGTATTCTGTATTTCATGTCCATTGGTATAAACATCCACTCTTAAGTGAATGTATTCATGCTTATACAGGAATATGAAAAAAAGGGTTGGACAGCTGGATTGTGTTTGCTTTTGTTTCAATATCTATGGCTACCTTGCAACTTATGCCGCGTACACACGACCACTTTTTGGGTTGTAAAAAATTACGTTTTTTTTATGTAATAAAAAACGATAGTGTGTGGGCTCCAGAGCATGTTTCACAATGTAAAAAATGGGCATTAAAAATTTCGAATGTGCTCTAATTTTTCACAACATTTTTAACGTTGTCGTTTTTAACGTCGTAAAAAATGGTTGTGTGTGGGCTTTGACGACGTGAAAAAAATGTGCATGCTCAGAAGCAAATTATGAGATGGGAGCGCACGTTCTGATAAAAAAGCACATTCATCAAGCTGTAACAGACTGAAAAGCGCAAATCGTTTTTTACTGACACGGAATCAGCTAAAGCAGCCCCGGGGGTGGCGTCATCCGAATGGAACTTCCCCTTCAAAGTGGCGTCGTACGTGTTGTACGACGGCATTTTTTTTTTCACAATCGTGTGTAGGCAAGGCCGTTTTAATGATCAGGTTAAAAAAAACTTTGTTTTCTAGACCATTAAAAACTTATTTTTTTACAACCCGAAAAACGGTGGTGTGTACGCGGCATCAGTCTTTGGAATTACCAAAAAAATCCAGATGTATATTTTGCAACATTTTATGGTCCAATATTCCTGGTTTCAAGTTCAAAGATAATTTTCTCTCTGTTAACCATTAAGCCATACAAGGTAATAATTTTCTTTTCCTAGTATAGAAGTATTTTCTTTTTAAGACCTTTCCAGCTTAAGGGGTTTTCCGCTTTTATTTATTTTTCTACTGATATTGCCCTCAGGCCTGTACTGACCTGACTTATCCCTTGCTAATCTGCTTATATTGTTCAAAACAAGAGAACTTCTTCCTTGATGTATTAATGTCAGTAAACTGTCTCACTGCAGAGCAAGGAGACAAATTGTTATTCTGCCTTTAGTTCTATTCATACAGTTTGCTTTAAACTGATGTAAGAAGGTAGAAAATCCCACAAGAGTTGGCAATTTGCCTTTTATGCTATGATGATGCTTTTGGAATGTTAAGACAACTTGTATTTCATGTATTCTGCGCACATCCTTCATAAAATTAAGTCCTGCGTACTGCTTAATGGGAGTTAAAACAATTCATCGTTAAAAAAGGATTTCAGATTCTGTTCATAGAATATTTTTTTTATATGATTTATGGGGATGCTTTGCAAACTTCTCGCCTTTTATGGAAAGGCAGTTGTCCACCTCTTAGCAATTTGTCACTATCATTGATGATTTACTTTATGCTGAAAATTCAAGTCAGCTACATCCATGCTTCCAAGGTTTCTCTTTTTCTTTCTTAAAAATGAACAAGTGGCAAGGTCTCTAATGTTTACCGGGGCAAGGCTTTATAGTGCACGTTGGTTGCCCTTGAGCACCAATCTCAAAGGAACACTGTTGCATGTAACAAGTGCTGTCATTGTTACACCATGCCTTTGTTTACCATGCAAAGGCCATATGAATGATTGATTGTGATTCTTTGGTATAACTGCACCAGTTACAATGTGTCCCCTTTGTCTTAGTTGAATGAATGAATAAAGGTTTATTTATATAGCAAATACCTTATCTTTTGGAACAATATTTTTTTTTAGGGATTAAACTTTGTAAATACATTCAAATCACACAAAATAAGATTACAGGAGTAAAATGTGAGAAGTCAATGAATTTGGATTAAATGAAGTTTAGATGCTGTCAATGGCACATCATAAAGTGGCATTTATGCTTTAAACTGAAAGCTGTTATATTTTAATAGCTATAAACAATTGTGCAGCTACAGGCATCATTCAGATATCCATCTCTTCAGCCTGCGATCCATGTGTACCATAAGAATGATGATAGCGGCCGCTTGATCATTCTTATAGGCGACGGGAGGGGACGTTCCACCCTCCCGCCGCCATCCAGTGCTTCTCCGGGCTCTCCCGTGCCATCGGAGACCCGGAGAAACAATCTGCCGGCGCCGGATGGGAGGCATAGAGATGACTGATGACCAGATGGTCACTAGTTATCACTATGATCGTCGGAGGCCCGGGCACGATGTTATGACGTCACGCCGGGGTATCGTAATGTAAACAAAGCCGCAATCACGGCTGAAAGCATGAAATCCGTAATTTTTTTCACGATTTTTATGCTTTCCAGCCTGGAGGAGAGATGTGGGGTCTTATTGACCCCGCATCTCTCCATAAAGAGTACCTGTCACAAACCATTCCTATGACAAGGGATGTTTACATTCCTTATACAGGAATAAAAGTGATTAAAAAAATGTAAAAAAAGTGTAAAAATAAAATAAATGAGGTAAATAAAAATAAAAAATAATAACACAACTTTTTAAATGCCCCTATCCCCGGTAGCTCGTGCTCAGAAGCGAACACACACGTAAGTCCTGCCCACATATGTAAACGCCGTTCAAACCACACATGTGAGGTATCGCCGCATGCGTTAGAGCACCTGCAACAATTCTAGCACTAGACTTCCTCTGTAACTCTAAACTGGTAACCTGTAAAAGAAAAAAAATAAGCTACGCCTATAGAGATTTTTAAGTATTTACTCGGCGTAACTTCATCTTTCACATTATACCAAAAAATTGGGATAACTTTACTGTTTTGTTATTTTTTAATTCATTCCCCAAAAAAAGGCGTTTGAAAAATTAATGCGCAAATACCATGCGAGATAAAAAGTTGCAATGACTGCCATTTTATTTCCTAGGGTGTCTGCCAAAAAAAACATATATAGTGTTTGGGGGGCACCAATACCCACTTCCTAATCAGGCCAATTTTGATCGTTCAGCACTCTCACATTTTAAATTCCAATTACTCAGTAACCAGTTTCTGCAACACTGTACCCATATGAAACAGAGCTTTCTTTTGATGGTATTTAATCACCACTGTTTTTTTTTTTACGCTATAAATGAAAAATGGCCAACATTTTTTTATTTTTTATTTATAAATTTTGTCCAAAAGTTATACTGCTACATATCTTGTTTATCATATGTGGTCTTTGTGAAAGTTAAGGAGTCCACAAGCTATGATGACAATCAATGAAAATTTATCACACCTGATATAGACACCTCTCATTTCTCATTTCTTACAAGACAAGCCAGGAAAGTACAAATACCCCCAAAGTACTCCTTTTGGGAAAGTAGACATGCCAAGGTATTTAGTAAGAGGCAGGAAGTTGTAACTTTTTCCCACAATTGCAAAATGAAGATTTTGTTTTCACAAAATTATCATATTACCAAGTTATTTCTAACACACTGTATAGGCATACATGCAACTACATCCTGAGTATGGTGATTTCACATGTGTGAGACTATTACACTATCTGGCCACATACAGAGGCCCAACATCCAACTAGCACCTCCAGGCGTTCTAGAAGCATAAATTACGGACAACCTATTAGGCCGCGTACACACGATCAAACTTGTCTGCTGAAACTGGTCCGCAGACCAGTTTCAGCGGACATATCCAACCGTGTGTACAGGCTAGCAGACAGGTTTTTCCAGCAGACAAGTTTTAAAGTATGCTTTAAAACTTGTGTGCTGGAAACCCGTCCGTCCGACATGTCCGCTGGTTAGTAGGCCTAACCAGCGGACAAAAATCTCCCGCATGCGTCGAATGGATTCGACGCATGCGTGGAAGTATTTTACTTCCTGGAGTGGTGACGTGGTGGCATCAACGTCACCGCCACGTCACCGCGTCCTCAGCCCGAGGGGATTTTCGTCCGATGGTGTGTACTCGCCATCGGACCAAATTCCGATGAGACATGTCCGCTGGAAACGGTCCGTCTGTACGCGGCCTCACAGTTTTGAAGGCCCTGGAGCACCAGGACAATCAAAATGGCCACACAATTTCCCCCCTTTTGGAAAGAAAACACCCCAACGTATATTCTATGAGGCATTATGAGTCTTTTGCTACACCACCTGAGTATGATGATACCACAGGTGCCAGGCTTTTACACAGCATGGCTATATACAGAGGCCCAACATTTACGGGGCACCGTCAGGTGCTCTAGGGACATAAAATTAAAATAAAATTTCCTGACTACATATTACACTTTTTTGTATGGTACTGTAGGGCACTGATAAGCACTGTAGTGGCACTGATGTGGCATGGATGAGCACTGATGCGGCATGGATGTGTCATGAATGACCACAGATGAGGCACGGATGAGGCCAGATGAGGCATGGATGTAGCATGGATGGGCATGGATGAGCTCTGATGTGGCATGGATGAGCACTGATGAGGCATGGATATGGTATGGATGGGGCATGGATGAGGCAAGAATGAGGGCTTATGTGGCATGGATGGGCATAGATGAGACACAAATGGGCATGAATGAGGTACAGATGAGGCATGGATGAGGCACATGTGGAACGGATGAGCGCTGATGTGGCATGGATGGGCATAGATGAGGCACAAATAGGCATTAATGAGACACGGATGAGGCATGGATAAGGCCCATATGGGCTTGCATGAGACACAGATGAGGCATGAATAAGGCACAGATGGGCATTGATTAGGCACCGATGGGCGTAAATGAGGCATGGATGAGGCACAGATGGGCATGAATGGTGCATGGATAAGGCATGGATGAGGCACAGATGAGCATGAATGAGGCACAGATGGGGCATGAGTGAGGCAAAGATGGGCATGGATGAGGCACAGATGAGCATGCATGAGGCACAGATGGGCATGGATTAGGCACAGGTGGGCATGAATGAGGTACAGATGGGGCATGAATGAGGCACAGATGGGCATGGATTAGGCACAGGTGGGCGTGAATGGTGCACTGCACGGATGAGGCATGGATGGGGCACATATGGGAATGAATGAGGCACAGATGGGCATTGATGAGGCACAGTTGGACATGGGTGAGGCACAGATGGGCAAGAATGAGGCACGGGTGAGGCATGGATAATGCACAGATGGGCTTATCGCCATTGGAAGATTTCCCCTCTATTACTTTTCTGGGGACAACCCAAATGTTGATATTTCCTTTACTTTCACTTTCGATCATAATGGTAAACAGGACATATAGAGAAGGTGAATCTTCTTAACAGGAGCACAAACAGTAATAAAATCTGACAAGTGTTCTAATCCCTCTCCACTCCATCCAAAACTACAAAAAAAATGTTTTATCCTTCGATATACTTTAAACTCTGTAACAGCTGCTAGTTGATGCAGCCGCTGCTGATAGCATATAGAATAAAATGTAATTATTAAATGACACTCAATAGTGAATATGTGGTAAATAGTTCAAGTGAAAACGGCCCACACAATGATACTGAGTCTAAAAAATCCCAAAAATATATAAAAATGTATGAAAAATTTACTATTGTGCTGTATTTTTATACATTTTTTTATTATTACATAATTTAAAAAAAAAAAATTATACACTTTTATAGCTTTTTCAAATTTTTATGTCCACTAGATGGCGCAGATTTATATTGCTCATAAACCTATTTCTAGTTGAAATGTATCTTATGGCCCCTTTTCTATATTGCCACTAGAGGTCACTGTTATACATGTCAGTTAGGATGAGGAACTTCTAATTGAGGTTCTGAAGGGGTTTTTATGTACTTATTTCTTGTGTAGTTTATCAGTTTATTGTTCCACTCTTTGGTATATTTACCTATAAAATACTGACTAGCATACCTTTTAAAACCTTTAGTACCCGTGGGTTTCCCTGCGGGGGGGGGGGGGGGGGGTTCTCTACTTATTGCGGTAATATAGTACAGTTTTCATTTGGTTGGTATTATCTATGTATCCAAAAAATGAGGAGTATTGCTATTCGATCTTTGTTTTTATATTAATATATCTTGGAAATTGATGTATGTACATCAAGGCAGGATGATCTGATGATTCACTCAGCACCATAGCAATTTGTAAACAAATTAAGGCTCTTAAATCCAAGCACTCATTATTAGACTCCATGTGACGCAACACTTCGGGAGGAGCTAGTGACATCACGTCCAGGTTCTTGGGAAACACGGCAGAAGCTGTGAGGAGGTGAACCTCTAGTTGTATGACCATTTTAGGCTATACACAAGATGATGGCTATGTAAGTCGCCAATTTTATGTTAAATAAAAATGCATTTGTTCAAGCAATATTGCACAATGAAAGTCTTCAGAGTTACTTCAGAGAAGCAACTTTTCAAGTGCACGTGAGGAGATACAGTGGACCAGAGATACAGCAGTGTTTCCTTTCAGGATTACTAAAGACTATTTAACCAAAGGCATAATTAGACCTGAGAGGTAATTTCCTAAGGTGAATGTGCAATTCACCTGAAGATGGTGGTGGTGGTTTTATATCACTAAATTGTATTACTACGTGGTGGCACATATTGAATCACAGTTTCTAAAGAAAGATCCTAGACTAAGGCCTTGTACACTTTGTTTTTGCTGACGAGATTCTTGGGAAGAATGTCTTGCCGCCAGAGTGTACACACACTCGCTTCAAAAGAACCGTGGTTCTCTTGAAAGGCAAGAACACGGTGGCGTCATCATGTACGACGAGCATGCGTTTGTCACATTCGAAGCCGTCACCGCCATCTTGCTTCACCCAACCTATGCCGTGGAAGCTACCGTGCATGCGTCAAAGTCATTTCGAGCATGTGCGGGTTTCCACGACGACAGGTAAGTATAAACACTCTCGGGTTTCTGGTCGGGAAACAGGCCGACAAGAATCTCGATGAGAAAATAGAGAGCAGGATCTCTAATTTTTTCGTCGAGATTCTGGTCAGATTTCCAGACAAGAAACCTGAAAGCCACGTACACACGCTCGGTTTACTCGGCGTGTGTACCCGTGCGTGTGTACGTGGTTTCAGTATCATTATGTAGGTTGTTTTCACTTGAACTATTTACCAAATATTCACTAGACATGTGCATTCGTTTTTTGGGTATTTTCGTTATCGTTTTAACAAACGAAAACAAACACTCAGAATCTGAAATCCGAAAGATTCAACATAAAAAAATGCTTTATTTTCATTTTCGTTGCTACAACAGTTCGATATAGATAGAAAATTCGACATGACGCTGACAATAGCAATCTGTGTCTATCGAACCTGCGGTCGAATGTGCCTAACCTTAACTCTATTAGTCCAAGATTGTTCTACATAGAGAGAAAAGATTCAACAGAGAGAAAAAAATCGACATTATAGAGACAGTGTTGGGGTAGATCATTCAACATGAACGATGAAATTTCGACGAAGCAGCGAAAAACATACACATGTTGAATCTGTCATTGAAGGCTTATGATGTCTGTCAAAAGTTCTAAGAAGATTTTAAGAAGCAGCTAAACTGTACGACGCCGCAATCGTACATTTCCGGTCAAATGCTCGGCCCATAGGCTATAGAAGAATTGGAATGTTGGTTGACTAGTAATAATAATTTATGAATATAATTACTACTAGTGTCATATAACAATAGAATTCTTCTATAGCTTGTAGGCGGAATATTTGACTTGAAATGTACAATTGCGGCGTCGTGGAGTTTAGCTGCTCCGTGGAATCTTCTTAGAACATTCGAAAGACACCATGAGCCTTCAATGACAGATTTTCGGACAAATGTATTTTTTAACTAAAAAAAATAAATAAAAGCTAATTTCAAGAGTAACTAAATAAATGTATATTTAGGATGTAAACGAAATTTCGAAACAAAATATTTCAATGTGCACATGTCTAATATTTACTATTGAGTGTCATTTAATTAATTTTCATTACATACCTTAACAGTGAAGTTTTCACTTGGTCGCTGTGCTTTTCTATGCAATGCAAGCAGATCATGGCTGGTGGGAGGGACTGGCAAGGTGTTTACCAAAACCATTAAAGCTCTCTGTCTCAGTACCCCTCTCAAATGCCATTAGCCCTGATGCAAGCAGTGGGCTGGCTCCTAGAAGTGAAACAAATACAGTAAAACCTTGAATTGCGAGCATAATTAGTTCTGTAAACATGCTTGTAATACAAAGCACTCATGTATCAAAGCAAATTTTCCCATAGGAAATAATGGAAACTCAAATGATTAATTCCACAACTATTTATTCATGAGTCCTTCAGTTTATATTACATATAACAAGATTATAGCAATGTTAAAGTTTGTGTAACCATAAAATATCCATCCGCAAATGGACTCCACAAGGGGATTAGAAGCAAAATCCAGCAAAAGCTACAGAGTATAAAAGAGAAGAGAGGCTCCTCTAAGTGTAACAATATGGTTACATTTAATGAAGGTACAACATTTACCAACTCACATGGTTGATGATTAAAAGAGGCACATCTAAGTATGCAGGCATCCGGGGTAAATCTGTCCACATAGACCGTCCTCCTCACCGCCAGATCACACCACTATCAGTCTTCACTCATGACCGGGAAGACTACCCTGCAGTAGAGCAAGTAAAACACTCATGGAGCTTCACGTGGCGGCGTAGCGTATCTTATTTACGATACGCCGCCGCAACTTAGAGAGGCATGTGCTGTATTCACAAAGCTAGGCAGTGGGCGTGTTTTAGTATAATGATCCGTGACCCCATGCAAATGATGGGCCGAACGAATGGCGCATGCACAACTTGACGGCGTCGTTCCCTGGCCCATACCTTAGCATTAGCTGTGCCTCATATAAGCAGAGGTAACTTTACACCTGACGTAAGCCTTATGCAAATCACGTATATGAAGCGGCCGAGCGCATCTATGTTCGTGAATCGGTGTATCTTGCTCATTTGCATATTTTACATGGGAACACGGAATGCGTCCAGCGTAACTATGCGCCCACGATACGCCGGCGTAGGCAAGTTACGCCGGACAACTGATGCCATGTTTTTTGGCGTATCTTGCTTTGTCAATCGGCACAAAGATGCAATGGCGTAACTTTAAAATTACGGCGGCGTATCTGGAGATACGCCAACGTAACTCTTTGTGAATCTGGGCCCTTGTGTTTAAAGGGGTTGTAAAGGTTAGTTTTTTTATTTTCTAAATACGTTACTTTAAGCTAGTGCATTGTTGGTTCACTTACCCTTTCCTTCAATTTCCCTTCTAAATGTTTTTTTTCTTTGTTTTCTTAGTATGAATTTCTCACTTCCTGTTCCTCCTCAGTAGTGTGTTCAGTAAGCTGTTCTAAATGACTTTCCACCGCTCAGATGATGGTGGAAAGCTTACTGAGGAGAAACAGGAAGTGAGAAATTCAAACAAAGAAAAAAACATTTAGAAGGGAAATGGAAGGAAAAGGTAAGTGAACCAACAATGCACTAGCTTAATGGAACCAATTATAAAAATAAAAGACAAACCTTTACAACCCCTTTAAACTTACATCTCCCGTTCTATCTCTTCGTGAGAGATCACGAGTATGCCTGCGGCGATCAAGTCTGTGGGACCCACGGTCGGGTATACGAAGATTGTGGCGGGCGCGCTTCTTAAAGGGGATGTAAATACGTTCTTCTGCCTGCCCGTGCCATTCTGCAGATATATATCTGCGTGCGCCAGGCGGCAAGCGGATAAAGATATCACTTTATGGGTAGATGTCAGTCTGAGGAAATGGACATTGCTAGGCAGGATACACCTGCATGCATTCTCTCCGAAGTAATGCCCACATGTGATGCTGAGCCTCCATCATTGAAATAATTGAACTTTTTACGGAAAAAAAGCAGCAGTCTAGGTACAGGAATAATGGGGAGAAAAGGACTAGAGGATGCTGGTGGTCCTCCAATCAGGAAATATCTGACTACTGTACACTGAGAGAAGCTTACAATGTGCAGTGAATTCTGAGTCAGGCCCGTCGGAACAGGACAGGCAAAGCAAGCAATTGCTTGGGGCCCCGAGCTGGCCAGGGGCCCCAGCAGGACGGGCCCTTGCCACTCCGCTGCACAGCCGCTTCCTATAAGTGCTGCAGCCTTCTGTAGCTTGGCCGAGCTCCTCCTGCAGTCCGGCCCGATACCCTAACCGCGCGGTACAGGAGATTCAGTGTCCTGTTTCCGGCCGGACTGACAGGAAGTGCACACTTGCTTTTAGTCCGGCCGGGAACAACAAACTGAATCTCCTGGCGTGCGGTAGGGAGGGGGGTAAAAAGAACATGGGGGAGGAATGCTTATCAGAACAGCCCCTCCCTTCTCCACGCTCTCTGTCCACACTGACTGTGTCTGTGTGTGACAGGTGTACCGCAGCACAGCACCCCTCAGCACCCCCCGTCTCCTGGCCGTGTCAGTCACAGTGTGGAGGAGATATGGAGGATGCCGCGCGATGTATCATGGTAGTGTGGCGCCTGGCGGCTCACAGGCTTGGGGGACAGGTGGGGACATTCCTTATAAAGGCCCTGATCTAAGTGAACAATTTTAGTACAGATAAGCCTGCACGACTGAAAAACTGAAAATAAGGCTGGAGTTCAGTTTTATTATAGATAGAAGAGAGATGCTGTAGCTTCTGTGAGGTATTTATTGCCATCTGCTATATTCTTATTGAACAAACAAGACCACCTCCTTTGGGACTTTTTAGGCAACACCATTCACAGTGTGTATATTTCTTAGTTTACATCATCAAAAGAATGAGCACAATTAAAATCCCATAGCGGCTGGCATTTTGTACAACATTTCATGCATGTTAACGTCTGAAATATACCCAAATTTGACCTAGAAAGGGATCATGCAAACATTGATTTATGGTTTATGTTTCTGTAAATATCCCAAGGCTAAGACAGATCCAACGTGTTTGGAAAAAAATCTTCTACAGGGTACAGAGTATCTACAACAAAATCATTTTTTTTACAACTTATCCATTGATTACCACCTTTTATAACTAACATTTGTATTCATACTCAGTTGTGTAATGATGTAAGTACATACAGTACATATCAACCATATACAGTATATCCCCACTGGAGAGATTTCTTCTCACTTCCTGTCAGGACAAGATGATGTGATGTGACATTTCTCCAATGGTAACACAGCCAAAAAACATTTTTTTAGTGAAGTGAGGAAGGGTTTGAACTTCTGTTAATAATTTTAAGCAATGTGGCAATGGTGTCCCAGTCAGAAATAAACACCTGAAAGGAATTATAACTACTTTTCTATAATTATTTACAAAAAAATTCAGGAGTTGACCTTTAACCTCTTTAAGACCAGCTGCCGTCATTATATTGCTGCAGGTTGGCTCTCCTGGGCGAATCGCCGTAGATATATATAAAAAAAAAAAACACAATACGTGTATATTGATTGGTTTGTGCAAAGGTTATATTGTCTACAAAATAGGGAATAGAGAGTGAAAGGGGATACGCGTACGAGCGCCCATGGCATGACGTAGGAGCTGATGCACGTGATGTCTGCAAGCCACCCACAATTGCTCCACAGAGAGCCAGAATGGAAATCTTTAATTGTAAACAGACAGATTCCTGTTCTGGCAGGGGAGGAGAGACAGATCTGATGTTCCAGTTATTAGGACCAGCGATCTCCCTCCTCCTCCAGTCAGGCCCAAACCCCCCCTGTTAGAGACACCTCCCAGGAAACACATTTAATTCCATGATCACCCCCTGGTGTTAACCCCATCCCCTGACAGCGACATTTACACAGTAATCAGTGAATTTTTATCACTGTATAAATGTCCGTTGTGCCAAAAATGTGTCAAAAGTGATCCGATCTGTCTGCCGCAATGCCGCAGTCCTGCTAAAAATTTCAGATCGACGCCATTACTATTTTGCGCAAACCAATCAATATATGCTTATTATATTTGTTTTAACAAAAATATGTAGAAGAATACATTCTGGCCTAAACTGATGAATTTGTTTTTGATTTTTACTTTTGGGATATTTATTATAGCAAAAATCTTTAAAAAAAAAATATTTTTTTTTTCAAAATTGTCTCTCTTTTTTTGTTTATAGTGCAAAAAATAAAAATGGGTACAATGTTTGGGTACAATGTCGCACGACCGCGCAATCACCAGTTAAAGTGATGCAGTGCCGGATCGCAAAAAATGGCCTGGTCATTGAGGGGGCAAATTCTTCTGGTCCTTAAGTGGTTAAAGCCCAACTCTTGGCTTACTAACCTGATATTATAAAACAGATGCAGCAATATTCTGAACTTTTGAAATGGTCTTTTTTTTGTCAACATTTTTACTTCATGTCTGCAAAGTGTCACAAACTCTCTGGGAAATGTTCAAGGTTTTCTTGTTATAAGAAACACAATTCTCACTGGATCTATTGTCATGTTTGTTTCAAAAGGATTTTGTACACTTACTAGATTGCTGCTATGAGCAAAACATATTTTATTCCACATAGAATCCTTGGCATAGCTAAAGAAATATATTTTACATACAGTACTGTCTATCATGAATCTATTTGCATGTGGGGTCCAGTGATGACATACCAAATATTTCCCAGCCAACATTTATTGAATATCCAACTTATTCGAGAATGCATCTATTTGAAATTGGTATATGTACTCCATTGGATATAAATACTGGGTAAAAACTGGGCATAACTGACACATTTTCTGCCTACTTACAGATAAATTTACAGAGGAAGATGAGAGTCACAGGTGTCATCACACAAGGAGCAAAAAGAATAGGCAGCCCAGAATATATCAAGTCATACAAGATTGCGTACAGTGATGATGGAAAGTCATGGTCAACATATAAAGTAAAAAAAATGAGTGAAGACATGGTAAGAAATCTGCTTATACTTGTGTTAAATAAAAGGCATTTCCATGTAAATGTTTCATATGTATAATTTAAAGTGATTGTTAAGCCTTTTTTTTCTATAAATTACCTGTTTTGTGCAATAGTAGAGCTGTACCTTACCTGCTTTTCCGAATTCCCCCGCCGGTGCTGTCTGCTCCTCCTCTCCTGCGTGTGCCCCCATAGAAAACCATGTGCTATAGGGGCGCAGGTGCACTCTTAAACTGGGCTGTGTGTCCATAGACACACACAGCCTGGCTCAGCCACACCCCTGCTCCCTCGCTACAGGATTTGATTGATAACAGCAGGAGCCAATGGCTCACACTGCTGCCTGAGTCTCCTGTGAGACTATGAAGAGGGGAGTAATATCTGCAGCTGGTCACAATACTGAATTGAGAGAGGACTCATGTAAGTTGAGGAGGGGGGTGAACAAGTGTTTTGTACCTTAATGTAGGGAATGCATTACGGTAAAGCACGTTTTAAATTTAAAACCACTTTTTACATTGGTTGCAAGCTTTTAAGGCGAAGTCTAGCCAAAGTTCATTTGGCTGTACTTCTTCTATGGGTCACAGGAGTGCAGTTCGTTTTGCACTCCTGTGACCTGTTTTCAGCAGAGAGCAGTCTGAAGTTCGCTCTCTGCTGATGTCATAGAAGTCACTGGACTGACACCCGGCTCAGCCTCTCAGCGAGCCGTTGAGACCCTGAGCTAGCCACCACTAGGGATGAGCTTCGCGTTCGATACGAACGTATGTTCGACTCGAACATTGTCTGTTCGTACTTTCGACGAAACAAAAGCGGTCGTTCGCACCAAATTCGAGTGACGCACAATGGCCCATAATTCACTGCGGCATTGCGCGCTGATGATTGGCCAAGCATGCTGTATGTCCCGCATGCTTGGCCAATCACAGTGCGCAAAAAACGAAGAGCCATAATTGGCCAAAGCCTGGGTGGCTTTGGCCAATTATGGCTCAGGGCTTTAGCACACGCCCCACACTAATTAAGGCCGCCTGCTGGGCGGCCTCGTGTAGTGTGTTCCAGCTTGTTCATGAAAGCAGTCAGAGAGACAGAGAGATTGTCTTTTTAGATAGCTAGATAGAGCAGGCAGACAGGCTAGTCAGTTTAGCTTTAATTACAGTGTGTATAGAATATATATACATCCCTAGGAGTTGTACATATATTTATACACTGTATAGCTTAGCTATATCAACTATTCCTAATTTACTGGCAGGCAGGTGATTGTGCTATTTAAAGACGTTATCACAGGCATAGACACCCAGCAGGTACAATATTTAAAGGATTTTTTTTTTATTTTTTTATTTAAGCATCAATAAAATCACTGCTCCTGGAGCAGTGATTTTAATGATGCTTAACTTAAAAAAAAAAGAAAATGAAAAATTCCTTTAAATATTGTACCTGCTGGGTGTCTATAATTTGCCTGTGAAAACATCTTTGAGAACCCGGGTCTTGCCCGACTGAACATGTATCATTGAAAAAAAAACTCCTTAAAAACTGTCGTTCTTTCAGGAGTCCTCCTGAAAAAACAACCGTGTTTTAAACTTTTTTCAATTGATACATGTTCCCTGGGGCAAGACCCGGGTTTTCAAAGATGTTTTCCAACAGTAAATTGAATATTGGTCTTTAAAATTATCGTTTTTGAATTAGAACGTTCGAGTCCCATAGACTTCAATGGGGTTCTAAATGTTTGCGCGAACGGTCGGTCTGTTCGACGGTTCTGGTGCAAACCAAACGCAGGGCTGTTCGGCTCATACCTAGCCACCACCTCCACAGTTTAGTGCTCCAATGAGCAAAGAAGGGGAAGAGCAGAGAGCTGTCACTGATAGTCTACAGGTCTCTGCTCACAGGGCACTGAAAACTGAGTGATCCATTGTTTTCGATCGCTCGGTTCTCAGTGCAGAGGCATCGGATAACAGATGCAGCATCTGTGGACACATCATCGGACCGATGCTGCATCCTCTGAAGAAAAAAAAAAACTTTACTTCTCTTTTAATGCAAAACTAAGCACAAGCATTATATGTGCTTTTTCTGTTTTTTTTTTTTTTGCAGTCTCTCCTGAGAGGTCCTAAAAATTACCCTGTAAAGTATTTATTTTGAGAATAGCATACAGAAGCAACAGAAGCCCGTCACGTCAAGACTCAGCAGAATATTGCTACAGCTAACTACAAGGCTTCCAAACCCAAAACCTGAAAACCTTTAAAATGGGTCTTTCCTTACCCAGAATGGAGTATAGCAGGCATATGTCTATTAAAGCATATGTGCATTTAGGTTATCACACCCTGCCTGGCAAACTAAGGAAATGACAGCTTACCCTCTTAACACAATGCATAGGCAAACATTTAAGAAATGCTTTTAAAAAAAAAAGGAAAAAAAAAGCTTCCTGAAAATTCAAACATTTTTTTAGCTTTTTTTAAAAAAAAAAGGTTTGTGTACCTTTACCCATGACACTTCTGCCTGCTAGCTGTAAAGAGAGAGTAAAGATCCACACGTCACATTTTTAGGTGATTGAAGCATGGCATTTTGGGTGATTCCCACACTGCTTTGCTCTTAAAAGCGACCATGCCACTTGAATGTAAAGTGTAATAACGTCTCTCTGCAATAGAAGCTGTTACAAACTTAACTCTCAGATGGGTGATATGAACTCCATTATCTTTAGAGTGGTATTACACTCAAAAACAAAAACCCTAATATTTACCAATCCTTAAATGTGGTTGTTGCATTATTTTTCTTATTTTAGATTTTTTTTTTTATGTTTTACAATAATGAAAAAAAAAACACCCCTATCAGCATCCCTATCAGTGGTCAGTGTTAAATTGTTTTTCTCAGCCCTCTGTCACTTTTGCACACAGCTTACAAACCACTAACTGCTACTTACGGACCGCTTGCTGTCATTATACGGCGATACTTTGAAGAGGGATATCGTTGTTATGGCAGCAGCTAGCTGCCATAACTAAGTATCCTCTTCTTCAGCGAGTGGTCCACTTTCAGATAAAAGTGGTCTCTGCAGCAGATTTTGTTACCAATTCACATGGGGTCTGGGGGTCCACTTGTTAAAGGGGGCTTCCAGATTCCGATAACCCCCCACCCGAAAACCCAACATCCTCCGGGCAAGGGTTGTGGAGATGAGGCCCTTGTCCCCATCAACATGGGAAAAAGGTACTTTGGGGTCAGACCCCAAAGCATCCACCCAATGTTGAGGGCATGTGGCCTAATACAGTTTAGGAGGGGGATGGCACTCTCTCGTCCTCCCTCTTTTCCTGCGGACTGCCAGGTTGCGTGCTCTGATAAAGGTCTGGTATTGATTTTTGGTGGGACCCCATGCCATTTTTTATTTTGGTGCATGATTCCCCTTAAAATCCATACCAGACCTGAAGGGCCTGGCATGGAATTTGGGGGAACTCCCCACGCAATTTGTATTTATTTTTTTGGTTCGGGGGTTGCCCTTAATATTAATACCAGACCCATGCAGTTTTTTTCAATGAGTTTTATCTGTATTGCCAAGACACGACAATTCATTACAGCCGCGATCAGTTTTAAATTACTTTTTTTGTTGCGGCTTTCGAATTTGCCGCGAACAGCGCATATTGTTCACTATTCGGTGAACACCCGATGTTCAAGTCGAACTTACGTTCTGCTCGAACATTGGGCTCCTCCCTAGCAGAGAGGTAGTCTAAGTAGTCTAATTATCAATGGGGACAGCATCGGTGAATCAGCAGCTGCAGATTAATTCATTCTGTTTCTGTAACACAGGAATCCTTTTGAATTTTCAGATTTTCTTTCTTATTTTCGAATTTACAAATTTTCAAATTTCAAATTTTAAATCATAACGAATGATCCAAAAAAAAAGACAAACATTTATGAAATAAATAAAAAAATTCAGCAGTGCACATGTCTACTCTTCTGTGTATGACCTGTGCATCATTGTATCTGGTGCACCTATAACAGGCTCCATTTTTAACTCCATTAATACCGGCGTGTGTCTCCAATAAATTGTGGCAACAAATTTGATCAGTGTATACTTTCTGTAAAGGGGGGGTTGTCATTTTTTTTTTCATACTATCCTGATATTTTTATTTTTACAGAAAGAAAAATTAGATTAATCTAATTTTATACTTGTGTTAAATAAAAGGCATTTCCATGTAAATGTTTCATATGTATAATTTAAAGTGATTGTTAAGCCTTTTTTTTCTATAAATTACCTGTTTTGTGCAATAGTAGAGCTGTACCTTACCTGCTTTTCCGAATTCCCCCGCCGGTGCTGTCTGCTCCTCCTCTCCTGCGTGTGCCCCCATAGAAAACCATGTGCTATAGGGGCGCAGGTGCACTCTTAAACTGGGCTGTGTGTCCATAGACACACACAGCCTGGCTCAGCCACACCCCTGCTCCCTCGCTACAGGATTTGATTGATAACAGCAGGAGCCAATGGCTCACACTGCTGCCTGAGTCTCCTGTGAGACTATGAAGAGGGGAGTAATATCTGCAGCTGGTCACAATACTGAATTGAGAGAGGACTCATGTAAGTTGAGGAGGGGGGTGAACAAGTGTTTTGTACCTTAATGTAGGGAATGCATTACGGTAAAGCACGTTTTAAATTTAAAACCACTTTTTACATTGGTTGCAAGCTTTTAAGGCGAAGTCTAGCCAAAGTTCATTTGGCTGTACTTCTTCTATGGGTCACAGGAGTGCAGTTCGTTTTGCACTCCTGTGACCCGTTTTCAGCAGAGAGCAGTCTGAAGTTCGCTCTCTGCTGATGTCATAGAAGTCACTGGACTGACACCCGGCTCAGCCTCTCAGCGAGCCGTTGAGACCCTGAGCTAGCCACCACTAGGGATGAGC
The DNA here is from genome assembly GCA_029574335.1 of Rana kukunoris. Classification (NCBI taxonomy): domain Eukaryota; kingdom Metazoa; phylum Chordata; class Amphibia; order Anura; family Ranidae; genus Rana; species Rana kukunoris. Next base: position 116,715,608 of record CM056049.1, on the reverse strand, counting down.
TTCGCGTTCGATACGAACGTATGTTCGACTCGAACATTGTCTGTTCGTACTTTCGATGAAACAAAAGCGGTCGTTCGCACCAAATTCGAGTGACGCACAATGGCCCATAATTCACTGCGGCATTGCGCGCTGATGATTGGCCAAGCATGCTGTATGTTCCGCATGCTTGGCCAATCACAGTGCGCAAAAAACGAAGAGCCATAATTGGCCAAAGCCTGGGTGGCTTTGGCCAATTATGGCTCAGGGCTTTAGCACACGCCCCACACTAATTAAGGCCGCCTGCTGGGCGGCCTCGTGTAGTGTGTTCCAGCTTGTTCATGAAAGCAGTCAGAGAGACAGAGAGATTGTCTTTTTAGATAGCTAGATAGAGCAGGCAGACAGGCTAGTCAGTTTAGCTTTAATTACAGTGTGTATAGAATATATATACATCCCTAGGAGTTGTACATATATTTATACACTGTATAGCTTAGCTATATCAACTATTCCTAATTTACTGGCAGGCAGGTGATTGTGCTATTTAAAGACGTTATCACAGGCATAGACACCCAGCAGGTACAATATTTAAAGGAATTTTTTTTTATTTTTTTATTTAAGCATCAATAAAATCACTGCTCCTGGAGCAGTGATTTTAATGATGCTTAACTTAAAAAAAAAAGAAAATGAAAAATTCCTTTAAATATTGTACCTGCTGGGTGTCTATAATTTGCCTGTGAAAACATCTTTGAGAACCCGGGTCTTGCCCGACTGAACATGTATCATTGAAAAAAAAACTCCTTAAAAACTGTCGTTCTTTCAGGAGTCCTCCTGAAAAAACAACCGTGTTTTAAACTTTTTTCAATTGATACATGTTCCCTGGGGCAAGACCCGGGTTTTCAAAGATGTTTTCCAACAGTAAATTGAATATTGGTCTTTAAAATTATCGTTTTTGAATTAGAACGTTCGAGTCCCATAGACTTCAATGGGGTTCTAAATGTTTGCGCGAACAGTCGGTCTGTTCGACGGTTCTGGTGCAAACCAAACGCGGGGCTGTTCAGCTCATACCTAGCCACCACCTCCACAGCTTAGTGCTCCAATGAGCAAAGAAGGGGAAGAGCAGAGAGCTGTCACTGATAGTCTACAGGTCTCTGCTCACAGGGCACTGAAAACTGAGTGATCCATTGTTTTCGATCGCTCGGTTCTCAGTGCAGAGGCATCGGATAACAGATGCAGCATCTGTGGACACATCATCGGACCGATGCTGCATCCTCTGAAGAAAAAAAAAAAACTTTACTTCTCTTTTAATGCAAAACTAAGCACAAGCATTATATGTGCTTTTTCTGTTTTTTTTTTTTTTTGCAGTCTCTCCTGAGAGGTCCTAAAAATTACCCTGTAAAGTATTTATTTTGAGAATAGCATACAGAAGCAACAGAAGCCCGTCACGTCAAGACTCAGCAGAATATTGCTACAGCTAACTACAAGGCTTCCAAACCCAAAACCTGAAAACCTTTAAAATGGGTCTTTCCTTACCCAGAATGGAGTATAGCAGGCATATGTCTATTAAAGCATATGTGCATTTAGGTTATCACACCCTGCCTGGCAAACTAAGGAAATGACAGCTTACCCTCTTAACACAATGCATAGGCAAACATTTAAGAAATGCTTTTAAAAAAAAAAGGAAAAAAAAAGCTTCCTGAAAATTCAAACATTTTTTTAGCTTTTTTTTAAAAAAAAGGTTTGTGTACCTTTACCCATGACACTTCTGCCTGCTAGCTGTAAAGAGAGAGTAAAGATCCACACGTCACATTTTTAGGTGATTGAAGCATGGCATTTTGGGTGATTCCCACACTGCTTTGCTCTTAAAAGCGACCATGCCACTTGAATGTAAAGTGTAATAACGTCTCTCTGCAATAGAAGCTGTTACAAACTTAACTCTCAGATGGGTGATATGAACTCCATTATCTTTAGAGTGGTATTACACTCAAAAACAAAAACCCTAATATTTACCAATCCTTAAATGTGGTTGTTGCATTATTTTTCTTATTTTAGATTTTTTTTTTTTATGTTTTACAATAATGAAAAAAAAAACACCCCTATCAGCATCCCTATCAGTGGTCAGTGTTAAATTGTTTTTCTCAGCCCTCTGTCACTTTTGCACACAGCTTACAAACCACTAACTGCTACTTACGGACCGCTTGCTGTCATTATACGGCGATACTTTGAAGAGGGATATCGTTGTTATGGCAGCAGCTAGCTGCCATAACCTAAGTATCCTCTTCTTCAGCGAGTGGTCCACTTTCAGATAAAAGTGGTCTCTGCAGCAGATTTTGTTACCAATTCACATGGGGTCTGGGGGTCCACTTGTTAAAGGGGGCTTCCAGATTCCGATAACCCCCCACCCGAAAACCCAACATCCTCCGGGCAAGGGTTGTGGAGATGAGGCCCTTGTCCCCATCAACATGGGAAAAAGGTACTTTGGGGTCAGACCCCAAAGCATCCACCCAATGTTGAGGGCATGTGGCCTAATACAGTTTAGGAGGGGGATGGCACTCTCTCGTCCTCCCTCTTTTCCTGCGGACTGCCAGGTTGCGTGCTCTGATAAAGGTCTGGTATTGATTTTTGGTGGGACCCCATGCCATTTTTTATTTTGGTGCATGATTCCCCTTAAAATCCATACCAGACCTGAAGGGCCTGGCATGGAATTTGGGGGAACTCCCCACGCAATTTGTATTTATTTTTTTGGTTCGGGGGTTGCCCTTAATATTAATACCAGACCCATTCAGTTTTTTTCAATGAGTTTTATCTGTATTGCCAAGACATGACAATTCATTACAGCCGCGATCAGTTTTAAATTACTTTTTTTGTTGCGGCTTTCGAATTTGCCGCGAACAGCGCATATTGTTCACTATTCGGTGAACACCCGATGTTCAAGTCGAACTTACGTTCTGCTCGAACATTGGGCTCCTCCCTAGCAGAGAGGTAGTCTAAGTAGTCTAATTATCAATGGGGACAGCATCGGTGAATCAGCAGCTGCAGATTAATTCATTCTGTTTCTGTAACACAGGAATCCTTTTGAATTTTCAGATTTTCTTTCTTATTTTCGAATTTACAAATTTTCAAATTTCAAATTTTAAATCATAACGAATGATCCAAAAAAAAAGACAAACATTTATGAAATAAATAAAAAAATTCAGCAGTGCACATGTCTACTCTTCTGTGTATGACCTGTGCATCATTGTATCTGGTGCACCTATAACAGGCTCCATTTTTAACTCCATTAATACCGGCGTGTGTCTCCAATAAATTGTGGCAACAAATTTGATCAGTGTATACTTTCTGTAAAGGGGGGGTTGTCATTTTTTTTTTCATACTATCCTGATATTTTTATTTTTACAGAAAGTAAGGGAAAGGGTTTTTTTTTTCAAAATGTTTAGTCTTTTTTTCTTGTTTATAGTTAAAAAATTATAAAAATCCCAGTGAAAGCTTTGTCTGACTCAAAAAAATACTATAAAATTAATTTGGATACAAAATTTGATGACAGGGTAATTGTCAGTTAAACTGTTTTAGCACTGAATAACAGAAAAAATGTCCTGGTAATGAAAGTGTATTCACAATTATGTAATCATAAGGTGAAAACAATAAATAAACAAATAACAAATAAATAACAAAATTAAGTTACTGGGCATGTAAAATACAGTCTGCTGTGAGTCCATAACCATATGTGCAAAAATGCTAACAAATCCAACAGTGCCATGTGAACTTGATCAGCATCTTACCAGTGAGCTCTACCACCATTCAAAAGAAATATCCAAATTATAAGAGGTCTAGTGAACACTCAATACATCCAGGGTAATGTCAGCCTCATTCCAGCCACACAGCCCAGCACAGGTTTGGTATGCAGAAAGGATGAATGGCAACCACAGAGCATACCTGCAGGGAGCATTGGCTCAGAACCAGCAAAAAAAGATCACTAACACTCTATAGTGTATAACCACCAGCAGTATTTATTAACTACAAGGAAGATACTGACTTAGAATAAACATTATTATTATTATTATTATTATTATTATTATTATTATTATAATTATTATACAGGGTTCATATAGCACCAACAGTTTACACAGCTCTTTACAACTTGAAGGCAGTTCATACAAATACAATATACTTTAATACACTAGAGTTCAGAAGGCCCTGCTCTTTAGAGCTTACAATCTAAGATACAAGCTGTAATTATTGGGGGGGGGGGGTGTGCTGATGGAAATAAATGTACAGATGTTAGGTGGGGGCCAGATACATGTACTGCTTCACATGTCACAAACACACCTCTGGCTGGTCAGTCGGTGTGATGATATCAGCATAAGCCCCATCCCAACGCGTTTCATTTGAAGAGACATTTTCAAGGGGATAGGCTGGCCATGATGACAGGTAAACCATATAAATATATGTCACTATCAGTGAAAACCACTCCTAAGCCATGATCTTTAGCTACTTATAAATACATTAAACCAATCATAAATTCATACATCTAATAATTGATAACATGATTACAAAACTTAAAATTGTATTAAATAAGTTAAATGTAATAAAAAAAAATATTAACGTTTAATTTATAAACCACATTAATTCCTTATTAGTATAAAACAATCTAGTGGGCAATTTAAAAATGACCATCTGCTCATTCTAAAAGACAGTCCATAGTAATGCCGTGTACACAGGATTGGTCCATCCGATGAGAACGGTCTGATGGACCGTTTCCATCGTTTAATCAGTTAAAAAAAACATTGTGTCAGAACGCAGTGACGTAAAACACAACGACGTCCTGAAAAAAATGTTCAATGCTTCCAAGAATGCGTCGACTTGATTCTGAGCATGCGTGGATTTTTAACCGATGGTCGTGCCTACAAACGATAGTTTTTTTGCTATCGGTTAGGTATCAATCGGTTAAATTTAAAACAAGTTGGCTTTTTTTTAACCGAAGGTTAAATAACCGATGGCACCCACACATGATCTGTTTGGAACAATGAAAACGGTCCATCAGACCATTCTCATCGGTTTAACCAATCGTGTGTACGCGGCATAAGAGTTCAGTTTCCATTATAAAATGAAAACCATTATTCCAACAATCAATAAAACACTTTCAAAAATTCATAGCTCATAATTCAGATTATATTCAACATAATTTAAATATAGTGTCCCAATAGAGCATTACAAAATAAAAAAAATATATAAAATCAATCTCAATCAACTATCAATAATGAAACAATTGAGGTCCCAGTCAATATTTAGGCCATATAGAGTAGTAAACCAAAAAATTCATTGGGTCTCCAACTAAATATCAACTGGGACAATAGTTGTTTTATTAAAGATAGTTGACTGGGATTGATGATGTATTTATTTTTTTATTTTTTACCGCCCATAATATAAGGGCAAATAGAAGGAACCAATTAATACAGTGGAAACAAGACACTCAACACACCTCTTGTTACTGAAGAGGGTTTCCAATCAGACTGATATTTTCCTTTTTTTCTTCTTGTAAATCACATCTGAAGTGTTTTCCAAAGCTATTTTGATTTAGACATTTTAACCTAGTTGTCACCTCTGCTTTAAGATAAAAGTCACAGAATAGTAGAATGACTTTAATACATTACCTAATCCTGATTTTGAACAAAAGTTCTTCAGCAGATTTCTTAGTTCAGCTTTTTAGTAATTGCAATTCATCGCTGATCTACTCCTTCTCCCATAACCTAGCTCATTATTTCTTGCTTATTCTCACTTAGGTGTGACAATGTCTAATACCTACATGTTAATGTGGTTCTAACTATTTCCTCTTTCATTTGTATCTGACTTTAAGTAGAAACAAAAATTTCAGCTCCTCTAATAAGCCCCATGGGATGTTTCATTTCTAAAACAACTCTACATAATCAACTCCTATATTTCTCTAAGCCTTAATACTAAGTAATCAGTTTTGTCTTGGTTAAGGTAAATTGACAGTATAAAAATTAGTTAATGATTTTCTGTAATTGAAGCCAACGCTTGCATTGTACACTAACCAGGAATATCTGTCCGCACAGCGAATGGATTCGACGCACGTGGAAGTATTTTACTTCCTGGTCGGTGATTCAACGTCACCGCCACGTACCGCGCTGTCTGACCGTTTTCATCGGTCTTTAGCGTGTGTACGCGGCCTAAATGTAAGATTGAAATTGTCATTGTTGGTTTAACATTTTCACAAATATTGTACTATCCTTTTTATATTTTGACTTTAGCAATGTTTTTGTAAAAAGCATTGGGTTCAAACAGGCGTACAAATATAAGGTGATTTTGATTATTAAGAATGTAATGGACTTTACAGAGTTACAGAAGCTCCTTCAAATTATCCTTGTCAATTAAATAAAATTCTAAAATACATGAATTTGGGGTTTTATTTAAGGATGAGTAAATCAGCTTGAGTTCAATTTGTGGGGGTTTGTCAAGCCTTGCTTGAAATCTGCAAAAACCTAACCCTACTGAAGTTCATGGAAGGGGGGGGGGGGTAGATTAATCTTAATACTATAATCTGGCCATTTCTTAGACCAATAAAGAAAAGCTATTGCCAACAATGGAAAATATTAAGATTATTTATATATCCTCCTTCTATCCTTTTAAAACAAGTGCTTTATCCAATATATCAATAAACAGTGCTGGTTTACACCACAGTGTAAATATTTTCCAAAATTGTATATGAATTTCATACAATATTTTCCAGTAAAATGTTTAACAACATCTTTCTATTGGGAAAACTCCAGATACGATCATACGTGAAATGTCCCAGGGCTTGTTCACATCTGGTACAGTTACTGTAGGTCTATTTTTTAACAATGGTAGGGGGTGCTAAAGTGCTGGCAATTATCAGTGAAATGTCACAATGTCACAAGCAAATAAAACGTTGCATATCCAACTTGATATACATAATAATAAAGTTCACTGTGCTTAATAAGTGAATATAGAGTTAGAATAGATCAATGAAATCCTTCATAAATTATTATGTGATATATTGTCAAGTCATAACACCATCACCATAGTCAGTAATCTTTGTAGTTGCACCCGATGTGTGTGGTTGAGATTTCCTACTCACCAAAAAAGACATGACCTCTTTAACTACAACGTCATTAGGATTGCTTTAAATAAACAATATTACGCTATGGCACCTTTTGCATTCTATTTTTAATGACATAACATGGTGGAGAGGAGGTTGTTGTATGGAAGGCTATCTTGGTTCATCACCAGTTGACATTCAAGCAAGTTCAAAGACCCACAAACCAAGCTTAATCCGACCTTCTTTTTAGATAAAGAGGTCATGTCTTTCTGATAAATAGAAAATCTCAACCACACACACCGGGTGACACTGCAAAGATTATTGCCTGTGTTATGATTTAGCAAAATATCACAGAAGAATTTACAAACTTTTGAAGGATTTCATTGATCTATTTTAACTGTATATTCACTTATTAAGCATGGTGCACTTTATTATGTATATCAAGTTGGAATTGCAATGTTTTATTTGCTGTTTGTGACATTTCACTTATTACTAGCCCCCTCCCATTGTTAAAAATTACTTAAGTTAGCATTGTCTTCACTTTGAGGTAGCAGCTTTTATTAATCACAAATTATTATATCTATAGCGCAAGGCTCACACAATAATTTCGCATTTAGGCCTATTTCCAAGGTCTGCATTGTAAAGGGAATGAGTAGCTAAATGTCCAATGGACAATAAATGAGTTACTCCTTTGAGGGGCTGATATCAAAATAGATGGAATCACCTTTTTTTTTATCTGTGGTCATTTATCTTTTTCAACCCTACCTACTGTATGTTTTATGACCAGTGCTTTCTGCATTTAAAAATATATTTCATCAGATATTGATTTCGTTAATATGATATATAGCGAAGAAATAATAACCTTTGCAATCTGACTGCACCACATCCTCTATTACTTGGATCTTATAATAAAACATAGATGTTCTTTTCTCCTGGAAGTCTACTCCATGACGTAATTATAAATCTAGTAAAAAAAATTTCAGTTTAAAAAAAAAAATTGCCATAAAATACACTTTTATTGTTTACACACAGAGCTCCACGTCCCCGCTAAGTTATGGGGCAATCGCGGGTGCCCGGCAGCCATCACGGCCGCCGGGCACCGGGCACGCGCATTGTATTCCCAGTAACGCGGCGGGTGCACGTGTGCGCCACCGACTGCGCGCGTGCCCCCTAGCGGCTTTAAATGACAGGATGTCATATGACGTCCTGTCAGAACAATAGGATATTCCGCCCACCTTCATTTGACGGCATGCAGTACCCAAGTGGTTAATGCAGGCAAATGCCTCATTCTGATCCATTGGAAGTCCTTGGTAGTCCCTACAGTTAGAGAATGGCTACAGAAGGTGCAGGAAATAAGGAAAGCTGAGGAGTAGAGGCATCAATGTACTGAAAACTACAACAAGTTCTTTAATATTTGGATTTTGTGGATACATTTCACCGCCTCTGACATGTATAAACAATTAACAAAATAAACATCTTTGCTTGGACCATTATTGATCCTATAGCTTTTTATTGCATGACTGGGCAATCAGGGAATAATAAGGTAGCACATTGGTTCTTGTTCCCCTTTCTGCTTTTTCTGGGGGCAGGAGGAATAGTCTGCTCTCCCTGCTCCCCTTAGTCATGTATCTTCTTCTACCCCCATTTCCCTTCCCCTTTCATTTCTTCCCTTTCCCTTCTTTCCCTAGCCTTCTACATTGCATTCCCTATGGCTGCTCCTATAATTTAAGGTGTGTTTTCAGCATCGTTTTGCAAGTTTGATAATGGTGAAAACCCTTTACAGTATATCTGATTCTATGGGCCAGATTCAGGAACAGTTAGGCTGGCGGATCCAGTGATCCGCCAGCCTAACTGTGACTTTGAGCCGGCGTTTCTGTTTTCTGTAACCAGAAAACAAGAAACGCCGGGTTGAAGCTCCGATGCGAGCAGCGTAACTGAGTTTCGCCATCGCATCGTTACTTCAACTTAAAAATGGCGCCGGGGCGTTCCCGCCGATTTCCGCTCAAAAAATATGTTAATGAGCGGAAATCGGCAATTCACGATCGCATTCCGGCGCGACGCAGTGACGTTACGACGTTTCCGGACGGGATACGCGGCGCATAGTTATACCTACATGGGGTTGGAATATCCTATGTTAGGTATAGGCGTCGTCATCGCGTCGAAAAAAAAAAAAAAAAACGTCGCTTGCGTAAAACGGTCATGAATGGGAATGTGACGTCATTGACGTTCATTCACAGATTTTGGAGCATGCGCACGGGGATGTTTTGACACTCGACGCATGCGCAGTACGTTGGCGGCGGGATCGCGCTTAGTTAGCATACTACACGCCCCGTACCCGCCCAATTTGAATTCCGCCGGCTCATTTGCGATGCGCTGCCGCAACTTTAGGAGCAAGTGCTTCGTGAATGACAGCACTTGCTCCTAAAATTTCTGCAGCGCAATGCAAATGAGAAGCGTTACTCCAGAGCAAAGATGCTCTGGACTACCTGAATCTGGCCCTATATCTTTAAATGTATTTTGTATCAGATGTTTCTAAAGTCTTATGTCGGGAATGTTTGTACTGTCTTTTCTATCACAAAGAGTGAAAATAAAGATTTTATAAGATTTCGAGGAGCAGTAAAAATGTGGCTCCTTACTGCCAGTTTTTACTGCTCCCAACTGAAAGTTTACTAGACATAAGTGGTACAGTTTTTTCTACAAACATTTGGTCACTCTGCTTTATATTATTCTCTTACTACAACAACTGAGAAGATTTATATTTTCAAAGTTTATAGCAAGTTTAAAAATTGTTCACAAATGCATCTTTAAAGTATACGTGTGATTGTATCATCAAAATTCATTTTGTTAGGCTGAAAAAGGTTTGAGCATTTTATATTTAGTAGACATCAGGCGAGAGAGGCAAAATATAACAATCTCATAGGAATCATTAAAATACCTGAAATATGGGAGTCTCAAAGACGTACCCCTGGACACTGACTGCCAATCCTTTATTATTTATTATTGAATTCATTTATTAGAAAACATTTCAGCAGACTTCTGGTCCTTTTGGTGAGTTATATTTCTAGGTGCTAAGCTATTGGTTTTCAGTAAAATTGAGAGGTGAATAATGTTTTTTTTTTTAAGTAAAAAAGAGGCAAAAAAAAATAAAAAAAAATCTGGTTATTATCTGCCATGTCCCTATTGGCCAGGTCTAATTACTGATATTTACAAGTCTTCCTGCTGACTTTAATGCTAGTTAACTCTTGTCCTCCCAGTCCCACTCATAACGTGATGCTCAAAGTGATGAATAATAGTTAGTGATGTTTGCTTAGTTGGTGATCCAGTGTACATCTAAGTTCTCCTCTCCAGCTATTACAAGCACTCTCCTTTATAAGTTACCCTTCAGGGGGTGCTCATACTTCACTAATGCTGACTGCCTGCTCAGCCATCTGGCAGTTCTTAAATAAGTAAGGGGCAGAGCCACATGGTGACATCACCTGATGGCCCTGCCCCTTTGTGAATTCACCGACCAATGCATGCTAGGTCAGTAATTTCCCATGGGGTGGTGCCACCAGGTGACATCGCCAGGTGGCCCCACCCATTACCTATTTAGGAACTGTCAGACTGTGGAACAGGCACTCCACGGTTAGCAACCATTGATGATGGATCTACATCAGGGGACATTATTTTTTTATTTTTAACAAGGAATTTGTCAAAAACTATGTGTGTGTTTTTTTCTTTTTGACACTTTTTTGGGTAAATGAGTAGGGATACAATTTACCCAATACTCAATCATATGGGGGGCCAAGGTGCTTCCAGATTCTGATAAGCCCCCCTGCCCGCAGACTCTCACAACCACTGCCCAGGGTTGTGGGGAAGAGGCCCTTGTCCTCATCAACATGGGGACAAGGTGCTTTGAGGTGGGGGGGCAGAGCATGTGGCTTGGTATGGTTCAGGAGTGGGGTGCACTACCTCTTCCACCCCCTTTCCTGGCCTGCCAGGCTGCATGCTCGGATAAGAGTCTGGTACGGCTTTGGGGGGGGGGCAAGTTTTTTTTTTTTAAACATTTTGCTATTGACAGTAATGTTTTTCTTTCTATTCAGCTGTCAACCTGCTGGCAGCTGATGACTCACCCGCAAATATATAGCAGTGTAATCCACCGTAATCTTTAACAAACAATAAATAGCATCTGTGTTTCAAAGAGGAAAATAGGAGAGCTTCACTGGCATGCTTCTGAAAGCTAAGATAGCTCTGGATTGGTGTAAGGGTGAAACTTTATTAACAATTAAAAACACTTCTGGCTTTCTGTTTTCAGAAAAAAATAGGCTGCAATTGCAGAGAACAACAAATAGATGGCTCCCTAATTAGCACAATAATACTGAGATATACAGTACAGCTAACTGACCACACAAAGCAGGAGAACACAGCATTGTCAGTTATCTAGCTGTGCTGAGAACTTAGCCTGCTTTGCTCCAATAATCATGCCACCCCTGCATAGCCATTCACTGGGAAGACCAGTGTACTGCTGATTTTCATCCCTCAGCCCTCTAAGATCCTTATGCAGTTGGGAACAAAGGGCATGGGATCACTTAAATGGTAATAGGAAAATGGTGTAATGTTTCTTCTAGCTATTCACAAATGTTTTGCCTTTCATTTCTATTTTAAACATTAGAGTGTTTTACAAGGTGAGGGTTTGCATATACTGTAAATCTATAAGCGTTCAGTTAATCAAGATGTTGGTAACTTACGCTGCATTAGTACATGTCAACAAGGTGATAATTGGTTTAGTCATCTGGGGAAAAATCATGAGACAGCAGAAATAGGATAAAAATTGGACGAGAGAATCAAAGTTTATTTTCCTTACTTGCAGGTATTTCGGGGCAATGTGGACAACAACACGCCATATGCCAACTCCTTCACACCACCAATTGAAGCTCAGTACATTCGCCTATACCCACAGGTGTGCAGGCGGCATTGCACGCTACGGATGGAGTTACTAGGGTGTGAACTATCAGGTAAGTCTAATTTTAACATGGCTGAAAGCATTGCATAATAATCTCATCCATATCACTGAACTTAAATCATTTGAGACATTTTAGCGTTGCTAATGCCACACTGTCAAATACTATTTGCATTTTCCCGTGTAGTACAGATTTCTGGAACAGCCATTTTTGTGTAGACTGTCTAGCCGCTGGCCAACCTGCCCACTGTAGATGCACTGCAAATCCCCAAAAAAGTGTTAAAATTGTCAGTTAGGTGTTTAGCTTGTCTGCCGCAATATCGCAGTCCTGCTATAAGTCACTGATTGCCGCCACTACTAGTAAAAATAAATAAATTCCATAAATATATCTGATAGTTTGTAGACGCTATAACTTTTGCGTAAACCAATCAATATACGATTATTATGTAGATTTTTTTTTTTTACCAAAAATATGTGGCAGAATAAATTTTGGCCTAAACTGATGAAGATTTTTTTTTGTATTGGGTGTGTTTTATAGCAGAAAGTAAAAAAAAGAGACTATCTTCCTTTTTGTTTATAGCCCACAAAATAAAAACCACAGAGGTGATCAAAAGGAAGCTCTATTTGTGGAAAAAAAAAAAGGACATACATTTTATTTGGGTACAGAGTTGCATGACCACACAATTGTCAGTTAAATTAAAATAATACAATATCGCAAAAAAATGACCTGGTCCTGAACAGGGCTGCTGATAGAAATCACAAGGCCCCCATACAGCCTACTTCACAGGGCCCCAGTCCTCCGAAAATATTGGAAGATATTTTTGGTAAAATCCAACACCCACAATATCATCATTTGCAGCTATGGCAGAACGTATTCCCCCATTGAACAAGATTCATTCAAGTGAATAGCGGCACAGAGGCAATATCTGCACTTACTGTGTTCATTCTAGGCAGGTGTGTTCATTCAGGATGGTGAGCCCCCCGCTCACCATCCTGTTTGCCCTCAGCAGCTGCCAGCGGGGTGAGGAAAGGAGGGAAAAAACGGCAGCACTACGGGGGGAAAGGGGCACATAGGGCTCCCAGAAAGCAAGGGGAAGGGGGCAGATATACTAAAACCAATCCCCATACAGTGCAGATGGAGGAAGAAAAGTAGAAGTCGGCAGCACTGCACAAGAGTCACAAGTGTCAACAATAAGGCAGTACTGCTGGCCCTCCTGCTTGGCTGGTGCCTGGGCCTCCCTTTTGAACTGATGAGACCTGGGCCCAGTACAGAAGGGCTGGCTGTACTGTCCTGGTCTTGAGGGGGGGGGGGGGTAAATCTTACAGAGCCGAAGTGGCTAGAGAATGCTTACTTCCTGATCCCTCCCACTTTCTCACAGCCTTTAAAATCTCCTGAAACTTCTGCCACACAAACATCACTGCAGCATTGGCTGGGAAAAGGGAGATTGCTTACATCACATGATCACATGATCAGCACACAGGAGCTTTTCTGATATACAGCCAGTAACATGCAATGAGTGGGGCCAGACTAGGATTGCCATCTGTCCAGGATTCACCCGGACAGTTCGGGTTTGGAATTATGTGTCCGGGTTTCAGACAGGCTGAAACTCGGACACGTTATTTATACCAGACTATGGCTTCCCAGCAGGGTAGCTGGCTGCAGTTGTCTAAACCTAAACCTAGAGTGCTTGTTACCCTCTTTCACACTGCACAAAGCCAGCACTAATCACCCCCCCCCCCCCAACACACACAGAGAGGAGAGAGGGCTCAATATGCACGTCTTCCCCCATCCCTACCCTTCTGTGTCTTCCCACACTCCAATCCCTGCCACTGTGCATTAGAAAAGGAAAGTTGGGGCCGGAAATGTGAAGTCCAGCAGCCTCAGATGCATCAGGATGAGAGGTGCTGACTGCCAAGGGGTAAGTGAGCTCATCATCCATCCCTGTCTGTGACCGAAGTCTCCCCCTTCTCTCTCCTGCCTCTGAGTGAGTACACTAAGGCAAATCAGGGTTCTCAGAGTACCCCTTATATCAGCATTCCCCTTTACACCAGAGGCCACAGTGTTTTCCCTTACATCAGAGTCCTCTCCGTACATCAGAGTTCGCAGTGTTTCTCCATAAATCAGGGTTCCCAGAGCATCCTTTATGTTAGAGTCCCCATGGTTCTCCCTTACATCAGAGTCAGCAGAGTCCCCCCTTACACTGAAAGGGAACTCTGCGAGTTCAGATGTAAAAGGGGGAACTCTGTGGACTCTGATGTAAAGGGGGGTCTTCTTTTTAACTTCATACGATTAGAAGTGTTATTTAATAGCAAAATATATGTATAGTTTATACTATAAAAAAAATTGCTGTGTGCCGTTAAAGTGTTCAGATTTCACTCGAAGAAAAGGTGGCGACCCTAGGCGAGACTCTGCATTCCAGAAAAATAATACAGCATTTTACGTATTTAGATAATAATGTCTGAGAATTACTTTTACATGCAAGGTCCACTTTAAGTTATTCCTAATTCCATGCATTTTCCACAATAAAAGTAGAAATGAAGAGAGCAGATGACTAGTGGGCTATTGCTGTGACAGAATGAAGTATTGCTTAGAGATGGTGAAACCTAGAAAATACATATGAGGAGTAGAACATTTGCAGCCAAAAGGTTAAAAACCATCTGAAAGTGACAGATCGTCCATATTTATTTTAGTTGATGATAAGAAGTCTGATGCTCCTGGATTGCCTTTGTTTATTTTGTAATTCATCTTGCCTTCCAGCCGTAGTTTGTTGTCAGAATTCGTATAAGAAAATGCTAACAACTCAGGCAACAAATCTTGATTTTTTTTCCTATCACCCAAATGCTACCTGTTAGCTTCCTCCTAATTGTTTTTAGTCAAATGTGAACCTGGGCATATAAAGGCAAATTGGAATAACGATTCGCCTTCGTTTAGTCATTTTCATGATATGTTAATATAAAAGCTTTGCCTTGAGCATTTCATCAACCATTCTGGTCAAAAGAGAAATCTTTTCTGAGGTTAATTGTAAATGGCAACATTGGCCCGGATTCACGTACCTGGGCGCATTTTTATTCTGGTGTAGCGTATCTTGTTTACGCTACGCCACCGCAACATTGAGAGCCAAGCCTGGTATTCACAAAGAAAATACGTGAAACGTTGCGGCGGCGTAGCGTATAGTTGTCGGCGTAAGCCGGTGTACGCCAAATTAGGTGGAAGTGGGAGTGATTTATTATAATGAAGCGTGACCCCATGTAAATGAAGGTCCGAACAGCTCCGTGAGCCCGAGTGCAGGTCCAGCGAACTCGATCGCCGATGGGATACCCGTGATCGTCTCACGATGAGGAAGAATGGGGAGATGCTGATATAAACAAGCATCTCCCCGCTTTGCCTAGTCACACACAGCCCATCCCCCCAACAGTAAAAAACACTCACTAGCGCACACTTAAAGGGGTTGTAAAGGTACAATTTTACCTTACCTTAGTGCAGTCCTCCTTGACTTACCTCACTTACCTCATCCTTCAATGTTTCTTTTAAATGTCCTTCGGAGAAATCCTCACTTCCTGTTCTTCTGTCTGTAACTCCATGCAGTAATGCAAGGCTTTATCACCCGGTGTGGAATGTCGTGCTCGCCCCCTCCCTTGGACTACAGGAGAGTTAGGATGCCCACTAACACACAGCTCTTTTCTCTACCTGCAACATAGAGAGTGTCCTGACTCTCCACATCAGGGAGAAAGCCTTGCATTACTGTGTGGAGTTACAGACAGAAGAACAGGAAGTGAGGATTTCTCTGAAGAAATAAGGACATTTAAAAGCAAAATCGAAGGATGAGGTAAGTGACGGAGGACTGCACTAAGGTAAAGGAAGCTATTTAGGAAAAAATGTACCTTAACAACCCTTTTAACCTCACAAATAATGATAATACAATAAAGATTAAATCATGCAACACCACATGTGAATAAATGGTATTCAAAAGTCCATAAATGTTTTGAATGAATCGGTGAGTCGGTTTCTTTGAGTAAAACAGATACACAAAATCCAGTGCATAAAGAAGTGAAAAATCCACCACCGCTTATGACAAGGGGCTTACCGGACCGATTGGACCTAGACAGGCATATACCCACTAGGCCAATCAAGCTTTGTTAAAGTTGATATACTGAAGCGGGTACACCATACACGTCATGCGATTCGGTATCAATAAAGGCAAACCTCAGACAGATGATTCAAAAATACTTCCCAGCAAGCAGCAACTCTCAACAGATCACTCAGAGGGCAAATCAGTACTCCAACCGATAAGCATGAAAAAGAGAAGGCAAGGCGTACATAGTGTAATTCCGTAATAAAAATCGATATTTATTATAAAGAGAAAAACTCACATTTTGCAATGGTCAATAGAGCTTATAGAAAAAGGGTAGCAGGAACAACAGTAGTCCATCCCGACATGTTTCGTTACAAAAAGAACATCATCTGGGGTGCTGTCATCATGCTACACTTACCCTTATATACAGCAAAAGGTCCCCACACTCATATCAAGGCTCCCATAGGCAGCTGATGGTAATAACATGGCACTTCCTGTAAATTGCAATGGAGGATATGGTGTGCGGGTCAAGCCTCTCTTTCAGTACAGGAAGTACATCGAGAGGGTAATTATTCAAACCAGACCTCAAAGAACAGAGCTATAAGCTCATAAAATGGCATCCGCTCTGATAAAGCGGAGAATTAGCTATGCAGGAAAAAATAAAAACACAGGCACCTGTATTAATAAAAAGATGTGCGCTCCAAGCTCAAACAGCATGTCACAGCACATAACATGATATTAAAACCAAGCCTCGTTCTGAGGATGAGAACGAATCCACATTATTTTCCCCCTATTGGTAGATTGCGGTCACATGACCGCACTACCAAGCCTCATAGTGGATCCCGGGCTATGTGTTCCACAGCAGGCTAAAAAATGATGAAAAGCCACACTGTGGAAGCACATTGAGAACGAATTAGCATTCTCTCCCCCTGTTGGTAGATTGCGGTCACATGACCACATCACCAAGCCTCGTAATGGATCCCAGGCTGTGTGCTCCACAGCAGGCTAAATGATAATGAATAGCCACACTATCGAAGCACATTGAAGCAGGAGGCACAGAAAAAATGGATTGGTTTAAAAACAGCATAATGGAGGCTGAATCCAAAACGCATCATTGTGATAGACACAGTATGTATGTTAAAAATTAGGGATTAACCTATAATTAAAATAACAATATGGTGTTAGATGGCATAAGTGACAAAAAATTGTGCACATCATGTCAGAAACCTAAATAAATAGTTTTATGTAATTTAAAACACTCATATCATAATGGTAAAAAACAATTAATAATAATATATTGAATGGAAGCAATTTTAAGACTGGTTAATGAATGCGTTAATATCCCACTCTACATTCATACCCTGGGGAGAGTGGGATTGCAATTCATATATCCAGTAGGTTTCAAGTCTGGATACTCCTCTAGTCTTGGCTCCCCCTCGCCAAGGTGGGATATATCTGTCAATGATCAAGAACTGGGACCCCTTAGGATCCCGACTGTGACAGGATCTATAATGTCTAGGTACAGTATGTTTAGTGTCACCTCCTATAATCTTGGCTATGTGCTCACCTACCCGCACAGAAAACGCACGCGTCGTGCAACCCACATACTGCTTCCCGCATGGGCAAGTGATCAGATAGACAACGTGGGTGGTAGCACATGTACAAAAGTGTTTGATCGGATAACTCTGATTGGTCACTGTAGATTGAAATTCTAAAGTTTTACGTCTCCCACACAAATTGTACTGACAGACTGTGCATTTTTTACATGGAAAGTATCCCTCCATGTTTTGAAAAAAGGTGGGACGCACAGGGGGGTCAACCGTATTTGGAGCGATACTATTCCTCAAAGAAGGAGCACCTTTAAAGATGATCCTAGCCTGTTCCGGTAAAACTTGTCCAAGGATTTTGTCCTTTCTTAACACGTTCCAATGACGCTTAAAGATGTTTTTTATATCTCTATGTTGGTTGGAATAAGTTGTAAGCATAGAGTAACGGAAAGAATTATCGCTAACTCGTAGAGGTCTATCTGTTAAAAGAGATTCCCGGTCAATCTGCTCTACATTTAGCATCTCTATGTTCACAGAGGATTCGTCATATCCCTTTTCAATGAACCTATGTTTGAGCATAGATGCTTGGGACAGGTATGTGTCAGTATCACTACAGTTCCTCCGTAAACGTAAAAACTGGCTGCGGGGCACAGATTTAAGCCATGACCTATGGTGACAGCTATCCATGGGGATGAAGCTGTTACGATCTGTGGTTTTAAAATGAGTCTGAAACTTAAATTCCCTGGACTCCAACCTAATCTCAAGATCAAGAAAATTGATCTTGGTAGTACTCCATTCAAATGAAAGGGAGATACCTCGGTTGTTATCATTTAATGTAGAAAAAAATGTCTTCAAGGGTTTCTGGAGGGCCATCCCATAGGAGGAGGATGTCGTCTATATACCTGGCCCATAAGACCAGGGAGGGATTCCTCTCTGAATAGACGACATCCTCCTCCCACTTGGCCATAAATAAATTCACCAGGCTTGGGGCAAACTTGGCGCCCATTGCCACTCCACGCTTTTGCAAAAAGAACCTCTGGTCAAACCAGAAGTAGTTGTGGGTAGTGGCGAATTTAAGTAGTTCAATGATAAAACTACGTTGGTCGTTAACTAAGGAATGATTTCGATCCAGGAATAAAGTGACTGCTTCTATTCCCAAATCTTGGGGAATGCATGTATATAAAGAAGCTACGTCTGCAGTAGCTAAAAGATAGTCACCACGTATTTCTGTGTTCTCTAGTAGTTTGATAGTAGAGGTGGTGTCTTTCAAATATGACGGAGTTGTCTTGACTAGTGGTTGAAGAAAAAAGTCGATGTAGCGACCAATGGGCCTCCCGGGAGGGTGTACAGGGTCTTTATGGATTTTGGGTAGATAATAGATCGTCGGGATCCTAGGGGCAATGGGTATCAGATAAGATCGTTCTTTCTCATTCAGAATACGAGATTGGAACCCTTTCTTCACCAGGCCAGCAGTTAATTGCAATTTTGTTTACCAAAAATATATAGAAGAATACGTATCGACCTAAACTGCTATTTATTATAGCAAAAAGTTAAAACTATTGCATTTTTTTTTTTATTACTCTCTATTTTTGTTTAAAGCGCCAACAAATTTAAAACGCAGAGGTGATCAAATACCACCAAAAGAAAGCTCTATTTGGGGGGAAAAAAGGACATCAATTTTGTTTGGGAGCCACGTCGCACGACTGCGCAATTGGCAGTTAAAGGGGAGTTCCACCCACAATTTCACTTTTTAAATATAAATACCCCTGTAATACATAAGCCTAATGTATTCTAGTAAAGTTAGTCTGTAAACTAAGGTCCGTTTAATTAGGTTGTTACAGCATTTACATAATCTATAATCTAGAAATAGACAGTGGCCATCTTAAGTGTGGGCATCATGAAGCCAGACTGTAGGACTTCCTGGATTTCAGCTTTGCATATCTCGCACATGCTCAGTGCTGCACAAGCAATGTAATAGGTTTCAGTTAGGTTTGCAAGGACTACTGGGAAACATGATGCCTATCCCAGAAACCCTTGCAAATAGCCTTGTGACTTAATAGCCTAGGCTAATAAGGAGGAGGAAGTAATGAAGGACTACAAAATAAAGGTATTTACAAGCAACAAAATAAATAAAAATTGTCCATTCTGAACACTATGAGATAAGGGCATGCAGCACAGACAAACATAAAAAAAATGGGTGGAACTTCACTTTAAAGTGACGCAGTGCTGAATCGCAAAAAGTGGCCTGGTGTTTAACCAGATAAATGGTCCGGGGCTTAAGTGGTTAAAAAAAAATCAACAAACTCAATTTTCATTGAATTCATTGAAGAACAAATTTCAAGGTCACTTTTGACCCTTCAGAGGGCTGCTAGACAAATAAATACAAAAAAAGAAGGAACATTTTAATATGGCTTTGTGGGTGTCATGGGAAATACAGAAATCCTTTACATTTGAGGATGCCTCAAAGCTGTTATTTACTATCACAGCTTTCAGGGACAGCATCAGAAATCATATAATTTGGCACTGCATATTTGGCTGTGAATATTTTAATTTTTATTTGCAATTATCTTTGCTGACAGACATCTGCAGAATCCCATTATTTATTTTCATTTAATAAAGCAGAACAAAAAATAAAAAGCAAACATTTTCTCTTGTAGTTTTAGCAGTGGCCAGTGTGTTATAGGGTCAAAGGGTATGAAGGGAATTAGAGCTTGGAGACAAAATGTGATCACCATGAATCTAAACTAAATGTAAATGTATGTTTTGAACAATTCAAATTGTAGATATTCCGGTTGAATTTTTATTTCAACCCTAATTTGAATCTCAACATTATTCTAGATATAGCTAATCAGAGCATGGCACTGACTGGCATTTGCGCTTTGCTGCTGATTCATATCATTTTGGTATTTTATATGTGAACATGATTCACTGATTTTCTTTAAGAGAATCTATTTTTACAAGAGATCTGCTTGATGCTTAAAGTGAAAGTACAACCAAAGACTCCTGGATTACAGTTTAACCTCTTCCATACCGCGCCTATTCTGGCACTTCTCTCCTTCATGTAAAAATCATATTTTTTTGCTAGAAAATTACTCAGAACCTCCAAACATTATATATTTTTTTTTAGCGGACACCCTAGGGAATAAAGTGGCGGTCATTGCAACTTTTTATCTCGCACAGTATTTGCGCAATTATTTTTCAAACGCCTTTTAAAAAATAACAAAACAGTAAAGTTAGCCCAATTTTTTTGTATAATGTGAAAGATGATGTTACGCAGAGTAAATAGATACCTAACTTATCACGCTTTAAAATTTGAGCACACTCATGGAATGGCACCAAACTTCGGTACTTAGGCGACACTTAATTTTTTTTTTACAGGTTACCAGTTTTGAGTTACAGAGGAGGTCTAGTGCTAGAATTATTGTTCTCGCTTTATTGCACGCAGCGATACTTCACATGTGTGGTTTGAACGGCGTTTACATATGTGGGCGGGACTTACGTGCACGTTCGCTTCTGAGTGCAAGCTACTAGGAACAGAGGCATTTTAATTTTTTTATTTATTCAATTTTTTTTTACTTGATTTTTTTATTTTTTTTTACACTTTTTTTATTTTATTCCTATTTCAAGGAATGTAAACATCCCTTGTAATAGGAATAGTGTGTGACAGGTCCTCTTTATGGAGAGAGGCGGGGTCAATAAGACCCCACAATCTCTCCTCCAGGCTGGAATGCATGACACAGGGGAACAAAAATTCATGATCTCATGCTTTCAGCCGCAATTTCGGCTTTGTTTACTTCTGGGTACAAGGGCGTGAAATGCACCCGGCCTCCAACAGTGAAATCTCTATCCTTCTTGAGGCGATTTAGTTCGCATTTGCTGCACTATACAAGTTCCTCACTCACTCACTCACTCACTCACTCCTCATCCGGTGGGGCGGCCGATTCATTCTCCGGCCTCTGATGGCACGGGAGAGCCTGGAGAAGCACCGGACTTCCCCTCCCGCTATGATCATTCTTATGGTGCACAGAATCGCTGCCTCAAATGAAGAATATCTGTAGCTGCAGGCATCATTTAGATACCCCCCCCCCCCCAAAGTCCAGGATGTCATATGTCATCCTATAGTAGGGAAGTGGTTAAATAATTACCATATCCAGTTACTATGCAAATAAAAATCTTCCTTTGCCTTCCCTGACTGAGACAAATCCTCCATATTTGTGTCCTACATGCTCCCTTACACGCCCCTCCCAGAAACTGCAGCTCACATTGGGAGGCTTTCAACAAAAGGCAGTTCTGTCAATCCAGGCATCATTCAGATATCATTGTTTGCAGCCGACAATTCTGCGCACTATAAGAACGATCATAGCGGCAGTTCTTTTGAGGCATTTTCTGCTACGTTTTTTGCCACAATTTTGCACAGATCAAAAGGTCACCTATGTAAAAAGCAGAAAAAACGCCTGTCATCTGCCCAACAAGAAGCTAATGTGCTTTTTCTTGAGCTTCAGGTGTTTTGCTTCAGGCTACAAAACACTCAGATGTGAACAGGGGCCATTTAAATGAATGGTATTGTGCTTGTTGGGCGTTTTTTTAGGTGGTTTTTATGAGCGTTTTACAAACTGAAAACATTCAGGTGTGAATGCAGCCTTAAGCCCGCTTACACACACTCAGTTTTCTTGGCAGTAAAAAGTCCGGTGAGAAAACCGAGAGGAAACCTGAGAACCTGCTTGGTAAGTTTCCCAGCCAGGTTTCCCGTCGGGAAAACTGCAGGGAGACCACTGGCCGGGAATCCCGGCCATGTGTATACAGTATTTCCCCATAGGAAAACTGCCGGGTTTAAAACCGCTGGGAATCCCAGCGGGAAAATAGAGAGCAGGTTCTCTATTTTACAGCCCGGGATTCCCGACAGTTTTCCTGTTG
Source organism: Rana kukunoris (assembly GCA_029574335.1). Classification (NCBI taxonomy): domain Eukaryota; kingdom Metazoa; phylum Chordata; class Amphibia; order Anura; family Ranidae; genus Rana; species Rana kukunoris. The sequence goes on along the minus strand of CM056049.1, from coordinate 116,693,084 downwards.
GGAAAACTGCGAAGAAGCATACACGTGGCCATGATTCCCGGCCAAAAGCTCTCCCCGCAGTTTTCTCGACGGGAAACCCAGCCATGTGTACGGGGCTTTAGTGATAAGCTTGCTACATACTGTATACCAGCCTATACATACAGCACACGCAGTGCATGCTGTAACACAAGTATATGGAACTGGTATTTTAACTCTGAGGATTGTTGCAAAGATGAGGCAAGTAATATTCATACATTCGCATATTCTAATTTTTTCCCACTATCCTCTTTGGAGTTCAATTTTTGCAGCTGAAGACTGCTTTCTCGTATGCTAAAAATTCGAAACTATTATTATTCAATGCACTTTGGCCAAAACAAATTGATACATGACCTAACTCATTGACCCTTCCAGCAAAGTTTCGCAAACAATACCTGTAGTTTGACCTCTTTGTCACAGAGCATCATGGACATATTGCTTTTAAAACAGTAAAGCAATTTCATTTTCCACATTTTTATTTTGTATTTTTTGCCAGAGCAGGCGGCAAATCCATTTTCAGGTAGCGTTTTAGATGACTTCTCTTACTGTATAAGTGGCGGTCATTCAGTTCAAGTGTGATACAGCAAAACAATTTGTGTTAAATGATTTTTGCCCTTCCAGTGGCACAAAAAAAATGATTCAGAATTGAAAATATGCCACATTAATCTTCCCATTTCAGGTAGATCAGGATTTTGTGAAGTGAACAGAAAGGTTTAATAAAGGTACTTTGGTGAATTAGCTCTTTGTTGTCTTTCATTCTTGACACCCAATTCCAAAGTCACTTAAGTTATCAGTGATGGTCTTGCTAAGTTAATTGGATTTCTGCTTTGGTTTTTTTTTCAAGGTCATGACACTTCACCTCCAAGTCAGCTCTGATGTTTTATACTAATGCACAAGTACCTGTATTGCTTTATGTGCATTGGTTTTGTGCATTTCATTTTCATTCCTGGATTTATAGGCGTGAAAGGACATAACAGTGAATTATGATTTTATTTGAGGCTGTCACATACCTGTTTTTTTAGGAGAAATTTTCAAACCATAGCAACAGTTAGGCGGGTGCAGTAAATGACAATATGGAACAAACAGATAGATAAATGGAGTGAGTTATTCTGTATTTATCAACCCCTCCATGTGTGCGACATTGATATTCCATTAATATTCACTGTGCAGCTTGGTCTTGCGCTACACAACCTTTTTAATGAATCCAATCTCCTTTGGATATTTTTCCTACTGCATATTTATATATTCCTATGGGTGAGAAGGCAGATACATAGTTTACCAGGCAAACTGCGCTCAGAAAAATGTGGGAACCCTTCTGATGATGCTATTATGGTGAAACGCGTAAAGGCGAGGTTACGTGGTTTATGACGTCACACGTTCTGACTTTCTGTGTACCGTTTTTTAATAGTAACAGCGTTTAAACCTCAAAAATCAATGCAGGGTCTCAAGGTGCCATCCTTCTTGGCAACAAAAAAGAACCCTGCTCCTGCAGGCAATGAGGATTTCCGGATGAAACCTCTCTCAAGATTTTCTGCGACATACTCAGACATGGCCTGGGTCTCTGGGGATGTCAGGTCACCTGTGGCCAGGTGACAAGTCCACCCCATTGGAGACAGGGGTGCACCACAAGGTAGTGAACCCAATAGCGGACTGCTGCAGACAGAGAGGAAGCAAGAGCCCAAGATTCCCCAGGGTGCAAAGTCTAAGGTCCAGCAGGTGTTCACCAGAGCCTCTAGTGGTGAGGATGGCCTTCTCTGCAACTGAACCCAGGTTGTGGTGCCTGGGGTCCCCCAGGTCACGCTTCGTAGGTAGAGAGGGGATGCAGCCACTCAGAACACAAGGGATGGTGATGGGTAAGCCGGGGTCGGGGCAACAGGCAGACGAGGGTAACCAAGGGACAGGCCAAAAGTCAAGGTCACAGGCAAACAGGAATAGTCAGGGACGAGCCAAAATGGGTAAACAGAAAGGTTAACGTAGCACATGGCAAACAGGAACACACCAGCAGTGCAGTGGTTAATATAGAGTTCCTGGGATGGCCTGGGGTGGATCCATACAGGGAGGAGAGGTGATAAAATGCAGCCAGAAAGAGAGTCAGGCCTATAATGGACACATGGTGGAGAAGGTAAGCTGCCAGACATTATTGCATGTCAATGACAATGAGGAATCTTCATCGTGGAGACAGCGGCCAAAGTTCACAATATTATTATGCCGGTCTAGGCACCATAAAATGTGAGTCGCCATTTTATTGTACCTTTTAAATTTTTAATAAATTACCAAACTGGTTCCACTATGAGGAGCATGTTTGCCTTTTGTGAGCCTTTTACAAGTGAGGAGCAGTCTAGCAGACCTACATGCAGGGAAGGACTGGAGGTCCGGAGCAAGTGATTGTACTGTTACACGCAAGCTGACCCACAAAAAAATGGGTCCTAATATCTGGTGAATGGCAGTGTTTGTCTATGGATGGTGTAGATCACAGGACACACAAGTCCATGGCACAATTGTTTGCATGCAAGAGAGCACTATTTGGAGGTGGTGATATACTACTGAATACACAGTGGATGGTTTAAAAAGGATCAAATAGATGGACATTTGTTTTTTATATGGACATCAGTAGGATACATTTCCTTACGTGGAATAAGGATTCTCACAGAAGAGTGAATCAAATTCTCTGTCAGGGTAAAGTTCAACCCATAATGAACCTAATGCCTACACAACCGCCTTCATTTAGGCAATCAATGGAATGTCAGCAACTATTGTCTTTTTTGCCCTCTATTCTCTTAAACACATTTTTTGACAGAGATTTAAATCTGTTTGAGTCCATCTTGATGCAAAGTACTAGACCAAAACACATTTTATCAGCAATATATAAGATTCTTATTGTAAAAAATCATCCTGAGCTCCCAGAATTTACAAATAAATGGGCACGCGATCTTAAAGTTCAAATTGGAGTAGAAGAGTGGGAGAAATCGTTTACCCTCACACATTGCTTGTCATTGGCAACTAAAGCCAAAGCTATAAGCTTGTTTCTCGTTGGTATCGATACCCAACATCTTTACAGCGTATATTTCTAGATGCATCGGATAAATGTTGATGCTATCATTCTGCCAAGGGATTGTTGTTACACATATGGTGGGAATGCCCTCAAATTTGTAAATTCTGGGACAGGATCATACAGTTACAGGGGAGGTAATCCCTAACACACCTCAAATGACCCTGTTGTCCAGTAAATTGGGCGTCCAGTAAATTGGGCGATAGCTGCGAGATTGGTTGTTCCGCACCATTGGCAAACAATACAATCCCCATCAGTGAGTGGACTTCAGTAGGATGCTATATATACAACACTTTCTTTTTTTTATGAGTGTATACGTTTATAATTGTATTATGTTTTAATTGTAATTTCACGATACCTAGCGCCCATACGCACTAAGATTTGGTTACTATCGATTGAAACACTTAGTTTTGTGATAGGCAGCAGGGGTATTGCAGATTTATTTTCAGGTGCATGTGTGGGAATTAGCTAAAGAACAACTATACTAACTTTGCAATTGTCCTTTAACCACTTAAAGACCGGACCAATATGCTGCTAAATGCCCAGAGGCGTTTTTACAATTCAGCACTGCGTTGCTTTAACAGACAATTGCGTGGGCGTGCGACGTGGCTCCCAAACAAAATTTACGTCCTTTTCTTCCCACAAATAGAGATTTCTTTTGATGGTATTTGATCGCCTCTGCGATTTATATTATTTGTGCTATAAACAAAAATAGAGCGACATTTTTGAAAAAAAATTATATTTTTAAATTTTTGTTATAAGAAAAATCGAATAAACTACATTTTAGTCAAACATTTAGGCCAAAATGTATTTAGCCACATGTCTTTAGTAAAAAAAAATCGCAATAAAAAAAATAGCTACCTAGCGGCAAAAGTGACGCTAATACAGCGATCAGAAAAATGATCGCTTAGTGACACTGGCAATAGGGGGTGAAAGGGTTAAGTAGGGCAGTGATCAAGGGGTTAAAACTTTATTAGGGGGGGTACGGGGCTACCCGGAACCTAACATTAACTGCCTGTCACACTAACTGTCACACTGACACTAAATGCAGTGATCAGTAAATATATGATGTAGTGATCAGTAAATATATGATCACTGCATTCAGTGACACTGTGACAGGGGGTTGGGGGGCTGATCGGAAGGGGTTAATGTGCCTATGTGTGTGGTGTCAGTGTAGTGTTGGTGCGACTTACTGTGTGATGTCTTCTCTCTGCCAATGTAATGTAAACATAGGCAGAGGAAGTGATGTCAGCTCTCCTCTCGGCGGTATTTTCAATCCGCCGAGAGGAGAGCTGACATCACTTCCTCTGCCTATGTTTACATTACATTGGCAGAGGAAGTGACACGCGGGGAGGACGCGCATTGGCTGGGAGCGATCCGGAGGGGGCGGACAAAAACCAACAGCCGCCCCTCATCCCGGATCGCTTCCACAGCCACATAAACCACCGCATGTACCGGGGGGTCCTGATCGGACCCCCGACCCGCGTCTAGGCAGGGACATACAGGTATGCCAATGTGCCTGTACGTGGCATTCTGCCGACGTAAATGTACATGCGGCGGTTCATAAGCGGTTAAAGGAGAAATACAGCCAACGTTAATTTGGCCTGGGTCACAGGAGTGCACTTAGTTATATACTCCTGTAACCCATTTTTAGCCAACAGCTGGCTAAAGTCCCCTATTGACCGATGTCTTTGAATGTTTTAAAAGACTGTTGGATCAGAGTTGCATGTTATAGGGTATATTCGAGACTGTAGCCATGATTTCTCTAAATGCTTGGAGACACTCAGTCCCAAGCCCAAACCCAGCTTGTAGAAGCAATGTATCCCAACCCATGGCCTAGTTTATCTTTATTTATTTATCTTTATTTTTAATGAGATCTGTGTTCCCAATGGATATTTCTTTGACTTTCTGTCTTGGTTATTGCAAGGAAAAGATATGAGGATGAATCCCATCAGTTGAGCCAAAGACAGCAAAACAAATCTTTCAGGAAATTTAGACTCTACCAAAAGTATCCAAAGCCAAAAGATAACCACACATATGGTTTTCCATGGAAACAAAATACTTTACTGGACACATTATAAATCACCAGACACAGATAATTGTCCAATCTCTCAAATATTACCACAATAAAACCCCCACTATCCTATCAGTAGACAAAGTAGCAAGATGTAAATAATTGTGTATAACGTTTACTTTTAGGTCCATGAGATATGACTGCTTCCCGGGAACAGATGATAGTAAGTTATCTTGGAGCTTTACGGTAGTTAAATGGCTCACGAACACTCTTGTTCTGTCACACATATGATTCAGTTTACAGGCCTGGGTTCCTAATGCCACATACACATGAGCAGTTTTCCCGTCGGAAAAAAAACAATGGTTTTCCCGAAGGAATTCCGCTCAAGCTTGTCTTGCGTACACACGGTCACACCAAATTCCGACAGACAAAAACGCTGTGACATACAACACTACGATGAGCCGAGAAAAATTAAGTTCAATGCTTACAAGCATGCGTCGACTTGATTCTGAGCATGCACATTTTTTTTGAGCGTTGAAATTGAATACAGAGGAACGGAAAAAAAGATCCTGCTCTCTTTTTTTCCCCCGACAGTTTTCCTGTGGGAAAAAGTCAGATGGAGCATACACACGGTCGGAATTCCCAACGAAAAGCTCTCATCTGAGTTTTTACGATGGGAAAACCGGTCAGTCAGGAGCACTCCACAGATTGTATGTTGGTTTTTCGATCTATTATCAAACTTCAGTCTTTAAGTGTGTCTGATCAAGTGCTCATGATCTGTATATGTAGCATGGAGTCCATAGGACAATTCACTATCATCTGTTTCTAGAAAGTGGTGTTGTATGGACTTTATCCTTTACTGTATTAGCATGTCACACTTACGTTGTAATTCCACATCAGGTTGAGGGGGGTTACCAGAAACACTGAAAGTTGTTTTTATTGTGCTAAAGTTGAAGGGATTATGTGATTTCTTTTTATCATGTAGTCTTAAGACCAGTTTCATCGGACCAATTCGATGGTGTGTACGGCCCATCGGACCGATGTCTGTCAGACGAAAGTTTTAAAACTTGCTTTAAAATCTGTCCGTCGGACAGATTCGATGGTTAGTATGCCAAAGCATCGGACCAAAAACCTGCGCATGCTCAGAATCAAGTTGACGCATGCTTGGAAGCATTAAACTTCCTTTTTTCAGCACGTCAGTGTGTTCTACGTCACTGCGTTCTGGTCTGATCGGATTTTTGGTTTCGATGGTGTGTACGCACATCAGACCATCAGACCACTTCAGCCTGGTCCGAAGAAAATGGTCCGTCGAACCAGTTTCATCGGACCAGTCTGATCGTGTGTACGTGGCCTTAAAGTTAGGGTACGTGTTATACGCCGATAAATATGGTATGCGTAAAATTCACAGTTTATTAGAACAAATATAAAATCATCATAAAACAAGTAGACATTGTGGAATATGTGCTATAAAATATGTATATATATATATATATATATATATATATATATATATATATATAAAGGAAAAAAACAAAGACAAATTATACATGGAGACCTGTGCAAATTTGCCCACAGATCAAACACTAGTCAGTTGTAAATATAGTTGTCTTCCATATGTAGTGGCCAATTGGAGAGTCACTGTAGCAACGCCAATGGATCGCTATGCATTTCACCAACAGCTTCTTCAGTGCTCAGCATAAAATGTATTTAAATAGAACAACACATCTGATGTTTGTGTCTAAGTTTATATGGTTCAAACCATGGTGAGAACAAGATTTAAGGAGTGCTTTCCATAACATGGGAGGGGAGAGGCAGCTGTGCAGTTAGCTGAAAAAGGGGCATGAAGTGATGCAGCCAAATGACAGGGGGCCACCCAGGGCAAAACTTATACAATTGAAGAAAAATACCTTAAATATATTGTCTTATCTCACAAGAAAAGTTATTCCTGTGAGAGATATAGGGGTCACTGCCGTTGCTAACGTAAACTTATTAAAGGGGTTGTAAAGGTAATTTTTTTCCCTAGATAGCTTACTTTTCCTTAGCTCATTCACTTACCTCATCCTTCGATTTTGCTTTTAAATGTCCTTATTTCTTCTGAGAAATCCTCACTTCCTGTTCTTCTGTCTGTAACTACACACAGTAATGCAAGGCTTTCTCCCTGGTGTGGAGAAAGCCTCTTGAGGGGGGAAGGGGGGCAACCAGGAGTGTCAGAACGCCCACTAACACACAGCTCCTTTCTCTATCTGCAAAGTAGAGAGTGTCCTGACTTGCCTTCTCGCCCCCTCCCCCCTCAAGAGGCTTTCTCCACACCAGGGAAAAAAGCCTTGCATTACTGTATGGAGTTACAGACAGAAGAACAGGAAGTGAGAATTTCTCAAAAGTAATAAGGACATTTAAAAGCAAAATGGAAGGATGAGCTAAGTGAAGGTGGACTGCACTAGGGTAAAGGAAACTATTTAGGGAAAAAAATAATTACCTTTACAACCCCTTTAAAAATAGTGGTAGAAAATATACCCCAGCACTTGTATCTGCACAGGTAACAAGCTTGGGTATGTGATATTCATTAGAACCATATAAATGGTTCAGATAAACTATAAAAATATCTTCAACATTGCAGAACAAGGCCAGTTGAATGTGATTAACTACTAGTAGCTGTACCATGATCTGGATAAATGAGAGCCTTCACAGACACATTGCCTTAATTAATATGCAGTGTTCTAACATAGATAAATACATATGGAAATTGTATTGATATATACAATGTAGATTGAAGATATATACTGTATAAGTATATTAATACAGCATGCCTTAATGTGATTAATGGGTCTTACGTGCATAATTGATAAATATTAAGGTCAAAACTAACTGCAAGCGATGAATGCTGCTGCTAAAGCTTAAAAAAAAATCTTAAATTTGCTTAGTATTTACAAGGGCTATTGCGTCTTTAGAAACCTGGCATTTTTACCTGTGTTATTTTCTAAAAGCAGGAGCACTAAGGCCGCGTACACACGATCAGTGAAAACCGATGAAAACAGACTGAAGGTCCGTTTCATCGGTCCAAACCGATCATGTATGGGCCCCATCTGTGAGTTATCCTTTGATCAAAAAAAATAGAACTTGCTTTAAAATTTAACCAATGGACGCCGAACCGATAGGTCAAAACCGATCGTTAGTATGCAAAAGCATCGGTTAAAAAGCCGCGCATGCTCAGAATCAAGTCGACGCATGCTTTGAAGCATTGAACTTTGTTTTTTAGCACGTTGTTGTGTTTTACGTCACCGTGTTCTGACACAATCGTTTTTTTAACCGATGGTGTGTAGGCACATCAGACCATCATTCAGCTTCATCGGTTAACCGATGAAAACGGTCCTTCGGACCGTTCTCATCGGACGGACTGATCGTGTGTACGCAGCCTAAGAGTACAAAGTGAATTCTAGGTGTCATGCAGAATTACTGACATGGCAGAAGGAGATGGAGGCTGCTTAATGACATATATGGGATGTATGGAATCCCAAGAACTAACTTTATTTTGTGGTACAGGTGTTGTAACCTTGCTCATAATGTGTAGAAACTGCTAAAAGGCTCAGCTGGATTTGTTTTATTCTGTTGCTAAGCTTATGCCCTGTACACACGATCGGACCTTTGTCTGACCAAATTCACATCGGAATTCCGACAGAATTCCATCGGAGTAAAATAAAACATGTTAACATGTAAACTCTATGAATTACTCCGATGGGACATACACCATCTGACTTTTTCCATCGCAAATTCTGATTGTGTGTACGGGGCTTTACTGAGGACAAAGTTCCCTGAAAAATGTTCTCTAGGTTTGGATTAGATGTACTTGTGGTTGATTGGGAAAACACTAGAGGTAGGACCACTAGAGGGGCCTCAAACGAGTAGTGCAGACACCTAAGTGGGACAGATGTGTGGGTAGCGCTACCCGCGTAGGAGCTGCTGGTATTTTGCCTAGGTCTCTTCCACTTTTGTTCTGCAGCCAGACACAAGGTAGATTTACACAGCCAGGTGCACACAAACACATATCCTTTCATTGTCTTCAATGACCAGTCTAGGATGGCTGTGTTTTTTGTTTTATTTTTGGAGGAGATTTAGTGGGATACTCCAGAAATAGAACTATTAACAACTGAGGACATTTAACTGATCTATTGGTTAAGCTCGGATGAAGTTCTTGCTGGAAGCAGAGTATTTGTCCTTGGCAGTAGCAACAAAGTAGTTTCAGGATTAAGCAAGGTCCCTTAGTAGCAGTAATAGCTGCACAAAGCTCCTCAGAACACAAGCCAGTTATGGCAGACTGCTCCAGTATTTGGCAGTCCAAAAGTAACAGAAACTAAGCAAGTCCTATGCAGTACTAGCAGCAGAACAAAGCTCTTCAGAACTATAGCCAGTGTTCTTTTGTCTGGACCGTTAGCTGACTATACAGCACTATACAGCACACCAGAAATGGGTGAAGAGCACATGTCTCTCAATAGGCAGCCCCTTCAGCCATCTCTGTTGAAGCAGGGTCACTCTCTCTAACTTCAGGCCCTCGGGTCACCCACCTGAGGCTGCATGGCAGCAGGTGCCTGGGACAAGACAGAAGGTGCCTGGGAGAGCAAACCCCCTCAGCCCCCCCCCAGCTGGAACTATCTCCTCCAGGAAATTACTCATTCTTATTGTGACCAAAGAATAAATACCCTCTCCCAGCCTCCTTCAGGGCCACCCTCCCTTAATGTTGAAGTGACAATAATATTCACGCTGTGTTCAGCATTGCGCCTTACCTATTCATTCAGAGTCTTCTTAGGTAACTTGAATACAGAGGAGTCCAGGGGGAGACCTAACCAGCAGCTGAGCAGCCTACACTAATCAGTCGCAGCTCTTTGTTCAGCAGAGAGCTGAGTAAATTTCCCTAGTAGTCCTCCAGTTAAGCACTACACTAATCCTAGCACCTACTTAGGAGAGTGCTACGTGTGTGAGAGCTAAAAAGTTCTGGACAAGCTTTGTTTTATTAGAGAGATTTAATTACTTTTCTAACCATAAACCTGAATATCCATCTGTTTAATAAAACAAGAGAAGCAGGATAATAGCACAATGCTGAGCAGCCACTTGTGCAGAATGTCACATTTGCACTATGACAATATAAAGAGATGTTGCTGTGAAGAAAGGCATGTGATTTGATTGTTGAGTATCTTGGAACTCTTGTACACATAGCACTGGGTGACTTTTGCACACAAATGCACATTCAGCAATTGCTTCCATGTGAAGGACTGAATGCATAATGCAACATACAACACTTATGTTATTGTGCCGCTGCTTGGTGTTTTGGATGCTTTTAAGGGCAGAGGAGAGATTTGGGGTCTTATGAGACCCCAGATCTCTACATAAAGAGTACCTGTCATACGCCTATGTTAACATATGTTAACATTCCTTGTGTCAACAATAAAAGTGATTACAAATGTATATATATATATATATAATATATATATATATATATATATATATATATATATATATATATATATATATATATATATATATATAAAGCAGCAGTGTAAAACAATAAAAAATAAATAAAAGAAGTTAATAAAAAAAAAAAAAAGTAAACTGTCCCGTCCTCTTGTGCTCCCACGCAAAGGCAAACGCGCGTGTCGGTCCCGAAAACAGTGTTTAAACCACACATGAGTATCACTATGAACGTCAGATCATGGGCAGTAATTCTTGCAACAGACCCCCTCTATAAATCTAACATGGCTAGAAGGGGGGGGGGGTGGGACTTTAAATGAGATGTATTTTTAGCAAAATGCAATTAAATAAATATATGGAATATATTTTTTTTCCATAATAACCAGGCTCAAAGTTATAGCTATAGCTGATCTAGCAAAAAAGAGCACGGTGCTCTTTTTTGCTAGACCAGCTATAGGTAGGGGCATGGTCAGGTGATCACCTGCCCCTTATCTATTGATTAGCACTCCTGTGCTCCTACTGATGAGACTTTAAAATTCATAGTTAGGAACTGCAGTACACAGAGAGCCTTGACGGGGCCTGCAGCTTACACAGGTATTTGCAAATGCGTGCAACTAAACCTCTGTTTTTAATGCATACAGCTAGACAGGTTAATTTGGTTTGTTGCTTTTTTGGTTGATAACTTTGAGCCTGGTTTTTATGGAAACATTTTTTATATTCCATATATATATATTTAATTGCATTTTGCTAAAAATGCATCTTATTTAAAGTCCCAAAACCCCCCCTCTTCTATCCATTTACAGGGATGGAGGCCTATGGTTGTAGTTTATCATATGCCTCATGTAATGTCCCAACCTTATCCCCCCTTTTTCAAAATCTAACATGGTAACCTGTAAAGGCTTTTAAAGCGTCACTTATGGATATTAAAATTTACGTCTCCATTGCATGGGCATGCACAGTTGGGGTGGGACAAATTTAGATTACATTTTTAGTCTTGCCTAGGGCAGCACAAAAGCAAAATACACTACTGAATATGTGGAGAGAATCCCTAGCTCTTTCGATGTATACTAGCTTAATAAAAAATAATTATACCCCCTTAGGTAGTATTTTAATATTGAAATAAAGTACTTTTTCATGCTTGGACAGGGATGTCAGAAAGGGGACGGTCTATGTCTATGTCTACTAGTGTTGCTCACGAATATTCGCATTGCGAATATTCGCTACGAATATTGCATATTCGAGTATTCGCAAATAACTCGAATATTGCGGCGAATATTCGTATTTTTTCAAATTTATTTTTAAAACAGATCACATCCTAGTGATCTCCATCTACGTCTAAAAGCATTGCTGGTATGATTAGATAGAGACCCTGGGCCGAGAAGCTGATGCGATTCTTTTATGTTGCCGAAAATTCGCATTGCGAATTTTCGGCAACATAAAAGAATCGCATCAGCTACTCGGCCCTTCTTTTGCATCAGAGCCAATCAGAATAACTCGAATATTCGACAAACGGAATATTGCGCGATTATCTTCTCCGCCCTTTTTTTGCATCAGAGCCAATCAGAATAACTCGAATATTCGGCAAAAGGAATATTGCGCGATATTCCTTTTGCCGAATATTCGAGTTATTCTGATTGGCTCTGATGCAAAAGAAGGGCGGAGAAGATAATCGCGCAATAGGAATATTGCGCGATTATCTTCTCCGCCCTTCTTTTGCCCCCTTATTCTCCTTTTTTTTAAGTAGAGTTAGTGTAGAGTTAGTGTTAAGTGCATATTAGTTTAGTAATACAGGAAATGATCTCCGTTTATGAGAATTTCGCAATCATTTTCGCATTAGCGAAATTTCGCTAAATTTTTTTTGGATAAAATATCACGAATATTCGATATTAGCGAATATTCGCGAATATTCTTCTATATATTCGCACAATATCGCGAAATCGAATATGGCGTATTCCGCTCAACACTAATGTCTACAAGCATGATTGATCATCAGGTCATCTATGATGCATTTCTTTGGTCAATGTACCAGATTAAAGAATGCACTTATTAATGAATATGTAAAAGTTTATGTCAGGAGGGTGTGTGGGCAGGTGTACATAGTAAGTGATGTACTTAAAATTAAGTTTTCCAATAAACAGAATCAAATGCCAGGTTTGTCAATTATTTACTAATTTATACGTTTTTCAAATGACCTCAGGCTGTGTGGTCATATAGGACAGCGTGTATGTAAAAACGGTTATTATAAATACAATTCTTTGCAGGCTACTCAGAAAATGAATTTTGTTTACATCGTGACATAATGACACAATGATGCCTTTTGACATGTGACTGAGTTGAACTGAATAAAACAGCAGCGTTGACATATAAAGTATATCACTCCATGTTTGTGTTCATGATCAGAGTATGCTAAACTTAATGATGAAGTTAACGAAAACAGCCCATCACGGTTCAAATCTTTGTAGACATATACAGTAGGTTGATCTGGTAAGTGCCAAATAGCCATTTAGGGCCTATCATCCATGATAAAACACTGCACTCTCCTTTAATAGAGAATAATCTAACAAAGAGGCATAAATTGTATATCACTATAAGAATTATTTTATCTTCATATATGAGGCATTTAATCCAGAGAAACATCTTTTGATGCCTTTGAAATTCTTATTCGTTTTCTAAATGATATATCTGATGCTGCAGGTCTCCTTAAATTGGAACAACTAGTTTTTGGCAAGCAGTTGTATCTTTCATTTTGCTTCACAAAACCATTATTCTTTGCTCTTGGCTAGATAGCCTTACCTGGATAAGTCATATTATGTCTTCTAACTGATAGCATTTTTACAAATTATTTTCCATGTGACTTCTGCCAAAGGTTGTAATAGCTCTAATAAATAGTCTATCAGATTTCCATGAAGTGACATTTGAGAAAATAAGAAAGAAAATTCCTTGTACGTATTACTGTAGCAGTCTTTTGAGGAAAAGCAAAAAAAAAAAAAAATGTTCCTTCTATTGACTATTTAGACAGTTGTAGATAGTAAGCTTTTTAGACTCTGTGGGCAAGATTCAGAAAGAATTAGATTCCCACAGAGTATCAGAGATACTCTACGCCGCCGTACTTTACCTGGGTCTAGGAGGAATTCAGAGAGATTTTGGGCCGGAAGGTACGACGGCGTAGTGTATTTCTCCCGGCGGAATCAATATACGTGAATAGGGGGCGTGAGGCATTTAAATTAAGCGCGTCCCCGCGGCGATCGAACTGCGCATGCTCCGTTCAGAAATTTCCCGCCGTGCATTGCACGAAATCACGTCGTTACGCCATACTTAACATGGGCCGCGTAACGTTAGACCAGCTAAAAGCTGGTTTAACTTTACGTAGCGAAAAAATGACGTACGCGATTGCGAACGACGCTCGTAACTTTGTGGATCTCCGTAAAAAGCTCATTTGCATACCCCGACGCTGAAAACGTCGCAAACTCCACCCAGCGGCCGCAAAAAGATCGCAGCGTAGATCCGAAGGCGTACGAAGACGTAAGCCTGTCAGATCGAAGCCCAACGCCGCCGTATCATGGTTTGAGGATTCAAACTAGTGATACGGCGCGCAAAATTTGAAATTACTCCTGTCTAACACCAGTTAGACAGGCGTAATCGCTCTGTGAATCTGGGCCTATAAGTTTATTAAAAGTTAAATGGAATTCCTAATTTAGTGACTTTAAAGCCTCGTACACATGACCTGTTTTCTTGGCAAAAACCAGCAAGAAAACTGCTTCTTGCCGAGTAAAACGTTTGTGTGTATGCGGCATTCAGGTTTCTCGTCAGGAAATCTGGCCAGAATCTCAACGAGAAAAAAAGAGAACGCGCTCTCTTTTTTCTCGTTGAGATTCTTGTCGGCCTGTTTCCCGATGAGAAACCTCGTCGTACATGTACTTACCTGTCGCCATGGAAACCCGCGCATGCTCGAAGTGACTTTGACGCATGCGCGGTAGCTTCCACGGCATAGGTAGGGTGAAGCAAGATGGCGGCATCAGCATCGAATGTGACGAGCACATGCTTGTTGTACGCGATGACGTCACACGTTCTTTCCTTTCAAGAGAACCGCTGTGTTTTTTTAAACAAAAGTCTGTACACTCGGGCAGCAAGAGTTTCTCATCAGGGAAAACAATGGGTTTTTCCTGATGAGATTCTCGGTCATGTGTACAAGGCATTAGTCCCCATTCACACTTGGCTGTGCATAATGGAATATGAAGTTTCCTGGATAGTCACATAATGCTGCAGGAAGTCAGGGGCTTAAAAAGCATATTTTTGGAATTTCGAAAATTAATGGTGCAGATTTAATGCTGCCATGGGCCAGATAAGTGAGGCACACTGGGTGAGTGAGGTACATCAGGATAGATTGGGCAGAAAAGACATGATAAAAGACTTCAGTTTTATTATGAAAAGTGAAATTCTGTTTAAAAAGGTGAATTTAGCCTTTCTATTTACTATTGTCAGTAGTTTATTAGAAAAAGAACACACTTACATGTGACACATTCATTAAAGGATAACAAATATTCTGCATTGGTCTCAGCTTCAAAATGGAACTGTCACCGTTGTGTTTAATGACACATAGATAATAAGCTCTATGCCTCAGAAGTGCTTGTTATCCCATGCAGTCACCCTAAACGTGGACATTAATTCAAAAAGAAACAAGCATTTTGCCATTGTAATATGTGCTGGGCAAAACATCAGCTAAGTCAGGGAGAAAGACCTTGCAGAAGGAAATTCAATTGAAGTGGACACATCTGTTATTAAGTTACCTGCCTATACTATATACTGCTGGCCGTTCATGATTACTGCTAGCTTTGGTAGACTCATTGGGGTTATTTACTAAAGGCATTTGCACTGTGCCCTGCAAGTGCACTTGGAAGTGCAATTACTGTTGATCTGAGGGGAATATCTGAAATGAGGGGAAGCTCTGCTGATTTTTATCATCCAATCATGTTCCCCTCAAATCTACAGCGACTGCACTTCCATGTGCACCTGCATTGCACTTGTAGTGCACAGAAGATTTGCCTTTAGTTGATAAACCCCATTGACTGATGAAATCTTGCATTCATTGCACTATATCTGATGCTATTTAATGAAAGGGATGGGCTTTCTCCATCTGAGTGTGCAGTTGTAGTAGACAAGGTCTTATAATAAACCATGCAACTCAACTCATTATTCATACACTGCCTCATAACTTTTGGCAATCATGTATGTGAGATCTAACAGAAGCCAAACAATAAAATCACATATACCTAGATATGTCTATGGAATGTATTTCAGTTACTTGTATATTCTGCTTTTCGTTTGTGCATGAAATGCCATCATCTAGTTTAATACTATGAGCAGCTAATGATAGAGGCTCTTTTAACCACCTACTTATTGACACATTTTGACACACACAAATCCCAGCCAGCACATTATAAAATGTTAATGAAAAGTATAGATAAAGCAATTTTGGCTATACTTCTCCAGGGGAACACATGGGAGAGCAGTTCATTCGCACTCCTGTGACCCGTTTTTAGCCAACTGCGTGTCGGCTGATGTCACAGCGACTTCACAGGATCCACCCACAGGACTGAACCAGCAGCTGGCTCAGCCTCTCAGTGAGCCCCCTCCACAGCTAAGTGCTTCAGTGAGCACTGAAGGGGCAGAACAGAGTGCCGATGACAGACAGTCACAGGCTCTGTGCTCCTTGAAGGCTGAGAACTGAGTTATCAGTGGTCTTTGATCATTTGGTTCTCAGTCTTCCCAGCCAGTGGGGGACAGATGCAGCATTGCATTGATGCTGCATCCATCCAGGGGAGTATAAATGTTTTTTTTTTTTTTTTACAAGCCCATACTTTATTTAGTGTCAAAGACTGGCTTACCCTTTACTAAGTCCTATACCTTCCTATTGGTCCTTTACTATAATGACCTGAAGGTGTCAGTGGCAGAAGGGTTGGGGCCACACACTTAAAATGACAAGCAAGTGTTAAATTTAGCACACGCGGGCACCCAAAGTACATGTGCGACACCTGTTTTACATTGAAAAAAGTGTAAAAAATGTGTGCAGGTACTCTTATGTAACTACAGTTAAAAGTTAAGAGACTTTCTAAAAGCAATATACATATTTAAAGTTAAATCTAGACAGCATTTTCTTTGTTTATTCTGTGTGAATTAGGCAAAAAAAAAAAAAAAATAACCTATTTAGGCTACTTTCTCTTAAGACAAAATGGTCTTTTATTATGGGCAGTGGTAAAATACTGTATTATAACCAAGGGAGCAAAGAAAATACATCAACAGTGGACAAACAAAATGGAGTCACTCAACTTCAAAAAATCCAAGACAGATTTATTAGTATCACACAATACAGAGAAAATCCACCTGCTCTTCTTACACGTTTCCCTCCAACAGGGTCTTAGCCACTCTATAGGGTTGATTTACTAAAACGGGAGCCTGAAAAATCTGGTGCAGCTCTGCACAGAAACTAATCAGCTTTCAGGGTTTTTTCTTATCAAAGCTTAGGTGTACAAGCTGAAGTTAAAAGCTGATGGAATCTAATGCACAGCTGCACTAGATTTTACTCTCCAGTTTTGGTAAATCAACCAACCCATTATAATGAAATGCGTCAGTGGTACAGGTGGCTTTCTTTATATTGGGTAATACTAATAAATGTATAATGAACTTTTTGAAGTTGTGCAGCTCCATCCTTGCTTATCTGATTTTGATGTTAACTAATTATTGTCTGTTTGGGAACAAACATCTTCTGGTTGGGTGATCAGTAAGGAGAGCCTTGTAGCAGGGTCGTTGGGATTTATTGCAATAGGAAATACAGGCATATTTGCAGCAGGAGATGGAATGTAAACGTTCTAGAGAATCCTATTCATTCGCTGCCAATGCAACTACATCCAGCAGCCTGCCATCCTGGTTTCTGAAACCTTGATTTAACATAATTATTCATGGGAATTGTTCCTATTAAATAGTACGTCGGGAGGAGTGACGTGCTGACGTCATTGTGTTCTATCTCTGCAGTGGACGGGTGTTCGCTAGCCAGCCGGCTCTTTTTTTTTACCTTTGATGTTTTTGTGCAGCATTTTATTAATTAAACAGCTCTTACATTTTACACTGTGAGTTCCCCTTCATTTTTGGGTAAATGGTCTTGGTATTGAGAAGGACCACTCAGATTCACTCCCTTGTGGTTTATGGACTTGCTTAGATTACATGGTGTCATGCATACACCTATCCCTCATATATGAACTATTGGTTCCTTTTTTCATGTATTCACCTTTATATGATTTTCACTTATTTTCTTTTTAGTGTGGCTTTATTATCTTTTAAATAGTACACATCAACAGCCCTGAAGAATGGGGAGTGTATTCCTCATAAATGCTTTGGATTGATGTACATGAAGTTGCATTTCTCTGGACACTCCTTTCTTTTCATCCCAGTCCACATGCTGCAACGACTGTAAGGTCACACAGAAAAAGAGGCAGCCCCATCCCCAAGAAGGCCCATTACCACCATCCATCACTGGGAACTATCCACCAGACGGCATTCCTTTTTTTTTCCACACGAATGCCCATCCAAGACCAGTGACCAACCCAGTCAGTTCAGCGTGGTCTCCAACATAAGAGAGAATCCTACAAAGGAATTATAAAATAAATGTAACCACTTTTTACAGATTAACACATTTTCTGGACACTTGACTATGCAAATGTTTTATTAATAGACCCCTTAGTGCCTCTAAAACATTTGGTATTTTGTTTCCTTTTTCATACTTTGTAAACCATTACATTTTAGGTTATTTCTTTAAAAAAAACTATTTGTTTTTATGATTGTTTCTTCAGCATTACTACGTAGTTAAACAAGGTGGAAACAATGAAGGTCTTTATCAAAATGTATGCCATTAAAGGAGTTGTAAACCCTCATGTTTTTTCACCTTAATGCATCCTATGCATTAAGATGAAAAAACTTCTGTCTGTCACCGGACCCCCCCCTCCGAGCACCCGTTTTACTTACCTGAGCCCTCGAACTTGACCCGGAGGACACGCTCTCTTCCTCACCCCAGGGGGCTTGGGTCTTGACTGGATAGATTGATAGCAGCGCAGCCATTGGCTCCCGCTGCTGTCAATCAAATCCAATGATGCGGGCGCCGGTTCATACATTCGGCGGCTATGGACGTCGAATAAATGACTCTGGATTTTTCTTGCAAGGTAACCCCCCAGAGAGAACGCTTCTCCCTGGGGGTTAACCTGATATGAGTAGGAGCTGCGAGAGCCGCCAAGGGACCCCAGAAGTCGTGGATCAGGGCCACTCTGTGCAAAATGGACTGCACAGTGGAAAAAAAAAAGCTTTACAACCACCTTAAAGCGGTGGTTCACCCTAAATATAGTATTTTTCTATGTGATCCAGCATACTGGCGTCAGCGCCAGTATGCTGTTTTTTTTTTTAATGCCCCACTTACTGTCTAATCTTCAATTTTGAGTTAGCTCCCCCACGGTGGATGGCGCCTATATAGCCTTTCACTGGTTCCGAAAATACCCGATTTAGGACTCGGGTATTTCCGGCGCAATACAGCGCCTGCGCACAGACCTAGGAGATTTCTGTCTGCATTCATTTCTTTTAAACAGTAGCTTGAAGAACAGTTCTAGATAGATATTTATGTACACACACAAATAAAAATGTCATTGATACATAAAGATCAATAGTGGACAAAATAACAGAAACACCACATAAAACATCAAGGTATCTAAATCAAAATGATGAACCCAGCAGCAGGGGTAAATCATATAGTACTGACTTCCATATGTACAGTATATATCAGTTGTAATCAGTATTTTAAGTTTTCAAACTAACATAAGAAATCCTTGCAGGCTTTGAACGCAAACAAAGAGTTGGTAACTTTGGTAACTAGCAGATTTGTCAGCCCACAGCACTGCTCAATTATTTAATGTGCGAAAAACAACATTTACAAAAACAGCAGTAGGTGTCAGATATGGGTACATTTGTGTGAACGAGCAGGGATTGCTACCCGAGGCTCACTAACAGGGACAATGGATACTTGGCAGTTGCCAAATGCTAGAAAAAGACATCCTTACACAGGTATTCACTATCAAGACTCGTTCACGCGCTTGGTTTACTCAGCAAGAACCAGTAAGGAAACTGCTGGCAGAGCTTTCTTGCCGAGTATACCGAGGCTTTCAGGTTTCTCGTCAAGAAAACTGCCTAAAATCTTGAAGAGAAAAATAAAGAACCTGTTCTCTATATTCTCGTCATGATTCTCGGCAGCGTTTTCCTGCCGAGAAACCCGAGAGTGTGTATACTTACCTGTCAACGTGGTTCTTTTGAAAGGAGTGTCTGTACACTCAGGCGTCAAGAGATTCTTGCCAAAAATCCCATCAGGAAAAACAACGGTTTTGTCCTGATGAGATTCTGGCCCATGTGTACAGGGCTTCACAGAATTAGGTCAGCCATTCTGCAAATAAGTTTTGACAAAATAATGCTGTGAGCTACACAAAACTTCAGGTATATGTAAATTCAATAACTAAAATGTTAGGTAAAAATGACCACGTTAAAGTAATATGGGAAGTCATTTTATCTTTTTAAATCTGTGGCAATCAATAAAATTATTTTTTATGATTCTGCCAAAAGGTACAAGTTTAACCACTTGCCGGTGGTGGCTCGGCTGCACAAACTAATCGGACTGTGCATGTGATAGTGTGGGCGCGTGCCTGCTACATGCCAGGGGAGCACGTGGGTGGGTCCCGCTGACTCCATGTCCACCGGCCACCTGCGATTGCGGTACAGAGAGGCAAAATGGGGATTTGTCTATGTAAACAAGGCAGATCCCCATTCTGATAAGGGGGCAATATTGAAATCTGCTATTCCTAGTAAACAGGAACAGTGTTCTCTGTGTTGTCCCAGTAAGCCCACCCACCCAGTTAGAACACACCCAGGGAACACAGTTAACCCCTTGATCGCCCCCTAGTGTTAACCCCTTCCCTAAAAGTGTCATTTATACATTGATCGGTGCATTTGTTTAGCACTGATCACTGTAATGGTGTCACTGGTCCCTAAAAAGTGTCACTTAGGGTCAGATTTGTCTGTCGCAATGTCCTAGTCTGGCTAAAATTGCAGATTTATGTCATTACCAGTGAAAACAATAAAAAAAAAAAAAAGTCAATAAATCTATCTCTTATTTTGTAGACGCTATAACTTTTGCAAACCAATCAATATACGCATATTGGGATTTTTTTTTTGCAAAATACATATTGGCCTAAATTGATAAAGAAATTTGATGTTTTACATTTTCTTTGTGGATGTGTATTATAGCTGAAAGTTAAATTGCTAAATTGTTGCTCCTTTTTTGTTTATAGTGCAAAAAATAAAAACTGCAGAGGTGCTCAAATACCACACAAATACCAAAAACAGAGGAGAGGAGACAGATTGTGTGTTTCTACAAAGTAGAAACACACAATCTGTCATCTCTCCTAGTCAGTCCCCTCCCCACACAGCTAGAACACAGTGAGGGAGCACACACTTAATCCCTTGATCGCCCCCTAGTGTTAATTCCTTCCCTGCCAGTGACATTTATACAGTAATCCAGGGATCCTCAAACTATGGCCCTTCAGCTGTTGTGGAACTACACATCCCATGAGGCATTGTAAAACTCTGACATTCACAGACATGACTAGGCATGATGGGATTTGTAGTTCCTTAACAACTGAAGGGCCGTAGTTTGAAGACCCCTGCAGTAATCAGTGCATATTTATAGCACTGATCGCTCTATAAATGCCAATGGTCCCAAAAAGGGGTGTCAAACGTGTCCGACCTATCCATCACAATGTCGCAATACCCCTAAAAATTGCAGATCACTACCATTACAATAGTAAAAAAAAAAAAAACGCCATAAAAAATCACGTAAATCTTTCCCATAGTTTGTAGACGCTAAAACTTTTGCGCAAACCAGTCAATATACATTTTTAACAAAAATATGTAGAAGAATACATATTGACCTAAATTAATAAAGAGACTTTTTTAAACACATTGTTGGGGTATTTATTATAGCAAAAAGTAAAACATATTTTTTTTCAAAATTGACACTTTTTTTGTTTATAGCGCAAAAAAATAAAAAACTGGTGATCAAATACCACCAAAAGAAATCTCTATTTTCTATATCTCAAATTTTGTTTGAGTACAGCGTTGCATGACACTACCAAATTGTAAAAAGTGCTCTGGTCAGGAAGGGGATAAAATCTTCCGGGCTGAAGTGGTTAATAACATATTACTTGTGTCGCATCTGGGTATGCTATATATTTTTTTTATTTGTTGTTTTTTTTTTTTTTACGAAAATTGAGTTACCCTTTAGGCATCTTCTGCTATGTGGTGACAAAGCTCTTTGCTTGTCTCCTGCATTGTCATTCTGTCACACAGGCGTCCAACTAAAACTACAAGGTACTGTTTCAACACACAATACACAGGCATGTTGTGACTATCAGGAAACCGTAGAATGCCATGCAGCCAGGGCCGGTGCAAGAATTTTTGCCAACTCAGACGAAGGTGCATTTTGCCCCCCCCCGGCACGCACACGCGCACACAAACACACACACCATACACCGCCCACCTAGCAACACCTGTGTCGGGCGGGCAACTGTCCCGGTCAATGTTCCGCCCTGGGCGGCGCTGGCACCGTAAGGCAAGTGCCCATGTTGCCTTGCGCTAGCGCTGGCCCTGCATGCAGCTATCATTGGAGTATGTGCTTTTAGACAGATAGGCACTGCAAAAAATGAAATAGGTCGGCAGCACTGAGATACAACAAAGAATGAAAACAAGTGTTTTATTTTAATAAAATGCAATTGTTTCTGATACAATGTGCTTCAGCCACCAATGTCATTTAGTTAGGGTTTACATCTAATTTAAGACACGGTTGCAGTGTTTGACTGTATTAGTAGCTCGCTGTTTTGGTTTGTTTATTGCCCTAAACTGCACTCTAATATATAATTTGGCATTATTTGTCTAAACCCCGGAGATCTTATTTTTTCTTATTGGGTTGTAAAGCCAGAGAAAGGTAGCTGGATAAACAGCTAAGTGCTTACTTTCATAAATGTCATCTGTTGTTTTTATTACTGTTAGCATTTTCCACATTTACAGTAAATTTATGTTGTTTCTGAGATAGGTATTTAACAATTAAAAAAGGCTCTGGCAGCGTGACAGCCTGCATAAAAAAAAAAAAAAGGAAAAGCGTCTGGGTTTTTAATATATCACTTCTTTTAGATGTCAGTAAATTCATTATACAATGTGTTATTTGTTCTCAATAATCCCAGTGTATTATGCTACCGATAAACAGATTGTTGGTGTTTTTATGTGTAGCAAATTTAAGATTTAAAGTAGATTATGTAATTAGAGTTCTATTCCTTAGAGATATAATTGAAGAACATCAAGGTCAATAATTTTGGATACAAAAATCTGCTGAAAAGGATCAACACTCCTTCATAGATAACTGCAAGCTGTGTTTAGATAAAGCCGAATAATGAGGAACATCTGCATGACATGCTCAGATGTTTCATTCCACTTATATGAAAAATCTCAGCTGGAGCCATGTGACTAAGCTACGAGGCTGAGGCAGCCAAAAGAAAACATTGAGATTATCTTCTCACCTTTGGCTGAAGGCTGAAATGCTTCCTAATTAGTTGGGAGGAATACGAGACATCAAGAAACTTCTAGCTAATGTGCACTTGTGAACCTGTCTTCTGTTATTTCTTTGTGATATGGTATTGTACTTAGACCAATGGTATAGCAGTAATAAAGGGGAAAAAAAAGAACACACATAAATACCAATACATTTCAAAAAGTTCTGTAACTGACAGCCAATTAATGATGTCTTCTTGTGGAGTTTATTTTGGGGTTATATGACCAAATCTGAATTATCCCAGAATATTTTATATGGTTAGTTGTAGGGTCAGCGTATTAAAAACAGACATTTCTTGGTTTGGGCATATTCCAGCAATTTAAAGTCTTCTTCAGATTTGTGCATTCATATGGGCAGCACAGTGGTGTAGTGGTTATCACTTTCACCTAGCATCAAAAAGGGTTGTTGGTTCAAATCCTGACAATGACACCATCTGCCTGAAGTTTGCATGTTCTCCCTGTGTCTGTGTGGGTTTCCTCCCACACTCCAAAGATATGCTGGTAGGTTAATCGGATCTTGTCCTAATTGGCCCTAATACAGGGGTGCCCAACCTTTTGAAGAGCGAGGGTCACTTAAGCAACTTGGTAACTAGTCGTGGACCACAATGAGTGGAGCGGGCGTATGACAGGTTCAGGTTATGCTCTCCGATCCGATCTGCCCAAATGGAAGGGGATGAATTCCCTGTTTTCCTTTTCCTTTAGCGGATCAGGTTGGAGGTAGGTGGGCGTAAACAGACAAAAGTCTGTTTACATCTGTCGCTCTGTAAAGGTGAATTGAGGGTTCCGTTTGGTTGGGCTGATCACGTGAAAAGGGCTTAAGACTGCTTTCACACTGATGTGCTGCGTTTTACCCATACTGTGGGTGCAGTTTATTGCACCTCTGTCTATCCTGCGGGTTAGCTGAACTTTGCCATAGATTCCGCCTGTGGCAAAAGCCAGCGCTGCAGAGGAAGCATCGGCTTATGGGGCTCTGCTCCGCAGCTGCTTTCTTCCTCTACCACTAGCTTCATTCACAACACTGATGCTGTGGTTTGGTGGGTCGGCAACCTGCAATCTGGGCTTACCAACCTGCCTTTTCAGAGCAGGAGGTCACGGCCCCCGGTCCACTGGTTGGCCACCCCTACCCTAGTATATGTCTGAATGTGAGTTAGGGACCTTAGGTTGCAAGCTCCTTGAGGGTAGGGACTGATGTATATGTAAAGCGCTGCATAAATTGATGGCGCTATATAAGTACCTGAAATAAATAAATTGTGGTAACACATAGAAAAATAAGCTGCACAAAGCACATCACTTTGTTATCATTCATTCAGTATAACACTCAAATGCACATGTAGAATAGGTGGCAAAGTAACCTTGCTGCTGGCCAACATATGTTTCGGATTATTGTGCTAAAAGTCTGGCTTTTGGTCCTTTGTCATGTGCTTTGCATGTCAATTTAATAAATACAAAACAATCACAACAGACTCCAAAGGTGTGAAGAAGACCTTAAAGCGTATGTAAAAGCAAATATTTTTAATTAGTTGGATAGGATATGGAAGCACTGTTAGTTGTTAGTTACTGTCTGTGTGCTCATTGGGGAAAACTTCCCTTTCTTTTTATCACCGCAATCCAAAACTTTATGTTTTTGATTGAGTTGTAAAGGGTTAAAATCCATGCTGGGAGATTGCCCTTCACTTTCTTTTAGTTGCCGTCAGTGTGCCCACAGTGTGAAAGTTTCCCCCTTCTGCTTCCCAAACTCATGTTGGGTTATTTTTTTGCTGTCTGTGTGCCAATGGGGAGAATGCCCTTCACTTCATGTCCCAAAGATGTCCCAAAGATACAAAAGGCAATTAGAAAAGTTCTCCCGAAGTAAGGAATATATTTCCCACTTAATAGTTTAGGAACGGGTGCTCCAAGATTTTCCTTTCATTGTCAATGAGACAGAAAGTGATGGAAAATCAAAAAATGTTAGACTTTTCCCCTGAATAAGACTTGAACAAAAAGCTAGGAGCCCCGGTTCCAAAACTGTTAAAAGGGAAATATACTCCTCACTTTGGGAGATCTTTTCTAATTCCCTCTTGCATCTTTGGGACAGGAAGTAAAGGGCAATCTTCCCATTGGTACACAGACAGCAAAAATAACCCAGCATGAGTTTAAACACTTCCTAACTCTGTCCAAAACAAAAAGTTTTGGCTATACACACTATGGGGGTTATTTACAAAAGGCAAATCCACTTTGCACTACAAGTGCTCTGCAAGTGCACTTTCAAGCGCAGTCACTGTAGGGGGACATGCAATGAACATAAAAAACAGCATTTTTGCTTGCACATGAGTTTCCCCTAGTTTATAAGCTTCCCCTCAGATCTACAGCGACTGCACTTACAAGTGCACTTGCAGTGCACTTGTAGTGCAGAGTGGATTTCTTTTTAGTAAATTAACCCCTATATCCTACTTTAACCACTCTACTACCTTCAATTGACGGCGGCACAGTAGCTCAATTGTTCTGACAGGACGTCATATGACTTCCTCGTCTTTTAAAGCCGCTAGGGGGCGCGCATCCGCCGCGTTACTGGGAACACGATGCTCGTGCCCGGAGGCCGCGATGGCTGTCTGGCACCCGCGATTGCCCAGTAACTGAGCAGGACCGTGTATCTCTGTGTGTAAAGGGAGAGGAGACCAATGCTGTGTCCCTTATACATAGGGACTCAGATCGGTCACCTCCCCAGTCAGTCCCCTCCCCCTACAGTTAGAATCACTCACTAGGCTACACATTTAACCCCTTCCTCGTCCCCTAGTGTTAACCCCTTCCCTGCCAGTCACATTTATACAGTAATCAGTGCATATTTATCGCTTATTGCGATTTTTTTTATTGTTTTTTTTTTACCAAAAATATGTAGAAGAATACGTATCAGCCTTAAATGGGAATTTTTTTTTTTTTTAAGGAATATTTATTATAGCAAAAAGTTAAAAATATTGTGTTTTTTTTTCAAAATGCACTTTTTTTGTTTATAGCACAAAAAATAAAAACCGCACAGACGAACAAATATCATCAAAAGAAAGCTCTATTTGTGGGAAAAAAAAGGACGTATTGTCAGTTAAAGCGACGCAGTGCCGGAAGCTGAAATTTCATCTGGGCAGGAAGGGGGTATATGTGCACAGTAAGCAGGTGGTTAAACATGTTGATTTCTGAATCTGTAAAAGTGTAGAATAGCTTTGCTGCATCCTGAAAGTTTCCATGTGGCTTCCAAAAGACACATCTCCCAAAAAATGCACTGTAAGTGACTCTGAGACCAATAGAGATGTGCAGGAATTGCACTGTAATGGGTTCTTGCCTATGCTGAACTTTCTGCAAACTTGCATAGGACTGGTTAGTGATCCATGGGTACACAGAAGGACACTGAAGATTGTAGCTATGGTCTGCAGTCACAAGAAAGTGTATTTGTGGTATGTATACATTAATTACCCAACAACTATTTAGATATCTTTGGGTCTCTTGTTGCAAAAGAAAGAGTGATATTTCATATCCGGAGGAAGGGTTTTCAGATTCAAAACCAGGGACTCTTGTATGTGAAGTTCTTTATTAATATAAAATTGGTTCAGTACACTGGTGCTCATACTGATATATCAGTTCAGTGCAGTCTGACTTTTCAAACAAGAATACCTTCTTATGAAGTATTATTTATGTGTGCTGAGTAGCCTGAATCTCACAGCAGGTACACAGCATTTCCTGGGATCTTGCCAGAAGGTGACATCATCCCCTGCAGTAAAAGCTAGGGGTAATGTAAGTATATTTGCTATTTTTTTTTCGCCACACGCCTTTTTTGCATTTGGGCGGGGGGTAAGTGAGAGGACTCTTCTTAGGAGTGCAAGCTGGATATTGTCAGTCAGATAACGACTATTGTGATTGTTAGGTTTTGTACCAAACACATCCTAATATTTGCAGTTTCCCAACCTAGGTGCAAACACAAGTATTACACTTTATCATGAGAGAAATATAGAGGCTGTCATTGGTGATCCCTTTTTAAAATTTAAATTGCCTGGCTGTTATTGTGAACCACTGGATTCAATATACTCTGAAGCCGCGTACACACGGCAGAGAACCTCGACGGGCAGAACACATCGTTCCGCCCGTCGAGGTTCTCTGCCGGCCGTCAGATTCCGCGACCCGCCCGTCGGGAATGGCAACCAGCCATTCATCCAGGCGGGCCGTCGAGCAAAAAGAGAGCGTGCTCTCTTTTCGCTCGACGGGATTCCCGACGGGCGGGGCGAGCCAGGAGCGTACACACGTCCGAGGTCCTCACTGGAATGCAGCTTCCAGCGAGGTTCTCGCTGGTTTCCAGCGAGAACCTCGGTCGTGTGTACGCCGCCTGAGTCATAGATCCCTAACAAGAATGCAGATCATGCCCATCTTTATCCTCAGACATTGACTTAAAGTATAATTGAAAATTCTGTATTTATTACTGTAATGCAATCAGACTGCATATACAGTAAAAAACATACTTTTCCCCCTACTTTGTGCTGAGGCAAGGGTTAAAATATCCTGTGGAACAATTTTGGACTGCTGCTTTCACACACAATGGAGCAGCCCTTGCCTCCAGTGTTCAAACATAACTGCTGCCCAGTGCCTCAATCGGAAGTGCTTGGACTCCCTGGGCAATGTTATCATTTGGCGTACTGGACAGGGGGTCTGTCAGACTGCTGCTGACCTGGACCACTGCACCCTATTGAGCAATGGTCTGACTCTCTAACAAGTTGCTAGCACAGGTATTTTAATGCTTGACACAACACAGACATACCCATACCAGGCTTTGTCCTTTGGAGCGATACGTGGAACCCACGCCACACCCAGGGATCAGCTTACTCACACATGTTGTTTACACCTAGTGCCAGGCCAGGCACTACAACATGTAGCCCAGCCCCCTCACAGTTAGAATCACTCCCTAGAACACACTTAACCCCATCCTTGCCTCCTACTGGTTAACCCTTTCACTGCCAGTGTCATTTACACAGTAGTCAGTGACTTTTTATAGCACTGATCGCTGTATAAATGACAATGGTCTCAAAATAGCATCAAAAGTGTCCGATATGTCCGCCGCAATATCGCAGTCACAATAAAAAAATAATAATAATAGAAATGCCATAAAACTATCCTCTATTTTGTAGACGCTA
Source organism: Rana kukunoris (assembly GCA_029574335.1). Lineage (NCBI taxonomy): Eukaryota > Metazoa > Chordata > Amphibia > Anura > Ranidae > Rana > Rana kukunoris. Next base: position 116,664,715 of record CM056049.1, on the reverse strand, counting down.
TAACTTTTCCGCAAACCAATCAATATACGCTTATTGCTACCAAAAATGTGTAGTACAGGCCTAAATTGAGGAAAAATATATATATATATATATATATATATATATATATATATATATATATATATATATATATATATATATATATATATATATATATATTGGGGATATATATTATAGCAAAAAGTAAAAAATATTGCTTTTTTTTAAAAGCGTCGCTCTTTTTTGTTTATAGCGCAAATTTGTTTGGGTGCAACGTTGCACAACCGCGCAAGTGTCAGTTAAATTGACGCAGTGCCGAATCACAAAAAAATGCCCGGTCATTGGGCAGCCAAATCCTCCGAGTCTGAAGTGAATATATAGATACACACATATTTATTGTTGATTATTTTATAGTTTATTCACATATTTATGTTACGGTAATTGATTTTATTTTAGTTCCTTCATAGTGCGGATATTTGTTTTCACTATATTTATTAATACTGTATATTCATAGCCTCTCTGCATTAGAGTAATAAATATTGAAGCTTTAATGTAATAAAGAACGACAGGAAAGAGGAAAGAGAGGACAGGAAATAGGAAAGAGAGGTCAACAAAGGCAGCCCCCATGCTTTGCTCATTAAGCTTTTGCTTTAAAACTTCAGAAATATTTTTTTACAGAATATTTTAAAGGTTAAAATATGCTGCAAAAAAAACCAAAAAAGTATGCTTTAGCTTTCTTACATCCAGCAAGAGGATGTGGAAATGAAAAATGCAGTTCTCCAGAAGACCAGACACTTTGGGTTCAGATTGCTGCGCAAATATTCCGAATTCAAGCACAAACAATATAGAGTCATGGCTGCAATTTTTTTCTTAAAATGAATTACAAGCTGTGCAGTGCCTGACCTCTAACCTCAGGTAACTCCCCGAGCTATGCAGTATATTGACACGGTGACTTGTGAGATTTAAATGCCCAAGACCTGGCATTTATAAAACATGGAATAAGAAATACAGCATCAAAGAATGAACTGCGGAAGAACGTGATTAGAAAGACTTAATCGTTCACTATTGAGTGTCCTGAGCCTGTTTATTACTTCTGTTGATGCTTTCTGTAAATAAATTATACTGTAGTATACTGCCGTAAAATATGTAGTCAAGATTTACTTACATCATTCTGTAAGCGTCTGGAATTTTAAAATGGAGTTTAGCTCAAATGTTAACATGGAGCTATGTCAGACGCTTCGACATGGCTTATCCTGTAAGGTACAACAGTCACTGCTCCTGCACTACTCTCCACTTTCGTTCCCAATAAAATTTGTGTTCCATAAAACACTTTGAGAGGTCCTTGTGTGGTGCAGGTTACTTGACCCAGGTGACTTTTAGCAGAAAGGTAGGAAAAATAGTTCAGAAACAGTGGGCTCAATTTAAAATCTATTCACAGAAGGAAATAAATAATTAAATGAATGCGCAAATTAAGCAGTGGTCCAGGCAAGTGGTATTTGTTGAATGTGTACTGGTTGTTAAAGAGCGGTTTTCCATGCTAGGAAAAGCAAGGGACAAATGAGTGCCCCACCCAAAAGTACCTTGTTCCCATGTTGATGGCCAGGGTCATGCTCGGTCGATGATGTCACAATGCACAATGGGGCGGGATTACCCTGTGACACCACTGGGTGATCCGCTCCTTACTTTTATAAGAACTTAATCGGAGGGACATTTATCTTTATTTTTAACTAAATTACTTGTCAGAAACTGTCTAACGTATATAGCAGTGTTCTATTTCGGCTTTTTTCGGAGGGTGTGATGCGCCATAGCCATAGAACTCGGCTATATACGGCGCCTGCGCAGTCAGCTCCTAGGTCTGTGCGCAGGCACCGTATAGCGCCGGAAAGAGCCGAGTCCTAAATCGTCTATTTTCGGAAGGCGTGACGTGACATAGCCGCGCCATACACCCGCGGTGGACAGAAATGAAAATTCTTCATTTAACAGTAAGTACAGCGATAAAAATAAAAAATAAACATACTGGCGCTGACGCCAGTATGCTGGATGCTATGGGACAGAGTAGTTTTAGGGTGAACCATAATCTATAATAAACATGCAGCTGCTAAACACTCTAATGCTGCGTACACACAAGCGTTTTTCACGTCATGGAAAAAACATGATTCCTCTCAAGCTTGCCTTGCATACACACGATCGTGATAAAAAATGCTGGAGCAAAGCACGATGACGTACAACATGTACGACGGCACTATAAAGGGGGAGTTCCATTCGAATGGCACCACCCTTTGGGCTGATTATGCTAATTTCCCGAGCATGCACGTTTTTTTCCCCCGTCATTAAAGCCTACACACGACCATTTTTCACGATGAGAAAAACGACGACGTGAAAAACTACGAAAAAAAAATAGAGCAGGTTCTAAATTTTACACACGACCATTTTTAATGACCAATTTAAAAAATGGCATTCGTCGTGTGTATGCGGCATAAGTGATACACCTCACTGATGGCAAAAATTTAAGTGAATAAATGTAGCACTTTGTGTATAAACCTATTAATATCTAATAAAATAAAAGTGCATATAATCATGAATCATAACATGAGTGATAAATATTCCATAAATCAAATCCACCACTGTGATCGTTCGTCCTCAAAAGGAGTGCACACCACCACCGATAAAATTGCGCGCTCACCTCTCAGATGAGTTAAAACTCATGAACAGATCTCCCCTCGAGTTCACACAATCTCCTCCTTTAAACAATCAATGACATGTAATCCAGCTATTTATTATTGGCAACTTAGCACACTTGCTTCCAGGGAAACAAACAACCTCTCAGCTGTTGCTCAAGATTCCAGGGATTTTAGGGCGTGTAAATGATAAATAGAGAGACTATAGTGTTCTCTGTATACAAAATGTATTTAAAGCCCCCAAAAACAAATCACACTTACAGGATAAAAACTTTAAAATCTCATGTAAAAAATCCACAGTAGTGCCGCTGTCTTACACACTCGCGGTGCCTGGCTAGACGTCACGTTATCAGCCTCTTCCCTCTAGATGCATATTGGCCTATCACAGGCCTTCCTCGGTAGGTCTACAAAGCGCTACATTTATTCACTTTAATTAAAGTAAGAGTACTATATACCTCATAATAATTCACATGGGGGCGGGATCTAGGGGCCCTCTTGTGAAAGAGGACTTCTAGATTCCGATAAGCCCTCTGCCTGCAGACCCCACCACCACCGGCCAGCGCTATAGGGAAGAGGCCATTGTCCCTATCAACATGGGGACAAGGTGTTTTGGGGGAAGCACCTTGTCCCTATGCCCCCCTATGTTGAGGGCATCTGGCCAGGTATTGGTCAAAATACCGCAAAAAAATGTAGCTCACCGCCATTACTAGTAAAAAAAACGCTATATAAATGCTAAAAATCTTTCCCATAGTTTGTAGACACTACAACTTTTGCGCAAACCAATCAATATACACTTGTTGCAATTTTTTTTACCCCAAAAAGTGTAGAATACATATCGGCCTAAACAGAGGAATTTTTTTTTAATCACTTTCTTCCCACCGTATTACTATAAATGTCCTCTCTTTGAAGAGGAATACCGTTGTTATGGTAGCAGCTAGCTACCATAACCCTGGTATCCTCTTCAAGAGCCGGCGGTTCTCTTTCAGATAAAAGTTGTTTCTGTGGTGGATTCACTGCAAGATTATAACCAGAATGCCTCACTTTCCCAGGGGAGAGAACAGAATGAGGGGGCCCATTATTCTGTGAAATCCTGCGGTGACCTGATCTATACCCCCCTTTCTTACCCCCAGTCCCACTTTTTTTTTCCCTTCTGCTCCAACTACAAATACAGATTTTGGACTTAAAAAAGGATATAACAAGACCACTTTCATGGCTAGGACGGATAAATGCTTTTAAGATGGCCATCCTCCCAAAAATAACATACCAATTCCAGATGTTACCCATAGATATTCCCCAGAGTTTTTTTAATACTATTAAATTAATGCTGATAAAATACATATGGAAAAATAAAAAGCTGAGAATACATTTTGCCACAATAACAAGAGGAACACGGAGGATTAGCAGCACCGGATATAAATAGATATTACAAAGCCACGATTATTGCATGAATGGTAGAATGGGGGAATAAAGACAAAGAAAAAGAAAAAAAATGGATCCGAATGGAAAATATTATAAGTAAAACAGCACTGCACAAAAATGTATGGATACCACAAAAGTATAGAGTGTTGGATGAAGATACACATGGATTAACAAAATACATTTTCAAAGTTTGGGATTTAATTTATAGACGGAATAAATGGACTTATAATTCACATCCCTGGGAAAGTGACTCAGCTGGGAACTAAAATGGAGTAAGCACAAATAAAGGACATCACAGAACAAGGAAAGATAAGAACATTCCGGGAGATAAAAGAAAAAAACATATGGGATATTAGTGAATGGGAATATCTACAACTAAAACATCTGGTAAATTCAGTACCCTCGCCTATTAGAGATATAAGAGATGAAAAGAAATTAACAGCTCTAGAAAAACTATGCTCTACACAAACCCCATTAAGGCATGTGATATCAAGAGTATATCAAATCCTGACAGAATTAGAACTACAAGGAAACCCCTATTTTATAGGGAAATGGGAAAAATAAATAAATAAGACATTTGATGACCAAGAAATTGTTATGTACGGAATAATAGCATCCGTACATAACACCGCAACTGATATGAATATAATTGAAATGAACTATAAATGCATTTCGAGATGGCACAGGACACCTGAAGTGATTCATAAATTCAGCAAAGATAAAACCCCTTTGTGCTGGAGAGAATGTGGACAGATGGGAACAACTACACACATATGGTGGGACTGTCCAAAAATAAAGGAATATTGGCAGGAAATCCTTGAATACATTGAAGTGATAACTGGGGAAAAGGTACCCAATACCATACAAGCTTGCCTGTTTCACAAATCAAAAGAATCAAATATTAGTTATAAGAAAACATTAAACCCACCATTGATAAATGGAAAGTTTTGGGGTTCTGCTTAGACTTTGGACCCCAAGTCCTCTTTTGCCCTTGGGCTTGGCTCTGGGAATTTTCCCTAGTGTTAGACTGGGGAGGCCGTCACCACTGCCTGGAGAATGAGGTTCCAGTGGCTGGAGAATAAGAACAAAGGACGTTTACTCTTCTATTCAACTGGCAACAAAGTAGTCTTGCCTCCGGTAAACTTTTGGATGTATTTATCAGGTCATCCCCAAACAGCCATCCTCCCCCAAAGGGGAACACTGCCAAGTATCTTTGCAGGAAACCTTGGCCTCCCAATGTTTTAACCAAAGGAACCTGCGCATGTGTACCTGCAGAAGATTCAAGCGGGATGCTTGCTGAATGGAGTCCATAATCGCATCAATCACAAAACACAAGGCCTTAAGAAGGTCCTCATAAACCTCAATCTCCTCTGTAGGGAGGAAGTTAATCATCTGCTTCAATTGCTTGTGGAACTGACACCAATAGCTGCAACTGCAGGTTGTACTACAGCCCCAGCCATGGAGGAGGAGGCTTTCAATAGAGACTCCAGCTTTTTATCAGTTGGATCCTTAAAACCCTGAGTATTGTCAATAGGACAGGTCAGGCTTTTGTTTGCACAAGAAATAGCTGCATCAATAGCAGGTACCCCCCATTTCTTAGTGAAACCTTCCTCCATAGGATAAAGGAGGGAATACTGTTTAGGAGAATCAAGCTGTTTATCTGGGTGAACCCAGTCATCCTATATCAGTTTATCCAGCAAGGGATGAACTGGAAATGAGCATGCAGCCTGTGGGGACTTCCGAGATCCCAAAAAAAGAAACAAAGGACATAGAAGCTTCCACAGGAGGCAATCTGTAAGTGGCATGCACCATCTCTGCATAATATTTCACTTGCATCTTTAGCGACTAAGAGGTAGCAGGAATTTTCTCATCCTCTGAGTCCTCAGACTGCACATGATTCTCATCTCCAGAGAGGGATTTTTCACCCTCAGAAGGCTCATCTGATGAGAGAGCCAGAGCAGATGAAGGGGATCTACCCTGTTTTCTGCTATCTTTCAAGGAGGTTGCGATAATAGTAGCAATCCTTCCTTCTAAGCCATCCAAAGCAACTTTTAAAGCATTCTCAGTGACGTATACAGGAGCTGCCATAGGAGAAGCTGCAGAACCAGACAGGGGCTCATACTGTGAGGCTGCTATCACGCTGACAGAGGGGGATGGTTAACTGCAGGCAAGTTTCGTTTTCTTAGCCATAAGCGGGGATCTTCTGATGCCTCTTTACCAGCTCCTGTACTTCTTCTTGGGGACATAGTCCTTACTGTAAGCAAATCTACTATCCACAAAAAAATGCAATCACTGTTGTGAGCTCTGTATCCATGCCGCTTACAGAAGGCTTCTGGCGTGCTGGGCTTTAAACAAGCCTCTTGGTGTGCCATGTCTGCGCACAGGCACGCGCAACCACGGCCCCCCTCTTCATCTGCCCATTAGACAGCATAAATCACGCTCCCGGCATGTGTGCATGCACGCCCCACTGTCATGGTGGTGCCCACGGCGATGAGGAAAAGGTGGAGAGATTACTGGGGCATCATTGAGGGACCCCTGTATGCGTTTTGTGGCAGAGCCTGCAGTGGAGGAGGTGAGTGGCGTTTTCAGTGAGCTTGTTCCTGGATGGCTATTAGAGATGAGCCGAACACCCCCGCATTCGGTTCGCACCAGAACGTTCGAACAGACCGACCGTTTGTGCGAGCATTTAGAACCCCATTGAAGTCTATGGGACTTGAACGTTCAAATTCAAAAGTGCTCATTTTAAAGCCCAATATTCAAGTTATTGTTGGAAAACATCTTTGAGAACTTCGAGTCTTGCCCCAGGGAACATGTATCAATGGAAAACATTTTTTGAAAAACTGTCGTTTTTTCTGGAGCAGCGATTTTAATGATGCTTAAAGTGAAAAAAAAAATGAAAAATTCCTTTAAATACCATACCTGATGGGTGTCTATAGTAGTGGCACGTGTTTAGAACTGTCCCTGTACAAAATGAGATTACTCTCAGAAAAAAAAATGAATACTGCTTGCGGCTTTAATGTAATGTTTGGTCCCTGCAATATGGATAAAAATCATTGAAAAAAATAGCATGGGTTTCCCTGCCACCACTCCCCCCAGGTCATTACAAGACCCAGTGCCGATCCTGACCTCCCTGGGGCCCTAAGCAAAATGACATAGCACATTAAAAATGAGAGGGGGGCGCTGACAACAGTGACATGTCACATTAAAGAAAGTTGAGAAGCGGGGGAAGGGGGGTTCTGCTGCCGTAAATGACTTCTCACCAGGCGGGACCTCTAGTAATTTGGGGGGCCCTTCGCAGCTTTGCGGGGCCCTAAGCGGCTTGCATAGTGAGCCTATAGGGAGGATCTGCCCTGACAAGACCCTTTGGCCCTATAAACTTTGAACAGCAGTATACAGGCGGTGCAAACAAGACAAGGACTGTAGGTTTGTTAAGTAGAATCTGAACCATATCATACTTTGCTGTTACATATTGCACAATTTCCTAAAGAGACCCTCAACAAACTACATGACACTTGTGCCTGATGAGGCCACTGAGGCCTCGTTTAGGTGCTATTAAACAGGACATGTGCTGTAACAGCAACTGCGTTTAGGTGCTATTAAACAGCACACGTGCAGTAAAAGCAAGTACGTTTAGGTGCTATTAAACACCACACGTGCAGTAACAGCAACTGCGTTTAGGTGCTATTAAACAGCAAACGTGCAGTAACAGCAACTGCGTTTTGGTGCTAATAAACAGCACACGTGCAGTAACAGCAACTGCTTTTAGGTGCTACTAAACAGCAAACGTGCAGTAACAGCAACTGCGTTTAGGTGCTATTAAACAGCACACGTGCAGTAACAGCAGCTGCGTTTAGGTGCTATTAAACAGCAAACGTGCAGTAACAGCAACTGCATTTAGGTGCTATTAAACAACGCCGCAACACACCACATGCGGCCGCCTTGCAGGCAGCCTTTTATAGTGTGGGTTCGACACGAACACAAAGCTCATCCCTAATGGCTATGTAAGAATACACCAGGTATGCACTTACTCCCTCCAGTGGTGAAAACCAGGAAAGACATCCTACTCACAGAAGATAATACAAAATAAATTATCCTCTTCTTACCTTATCCACGCCGCAGGAAAAGCTACTAAAAGTAGTTCCAGCTTTTACCCATCACAGCGGGCAAGTTGTACCAACCTTCAGATTTATCAAGGGTTCTATTAGAGAAACTTCATACCTGGACCTGTAGAAGACTCTGCCAGAAACTTTTCGTGCCACAGATGTATTAGTACACCAAAGTCTGGATCCTAGACCTCCGCAGAGAGACATTACAGGCAAACCTTGTTTCTTCTTTACACGAGGCCCGCGTTATATAGGGGAATAATGCAATTTTATTTGGGCTAACCTGTGTCCAATCACCTGTAGTGACTACATAACCCATTAAGTAATTAAGGCTCTGTGTCCCGTGATGTATGATCAAGAACATTTTTATTTTGTTTTATTGGCTTTATAAATTCAATTAATGTTGCAGCAGATTTTAGACATGGTACAGATCTGCCACTTTACAGTTAGACTAAGGGGACCCCCCAGGCCCTATGTTGGAAAGAATTTTTCATTTTTAGGCTTTCACAAACTTTTTATTTTATTGATATATGTCCCCCAGGGCAGGACCTGGACCCCTATAACCATTGTATGCCCAATTACTTGCATTCAAGCCTTCAAACTGGGCACTTTTGATTTTTTGACGTTCGGGGGCCCATTGACTTTAATGGGGTTCGTTATATGAACTTATTCAAACTTTTGCGGTGTTCGGAAGTTCTGGTGCGAACTTAACAGGGGTCCACTCGGCCCATCCCTAGTGGCTAGCACTGAAAGTAAACTTATGAAAATATTGTATTGCTTATCACTTATCCATCCATGTAAGACAATTTAAATAGCTCAATGTTAACAGATAACATAGATTTCCTATACTGACGCACAAAAAATAAAAAAAATAAAAACATTTTCACAGCTGCAGTTTTGACACTGAGAAACATAGTACTGTGCAAACCTGAATTAAAAATAAGTATTTTTTTTATAACACAGAATTTTGCTGTAGGCAAGCATATTTGCAGATTTCTGAAATTGTACATCCTGTTGTGCCACCATATTGAGAATAAATGGAGGTTTTTTTGTATTTTATTTTTGTTTTATTTTATTGTGATTCTCTTCATTTGATAATGTTATAACAATGTAGCTGAAACAATCAGCTATTTTTATTTCCCTGAACGAGCCGAGTTTTGACATTCAAAAATAAATTTGCTAGGGAAGATACTGTATTTTTAGGGATTTTATTTGTTTGAAGTAATCCTGATCTATAGAAACTGTTATCTAAGGGGGCACTCCTGATCTATGTGGACACTGTGATCTAAAGGGGGGGGGGGCATTCCTGATCTATGTTGATACTGTGATCTAAGGGGGGCACTCCTGATGTATTTGGGCCCTCTAGTCTGAGGGGGACTTTTGATCTGCATTGGCACTCTAGTCTAAGGGAGGACTCCTAATCTAGCTGGGCACTTTAGTCCAAGGGAGGGGGGTCCTCATATAAAGGGGAACTCTTATGTAAGGGAAAATTCTGATCTGTACATGCTGTAATGTTTCTAGTGGAGTATACTGTAATCTTTTTGGTGCATACTGTAATGTTAGTGGTGAAGCAGCATATTGTAATTTCAGTGGTGGAGCAGCATACAGTACTGTTTGTGGTAGATCCGCATGGTGTGATGTTTTTTGGTGGAGCAGCATGGTGAAATGTTTTTTGGTGGAGCAGCATGGTGAAATGTTTTATGGTGGAGCAGCATGGTGCAATGTTTTATGGTGGAGCAGCATGGTGCAATGTTTTATGGTGGAGCAGTATGGTACAAGGTTTTATGGTGGAGCAGCATGGTGCAATGTTTTATGGTGGAGCAGTATGGTGCAATGTTTTATGCTGGAGCAGTATGGTGTAATGTTTGTGGTGGAGCAGCCTGGTGTAATGTTTGTGGTGGAACAGCATGGTGTAATGTTTGTGGTGGAACAGCATGGTGTAATGTTTGTGGTGGAGCAGCATGGTGAAATTTTTTATGGTGGAGCAGTATGGTGCAATGTTTTATGCTGGAGCAGTATGGTGTAATGTTTTATGCTGGAGCAGCCTGGTGTAATGTTTGTGGTATATCAGTCTGGTGTTATGTTTGTGGTGGAGCAGCCTGGTGTAATGTTTGTGGTGGATCAGAATGGTGTAATGTTTGTGGCATAGAAGCATACAGCACTGTTTATGGTGGAGCAGCATGGTGTAATGTTTGTGGTGGATCAGAATGGTGTAATGTTTGTGGCAGAGAAGCATACAGCACTGTTTGTGGTGGAGCAGCATGGTGTAATGTTTGTGGTGGAGCAGTCTGGTGTAATGTGTGTGGTGGAGCAGCCTGGTGTAATGTTTGTGGTGGAGCAGCATGGTGTAATGTTTGTGGCATAGAAGCATACAGCACTGTTTGTGGTGGAGCAGCCTGGTGTAATGTTTGTGGTGGAGCAGCATGGTGTAATGTTTGTGGCATAGAAGCATACAGCACTGTTTGTGGTGGAGCAGCATGGTGTAATGTTTGTGGTGGAGCAGCATGGTGTAATGTTTGTGGCAGAGAAGCATACAGCACTGTTTGTGGTGGAGCAGCATGGTGTAATGTTTGTGGTGGAGCAGTCTGGTGTAATGTGTGTGGTGGAAAAGCCTGGTGTAATGTTTGTGGCATAGAAGCATACAGCACTGTTTGTGGCGGAGCAGCATGGTGTAATGTTTGTAGTGGAACAGCATGGTGTAATGTTTGTGGTGGAGCAGCATGGTGTAATGTTTGTGGTGGAGCAGCATGGTGTAATGTTTGTGGCATAGAAGCATACAGCATTGTTTGTGGTGGAGCAGCATGGTGTAATGTTTGTGGTGGAGCAGCATGGTGTAATGTTTGTGGTGGAACAGCATGGTGTAATGTTTGTGGTGGAGCAGCATGGTGTAATGTTTGTGGTGGAGCAGCCTGGTGTAATGTTTGTGGTGGAGCAGCCTGGTGTAATGTTTGTGGTGGAGCAGCATGGTGTAATTATTGTGGTGGAGCAGCATGGTGTAATGTTTGTGGTGGAGCAGCATGGTGTAATGTTTGTGGCATAGAAGCATACAGCACTGTTTGTGGTGGAGCAGCATGGTGTAATGTTTGTGCTGGAGCAGCCTGGTGTAATGTTTGTGGTGGAGCAGACTGGTGTTATGTTTGTGGTGGAGCAGCATTGTGTAATGTTTGTGGTGGATCAGAATGGTGTAATGTTTGTGGCAGAGAAGCATACAGCACTGTTTGTGGTGGAGCAGCATGGTGTAATGTTTGTGGTGGAACAGCATGGTGTAATGTTTGTGGTGGAGCAGTCTGGTGTAATGTGTGTGGTGGAGCAGCCTGGTGTAATGTTTGTGGTGGAGCAGCATGATGTAATGTTTGTGGCATAGAAGCATACAGCACTGTTTGTGGTGGAGCAGCATGGTGTAATGTTTGTGGTGGAGCAGCATGGTGTAATGTTTGTGGCAGAGAAGCATACAGCACTGTTTGTGGTGGAGCAGCATGGTGTAATGTTTGTGGTGGAGCAGTCTGGTGTAATGTGTGTGGTGGAAAAGCCTGGTGTAATGTTTGTGGTGGAGCAGCATGGTGTAATGTTTGTGGCATAGAAGCATACAGCACTGTTTGTGGCGGAGCAGCATGCTGTAATGTTTGTAGTGGAACAGCATGGTGTAATGTTTGTGGTGGAGCAGCATGGTGTAATGTTTGTGGCATAGAAGCATACAGCATTGTTTGTGGTGGAGCAGCATGGTGTAATGTTTGTGGTGGAGCAGCATGGTGTAATGTTTGTGGTGGAACAGCATGGTGTAATGTTTGTGGTGGAGCAGCATGGTGTAATGTTTGTGGTGGAGCAGCCTGGTGTAATGTTTGTGGTGGAGCAGCCTGGTGTAATGTTTGTGGTGGAGCAGCATGGTGTAATGTTTGTGGTGGAGCAGCATGGTGTAATGTTTGTGGCATAGAAGCATACAGCACTGTTTGTGGTGGAGCAGCATGGTGTAATGTTTGTGGTGGAGCAGCCTGGTGTTATGTTTGTGGTGGAGCAGCCTGGTGTTATGTTTGTGGTGGAGCAGCATTGTGTAATGTTTGTGGCATAGAAGCATACAGCACTGTTTGTGGTGGAGCAGCATGGTGTAATGTTTGTGCTGGAGCAGCCTGGTGTAATGTTTGTGGTGGAGCAGACTGGTGTTATGTTTGTGGTGGAGCAGCATTGTGTAATGTTTGTGGTGGAGCAGTATGGAGTAATGTTTTATGCTGGAGCAGCCTGGTGTAATGTTTGTGGTGGAGCAGCCTGGTGTTATGTTTGTGGTGGAGCAGCATTGTGTAATGTTTGTGGCATTGAAGCATACAGCACTGTTTGTGGTGGAGCAGCATGGTGTAATGTTTGTGGTGGAGCAGCCTGGTGTAATGTTTGTGGTGGAGCAGCATTGTGTAATGTTTGTGGTGGAGCAGTATGGAGTAATGTTTTATGCTGGAGCAGCCTGGTGTAATGTTTGTGGTGGAGCAGCCTGGTGTTATGTTTGTGGTGGAGCAGCATTGTGTAATGTTTGTGGCATAGAAGCATACAGCACTGTTTGTGGTGGAGCAGCATGGTGTAATGTTTGTAGTGGAGCAGCCTGGTGTCATGTTTGTGGTGGAGCAGCATGGTCCAATGTGTGTGGTGAAGCAGCATATAGTAATGTTTATTTTTGGCACAAACTGCTAGTCAATAAAGAGGGATATTCTAGCCATCAATATTAGTGGGATAGGGGCACAATGGGGGAGAGAATGAGCAGTACTTCACCTTTTCCATGAAATTCTGCTTTATGCTTCCATTTGTAAAGCAGCAGTATGGCCTTACTGTGGCTTTACCGCAGACTAAAACATTTTCTGAAACTTTTATAAATCATAGTGGTGTTCTTTTACAAATGTGTTTTAACTAATTTTAATGATTTAGGGAAAGAAAAGAAAATAGCATGTGACCAGGTTCTCCTTCTCCCTTTTATGCAGCGTTATGCAGAGAACACTGTGAAGGAATTTGCAGTCTCCACCCCACAGCATGCATCATATTAATGACAACAATGCTGGCTCAGTGTGGAGTGCACATAGAAGCCTCATAGTGTATGGCTACCATTGAACACTTTGGAAAATGTTTGTATCATTGGAGACACTTGGTCAGATGGTCCCCATCAGATAAATTGCAGAGCAATAACAGGATCAGCAGGGGATGCAAAATCTGCCTATAAAATTCGGGATTTTCCTAGCTAGTATGACGGAAATCTGGATTATAAGATGACAGGAGGCGAGTATCTTGCATTAATCTTTCTTTTAATGCCCATAGCAGAAAACAGAACATTTGTTTCTTTTAATAATAGAGAAGAAAAACTTCCATAGAAATACAATACCCAGCAGCCCCTGGGGTCCCCTCCCCTAGGCCTTAGTCCCTATATAAGGGGCTGTCTGGGTCTCCTCCTCCTCTTTCTTTCCTGCGATCCTGGAACATCACGTAACCTTGTCGCTGCGGGCGTCGTTCTACGTCGATCAGGGACTCTTCCCTCGAAACTGGAAGTAGGCCAACTGGGCCATTTCAACCGTGTTCAACTTGTCGCTGCGATCGGAACTGTGTTCAACTGGAACAAAATGGAATAATCATCATTCGGGAACTCCAGAACGCTTCATTGTCGGCTGCGCAGACGAAGATTCCACTCCTCAATAACCTGAAATGAGAAATACATATCGTGACAGGGTGGGAAGGGTGGGAAGATACTCGCCTCCTGTCATCATATAATCCAGATTTTCCGTCATACTAGCTAGGAAAATCCTGAATTATATTTCAGACAGGAGGCTTCATATCTTGCAAGTTTAATGCTAGCATACACTGTACAATACATGCAAGTAAATAACATTAAAGTACCGAAGTAGAGACATGGCCTTGTGGTCTGAAATTATATTGTCGAAAAGTAGTTTCCGACGACCAATCTGCCGCCTGTAAGAGGTCCGAGAGCGAACCACCTGACGTGACCACCTTGGTAGCCATGGCACCTCTTGAGGAGTGAGCTCCAAAGAGCGAGGTGTCGATCCCGGCCATTTTCATGGCCGTTCTCACCCACCTGGCCAATGTGGCCGAGGATACTGGGAGGTGAGGTTTCACATAGGAAATCAATAGTTGGTTATGAGCGGTTGACCGTAGGGCTGTGGTCCAAGACTCATATTGCTGCAAGCATCGAACCACACATGTGGGTGATCAGGAAAAAAGGTATAAAACACTGTTTGAATTCCCGTTTTCGTCCTACGAACCATGGAAAACCGCACCCCGTCTGGCGAAAATTGATGCCGGGAGATGTCCAGTGCTTTAACATCTGAGACCCTTTTGATGGAAACCAGGCACAAAAGGGTAGAAAGTTTGATAGAAAGATTCTTCAAAGAGAGGACTTCATTGTCCTCCCAATTGGAGAAGAGCTTCCCACGTAGATTGATACTTAGGACGAGGGGGGCGTTTGAACTTTACCCCCCGGAGGAGCCTACATACCAACGGATGTTTACCTACAGGCAAAGCATCCACGGGGCAGTGATAAGCCGAGATGGCTGATCTATAAACAGGGGCGGACTGACAACTCAAGGGGCCCCCGGGCAATAGAAGATTATGGGGCCCCCGGGCTTACAGATGGCCACCAAGCCAGGTGGCAGTGCAGAGGCAGGGTAGCAAAAAATCTCAGGATTTTCACATCAAAAGCATGTCAGTTTCGGACATATCAGGCACAGATGTAAAAAAAAACACAGATTTTTACATACTGTCCCTGGTTTTACTGAGCCTGGCAACCCTGATGGGGCCCCCTAGTGGCATGGGGCCCTCTGGCAGTGCCCGAGTGCCTCAATGGTCAGTCCGCCCCTGTCTATAAACATTCAGTGAACTATAGGATTTCCCAGCTTCATAAGAGTCTGCTAGATAGTTCACTATTGTTGATACAGGTGCATGAACGGCATCAATTTGCCGTTGATCACACCAACGAACCCACAGGGTCCAGGCACATCTGTACGCCGATCTAGTCCCTGGGGCCCAGGCTAAGGCGAGGAGGTCTCTAGGTCCTCAACCCCGAAACCAACCACGCTAAGAGAGGGAGATTGCCGTTCAGTATCAGGGGGTGGTAACCCTTGGTTGCGTTTGACAGAAGATGAAGGGAGAAGGGGAGTAATCGGGGGTAGTCGATGGACATTCCCAGGAGAAGGGGAAACCATGGTTGTGTTGGCCACCAGGGGGTGACCAACACCACCGTCGCCTTCTGACTGGCCACTTGAAGAAGGGTTCTGGTGATCATATTGAACGGATGGAATGCATAGTGCGTCGCCCACGCCCAGATTTGTCGGAACGCATCGACTGCTGATGCCTCCAGGTCCGGCCTCCAGCTGTAAAACTGGAGTAGTTGCCGGTTTAGGCGAGAGGCGAAGAGGTCCGTATGGAACGGACCCCACAGGGTTTGTAATGTAAGGAAAACTGTGCGGTCCAGCGTCCAGTCGCTGGAGTCCGTAAGGTAGCGAGAGTTCCAATCTGCCACTGCGTTGGATATCCCGGGAAGGTATTCCGCTACTGGGGTGGTATTTACTGAAAGACAAAATTGCCAGAACTCGGACGCAATGTCCGCTAGAATCTTGGACTTTGTGCCCCCTAAGCGGTTGACATACTGAACCGCTGCTATGTTGTCCATGCGTAAGAGTACGCATCTGTTGGAGGTGTAAGGGAGAAAACTCCTGATTGCAAAATATGCTGCCAGAAGTTCTAAGGCATTGATATGAAGGAGAGATTCCTCTACGGACCATTTCCCTCCGGTGGTAAGTTGCCCGCGGCGGGCACCCCAGCCTTGGCGGCTCGCATCGGATTCTATAATCACATCGGGGCAGGAATTGAAAATCGTTCTGCCGTTCCATGCAACGGCGTAATGCAGCCACCACAGCAACTCCTCTATTGCTTCCGGGCACAACGGAACCTCGTCCGCTTATCGGAGACCTTGGCGTAATTGGAGTGTTTTGAGTCTCTGTAGAGCTCAGTAGTGTAAGGGGGCTGGAAATATTGCCTGGATAGAGGCCGACAAAAGGCCTACTATGCGTGCAATCATACGTAAGGATACTAGACCCTTGCGTAATCTGATTTCCTTGCGAATCCGAGCCAATTTCGATTTTGGTTATAGTAGCATAGCCTGTTTGGTGTCTACTAGGAACCCCAGGAATTCCATCTCCTGAGAGGGATCCAGGACGGATTTCTTGTGTTTGATGAGGAATCCGAGTTTTACCAATAAGGCAATGGCCCATTGGCTGTGTAAGAGGGCTTGTGGTCTGGAGCGTGCCATAATAAGCAGATCGTCCAGATAGATGATTAGGCGTACACCTCTGCTCCTCAGAGCGGCCACTACAGGTTTGAGTAGTTTGGTGAAGCACCAGGGGGCCGATGACAATCCGAATGGGAGGCAGGTGAACTGCCACATTCGGTCTTAGGAAAGATTGAGATTCGTTGTGAATAGGGATGGTAAGGTATGCGTCCTTTAAGTCTATTTTTACTAGCCAGTCTCCCGGCCATAGGAGATTGCGTAACAGATGGATGCCTTCCATCTTGAAATGGCGGTAGGCCACGTGCTGGTTGAGCTCTCTCAGGTTTATGACAGGGCGGTAGCCACCGTCCTTCTTCTTTACTAGGAAGATGTTGCTGATAAAGCCGGGTGAGGTGGGATCTACTTCCTGAACTGCCCCTTTGGATAGAAGCTCTTTGAGCTCTTGGTCTATCAGTTCCATGTTTTGGGAAGAAAATCGGATGGGATGGGGTATCACATTTAGGGTCGGGAGAGATAAGAACTCTATCCGGTAGCCTGTTACCGTATTGAGGATCCAAGCGTCTGCCGAAATCGTGGACCAGACGTGGGAAAAATACATCAGTCTGCCCCCACCATTGAATATGGGAATGTACTCACCGGTCGGTGGTCTAGACCTAGGAAACCCACGTCCTCCGCGTCCTCTCCAGGGGCGTGCTCAGGGAGGAAAGAAGGGAGCTGGTTGGGCCATGGGTATGGCATATGGTTGTGGAGCAGGAGTGAACTGCTGGCTTGGCGGTCTTGAATAGGGCCTGTATGGGGCAGTGCGGCCGGTAGATCGCCCTCTGCTTCTACCGGCCTTCCCAAAACCTTGCCAGGTTGGGATTTTCTTAGAGAGGTCTGTGCCTTATCCAGGCTTGAGAACAGGCTAACAAATTTATTGATATTTTTAATCAGGTCGTCCCCAAACAGGAGACCCTCGGCGGAGTGACCTGGTTCATTCTCCGCTAAGTGGCTCAGTTGGGGTTCCAATTTCATCAAGATGGAGCGGCGACGCTCCACTGAGCAAGTCGTGTTCGGGGTACCCAGCAAGCATATTGCCCGTTGGGCCCAGCCCCTAAGTTGTGTCAGGTCAATTGGTTGGGCCGAGGTGGCCGCTTGCTCCGACAAATTTAAAATTTTTGTGAGCGGGCCTAGAAGGTCCAGTATGCGGTCCTGAATGGCTTTAAAGGACCTTTCAATACCCTTTTTTGAGTACTTCCCGGACCTCGTAAAATATTTGAGGAGCACCGGGTCTATTTCCCGGGGTGACTGCAACTTTGTTAGGCACATATGGTCTGGGGCATTCCGCACGTAATTTGTTGCGGTTCACTCTGTCCAAGGACCGTCTAGTCCAAAGCTCCAGGTATTGAGCTACATGGGGTAACGGGGCCCAATCCCCCGAGCGAGGGTGTGAGATCTCATCAGGGTTAAATAAGGATTGACCCTGAGAGTCTAGGATGTTTGCATGTGGTACCTCAATGTTGGCGTCATGATAGTCCGCCGTAAACCCCGCATCTTCCTCGCCATCCAGGTCTTGATTCAGAGGCCTCGGCCCTGTCAGACACATCGGAATCGTCATGAGACGTTTCAAAAGAGTCCGGTTTAATCCGTCTGGCGGATCCTTGCCCTTTTTTATTCTCCTTGGGGCTCAAGGGTCGAGTTAGATCAGATACATGCGGGGTGCGGCAGGTCGGTTTGGATCCTGCCTGGGGCATGCTGTAAACTTCCCCTGCCGGGGAGTCGAAGTGCACTGTTAGATGCTTTTGTTTTTGGGATGCCTTACCCCTAGTAGGGGCGCTCCCTGAGGTGGATGGCACGGGTATTTGATTTTGAGTGTTGGCAGCTAAAGCCGCTTGAATGGACTTATTGATCAGGTCCTGGATTTGGGCCGTGGATATCAGATGTGAGGCATCTAAATCCACCACTTCATTGGCCAGTCTGGTGATTCCAGAACAGGTGTTATCAGTTGTCATTTTGAAATAGATGTAAATATATATGTACACCCCTATTTGACTGTAGCAGCAGGGAAGATCGTCAGGGATAAATCACTGACAATCAGTATTAGGCAACTGTTAGGTATTTAAATATTTTAAAAATTGTGGTCTAGAGGTAGTTGGGGAATGTCCCCAAGCTGGAAGGTAAGGTACCTGAGGGAGGTGAAAAACGTCCCCAGGCTAGTAGGTAAGATACCTGAGGGCAGTGAAATAAAGAGGGATAGACGTCCTAGCCAGCAGTGTTGCTCCTTCTCCGTTCAGAGCGACTATGCAGGAAGGAGGAAACAACCAGGCAGAAACCCCCGGCTGTAATATCGCGAGATTACGGCCGGGAGCGTTCTAATAGGACGTCTGAGACTCTGAGACGTGACGTCGGGAAGCGCGTCACACAGCCGCGCCCTTGTTGCTGCCTGAAGCACGGGGGGGGGGAAGAAGGGGGGGAAGCTGAAAGCTAGAGAGGAGACATGGCGGCTGTAGCAAAGCGTGAGTACTGAGGTACTCAAAAGATTTGAGAAGAAATGGACCGGAATAGCTGGGAATTTACCACAGCATTCCGGTCACAGAGGAAGAGGTAGAAACAGTAAATTTACAGTAAATGGGAAATAGAAGAAAAAATCAATAGACAATACTTATCTTATGCCATGAGCAGAAAGAAAAAGGAGAAGGAGACCCAGACAGCCCCTTATATAGGGACTAAGGCCTAGGGGAGGGGACCCCAGGGGCTGCTGGGTATTGTAGTTCTATGGAAGTTTTTCTTCTCTATTATTAAAAGAAACGAATGTTCTGTTTTCTGCTATGGGCATTAAAAGAAAGATTAATGCAAGATATGAAGCCTCCTGTCTGAAATATAATTAGGGATTATATGTTCAGCTGTGTACATAAATGGACAACCTTTTTTAAAATATTAATGTATATGTAAAGTATTCTAAACCCAATCATTAAATCTCACATAGCTCCTAATACGTTTATTTAATTTCAATATATTTTTTTAATCTGGAGCTTTACTGAAAAAAATAGTGGTGATCCTACCATAAGGTTCTTGTTAAGCCAGTTTCTGTTATTTGGTGGCAACGTTCTGTCCCTGTCTTCCAATCGTGCTTCTCCAGTCCCTAACACACTAGTTTTGATGGAGACTACAGGAATACATTTTAATGTAATCAATTTAAACATGGCCTGCTATTGCCACCATGAAGAAACCCACCCTTGTAAATGCCATGTAGCTATCTCTGAAGTGGATTATGACAAGATGTGGCTGCAAGAAGGCTTCGAGAGATCAGTAGAACTGAGATGCAACATAGGATGACAACATTCTAGATATTTATTTTTCATCAAAACATTTTTTAAAAGGTTGTAGTTCCTCTTTACCTGCAAATACAAGACATTTGTATAGTTTGTTCCAGCTTCTACTAAATTCTTAGAATGTTATTGAAACTGCTTTTAGAGCAGCGTACCAATTTGTAAAGAGCTTTTTTTGAACAAAATTAACAAAAGCTGTGCTTCTAGAGAATGCTAGCTTTTGTATCCCAGCCTAGTAACTCTGAGAAATACTTTGTAGTAGTAAGGTACATAAGCCACTTTTGCATTTTCAGACTTGTCTTTTGATAAGTTTAAAGTGTACTTACTGCTTAATCAATAACCTTTAAAGGTTACTTTAGATTTATCATACATTCGCTGTCTGTCCATGTCAATCTGATGTCTCTAAACAACTCACTACATTCATCATAGTTACAGAGCAAGGATCAACCCTACAAATGATATACAAAGAATAGCCAAATTACCAAGATGGATTTCTCTGGCCAGTTGATATTGTTTTTCCTGTTAGGCTTATGCTGCCTGGTCATTCTCACGTTGTGTTCCAATGCATTTTCACACTTGCTCGGATAGTGCATCAAATCGAAACTCCAATAAAAACACTCTTTAGTCAAATACATTTACATAAACAGTAAATAAATGGTGTGTAGTTTGTTAATCAACAGCTAGTTTGTGTATCAATTTATTGCCATTAAAAAAAAAAAAAGTTTTATCTTTTTTTCATTGTTTTGTTGCATCTCTGTGCTGCTGATCACATGCGGCCACTTCCTGTCATTGGCATTACTCAGAGTAGATTTTCATGGTGAGGACAGTGCACGATGTCTGGACGATGTGTGTTGAGGTGACACACGATCGGTCCATCCGATGAGAATGGGCCGACAGACCGTTTTCATCGGGTCACCGCTGAAGTGGCCTGATGGTCTGATGTGCGTACACACCATCAGTTCAAAAATCGATCGTGTCAGAACGTGGTGACGTAAAACACAATGACGTGCTGAAAAAAACTAAGTTCAATGCTTCCAAGTATGCGTCGACTTGATTCTGAGCATGCAAGGGTTCTTGAACCGATGCTTTTGCGTACTAAGGATCTGTTTGGACCGATGGTCAGGCGTCCATCAGTCCGATTTTAAAGCAAGTTTTAAAACTTTGGTCCGAAGGACAAAAGACCGATGGGCCGTACACATGGTTGGTTTGGACCCAAGAAACTGAACTTCAGTCCATTTTCATCGGTTTAGACCGATCGTGTGTACGCGGCCCTAAAGTTAAAAATGTGTATCCTAGATTCATTAGTTAAGTAAATAATTGTGTTCATCATATTCATTTTGTTAGAATTAGGGATGAGCCGAACACCCCCCTGTTCGGTTCACACCAGAACCTGCGAAAAGAGCAAAAGTTTGTGTGAACTTTAGAACCCTGTTAAAGTCTATGGGACTCGAACGTTTGAAATCTAAAGTGCTAATTTTAAAGGCTAATAGGCAAGTTATTGTCCTAAAAAGTATTTTGGGACCCGGGTCATGTCCAGGGGACATGTATCAATGCAAAAAAAGTTTTAAAAACTGACGTTTTTTCGGGAGAAGTGATTTTAATAATGCCTGAAGGGTATATTAAATTTGACACAGGGTTCCCCTTAATATCCATACCAGACCTGAAAGGCCTGATAATTGAATCGGGGGGGACCCCACGCATTTTTTTTTTTTTTTTATGAATGACTTTTCTCTGTATTGCTGGGAGCTGACAATTCATTATAGCCGTGATTGGTTTTAAATGACTTTTTTTCCTTCAGAAATGACACTTTGTGCAGGGACAGTTCTAAGTATGGGAAACAAGCACTACTTTACAGGCATACTATACACTCCCCCTAGGTACGAAATTTAAAGGAATATTTCACTTTTATTGTTTCACTTTAAGCATTATTAAAAACACTGCTCCCAAAAAAATGCAGTTTTTAAAACATTTTTTGCATTGATACATGTCCCCTGGTGCAGGGCCCAGGTCCCCAAACACTTTTTATGACAATAACTTACATATTAGCCTTTAAAATTAGCACTTTAGATTTCAAACGTTTGAGTCCCATAGACTTTAACTGGGTTCTAAAGTTCACACAAACTTGCCGTGAACACAGAAAATTGTTCGCTGTTCGGCGAACAGGCAATGTTCGAGTCAAACATGAGTTTGACTCGAACCCAAAGCTCATGCCTAGTTAGAATGATTCTTTTTCGAAATTTGTTTTGTATATTTGGTTTTGTTTTGTATATTCATTGTTCCAAATCAATTTGTATTTTTGGAGATCAGCTATATTCGTTTCAAAGCGTCAAATTATTTCGAGGGATTACTTGTGCACTCATCCCTGCTAGTCCAACCCACAAAGAGAAATTTAATAAGCCGATTGGACAATATGAAATGGAGTTGCATGCATTTGAAAGTAACAAATTACTAATTTCTGATTCATTTGTTATGTTATAATTCGAAGATTCGGATGGATCCACCTATATCCAACCCAAACACAATAAGTAGGAATCATCATCTTATTTTACTTTTTTTCCTTACTGTATTTAGTGCAATATGTTTCCTTTTTATATTGTGATTTTTTTTTAAAGGGGTTGTAAAAGTTTGTTTTTTTCTAAATAGGTTCCTTTAAGCTAGTGCATTGTAGGTTCACTAACTTTTCCTTTGATTTCCCTTCTAAAAGTTTTTTTTCTTTGTCTGAATTTCCACTTCCTGTTTCTCCTCAGTAAGCTTGCCCCCAGCTTAGCATGCTGACTAACCTAAGCCAGAATGACTCAGATGATGGGGGCAAGTTTACTGAAGAAAAACAGGAAGTGAGAAATTCAGATAAAGAAAAAAACATTTAGAAGGGAAATCGAAGGAAAAGGTGAGGTAAGTGAACCAACAATGCACTAACTTAACCACTTAAGGACCAAGCCTCATTTTGAAGTTTAAAACTGTTTTTTTTGCTAGAAAATTACTTAGAAACCCCAAACATTATATATTGTTTTTTTTCTAACACCCTAGAGAATAAAATGGTCTTACAAGTGCACTTTTTTGAAAAAATAAATACATTTTGAATTAAAAAACAAGACAACAGTAAAGTAAGCCCAATATTTTTACACTGTAAGGCGGCGTACACACGACCGAGGTTCTCGCTGGAAACCAGCGAGAACCTCGCTGGAAGCTGCATTCCAGCGAGGACCTCGGCCGTGTGTACACAGAGCGCTCGCCCCGCCCGTCGGGAATCCCGTCGAGCGAAAAGAGAGCACGCTCTCTTTTTGCTCGACGGCCTGCCTGGATAAATGGCTGGTTGCCATTCCCGACGGGCGGGTCGCCGATTTCGGCGGCCGGCAGAGAACCTCGACGGGCGGAACGATGTGTTCTGCCCGTCGAGGTTCTCTGCCGTGTGTACGCGGCTTGAAAGATAATGTTACGCTGAGTAAATTGATACCCAACATGTCACGCTTCAAAATTGCACCCGCTCGTGGAATGGCGTTAAACTTTTACCATTAAAAATCTCCATAGGCGATATTTAAAATATATATATATAGGTTGCATCTTTTGAGTTACAGAGGAGGTCTAGAATTATTGCTCTTGCTGTAACAATTGCGGCGATACCTCACTTGTGTGGTTTGAACACCGTTTTCATATGCGGGTGCTACTCACGTATGTGTTCGCTTCTGCGCGTGAGCTTGTCGGGACGGGACACTTTAAAAAAAAAAATTGTTTGTTTTCTTATTTATTTTTACACTGTTTAAAAAAAAAATGGGTTACTTTTATTCCTATTACAAAGAATGTAAACATCCCTTGTAATAGAGAAAAGCATGTCAGGTCCTCTTAAATATGAGATCTGGAATCAAAAAGTCCTCAGATCTCATATTTACACTAAAATGCAATAAAAAAAATTGTAAAAAAATGTTGTCATTTGAAAAAATGACAACAAAAAATGTGCCTTTAAGACATATGGGCAGAAGTGACGTTTTCAGCTCCCTGCTTTAGCTGAGCTCAGCTACAAAAACACAACATGCACTGCACATGCATGCAGTTTGAGTGGCTGCTACTGAGTTAAGCTGGAGCGGGCAGAGCACCGCACAGATGTCCAGTGGGAACAGCCACTAGGGGGTGCATTATTGTGACAGTCAGCCCATCCTACAAACGGCAGGATAGAGAGGAAAGAAGGGCCAACAGTTTTGTGGAGAGGCCTCCAAACAAGTGCATCTGTAGTGGGAGGACAAGCCCAATGGGGGGGGGGCGGGTCTGGTAAGTCTTGTTGACAGGATATGGATTTGTAAAGGGGTATTTTTGGGAAAAATTGCAATTAAAATTAAATAGGGAGATTTTTTTTATCAAAATGGTAAAGATAGTGAAGATTAGGTCATTAACATGTTAAATATTATACAAGATAGTTATTGAGTTTAAATATTCTTTGAAAATAATTATTAGAAATAATTATTAAAAACAAAACAAAAAAAGAGACTCGCGCCATTCAATGTTATTTTACTGCAACAATGTGTAGTGCATGTGCAGTTTATTACAGTAAAAAAAATGTCTAGGAAAGTATGACAAGTACAGTGAGTGCACTAAAACTTTATTTATACAGTCATTGTTACAGCTTTGCATAAGTAATTAAGCTATTGGCTTTGTTAAGTTGAGTCATAGCCAACTGGCAACACTAGCTGCTGCCTCATACAACGTGTTTTTGTACCTAAGGTATTTATAGTATTGATCTATGGAGAGTCTGAGTGATTTTGCTCTGAGTATAATCTGACAGTATATTTAAAAAACAAATGACAACTCACAGCTGATTGTGTCATTAGGCATAGAAGGCTGGTTTAAAAAAAAAAAAGTAATTTGAAACCATATTAAATTACTGGAAAGAAAGGTGCACAGAATAGGGACCCACAGTGCTGATTTAAACTGATGGCTACATCCCTATACAGTACAAACCTAAAGGCATTTTAATGAATAGCACTGTATAACGTGGCCTAAAGTAATTTTAGTATGCCTATAGACACATTCAATATTTATATGAGCCTTTCGAAGAAGTGGCAGGATTAGCTACAGAAACTAGGCAGGGAAGACTGTGTGTTGTGCGTCCTGTAGTGCTGTCTTGTATCACACAGTGCTCTACATCATTTACTACCGCTATATAGCAGTTTATGTAGAATATCATTTTAGGTTTTTTTATGTTTTATGT
Source organism: Rana kukunoris (assembly GCA_029574335.1). Taxonomy (NCBI): domain Eukaryota; kingdom Metazoa; phylum Chordata; class Amphibia; order Anura; family Ranidae; genus Rana; species Rana kukunoris. The sequence continues at coordinate 116,639,759 of CM056049.1, read as the reverse complement.
GCTGTAATTCAGTATTGTAGCTGTATAATTAAAATAGCTAAAATAATTACCGGATATGTGACAGTTAGCCTAATAATAGTACTTTTTTTTTATTTATTTTTTTAGCTGTGCAACCTATATAGTGAGTGTTAATACTGGGAAAGAATATATTTTAGGACCTGTTAAGTAAGATAGACACCTTTTTCTTTTTTTTCTGTTTTTATTTGTTGTGGCTTTGTTTCTGTTATTTTGTTTCTTTCAACACATTTCATTTATTTTTCGGTATTTCTAACAATTTAGAATCGCAAAAAAAAAAAAAAAACTGTACAATTGCAACTGAGCAAGAAAAAATAAAAAATGAGCAGAGGATATCTTCAGCGAAAGTCAAAGGGAACAGTAAATTTTGATATAGGCAGCTTAGGTTACCTACACCCACTTCAAACTTCCAAACCTCCTTGTTGGTCTGCGAGGCTACTTAACTCAGATAGAGAAGTCAGAATTGGCCAATTATTGCAACCGTCTGGATCTTGGAAAATAATCATTGTTATGACTTGTGATTTGTACTGATGGTAATATCTTATGAATTTTGTTCATATTAAAGGGACACTAAAGTCAGGGATTTAAAAAAAAAAAAATAACAAACATGTGATACTTACCTCCACTGTGCAGTTCGTTTTGCACAGAGTGGCCCGGAAACCTGTCTTCTGGGGTCCCTCGGCGGCTGTCTGGGCTCCTCCATGCAAAAGCTTTCCCTCTTCATGCGAGGGCGCTCGCATGGAGGAAAGCTTTTGCGAGCGCGCTCCCGTGATACAGCGGCGGCCATAGCCGCCGACTGTATCACTCGGCTCCGCCCCCCAGCGCGCCGCGTCATCCGCCCTGAATGACAGCAGCGCTAGCCAATGGCTGCGCTGCTATCAATCCGCCCAGCCTAGCCAATCAACGGCCAGGCTGGGAACCGAAGAAGACGACGTGGACGCGCCCGGGAGATTCGAACGGTCAGGTAAGTACAATGGGGGCTCGGGGGGGGGGGGGGGGGGCGGTGCTGCTAGATGTTTTTTTACCTTCATGCATAGGATGCATGAAGGTAAAAAAAATTGTACCTTTACAACCCCTTTAAAGTGCAGTTCCACCCAGATAAAAATGTTTTGCCCAAAAATCCTAAAAAAAATTGAAAAATTGAAAAGTAATCTGCCTCTTCCTTAGCCGCGGTCTATCTTCTTCTTCTTTTTCTAGTGAATGGGGCACGCTGCTTTCTGGGAACTGTGTGTGTTCCCAGAGAGCAGCCGCCCATTCACAAGTCGGCGCGAGACTCACACATGCGCAGTAGGAAACGGGCAGTGAAGCTGTAAGGCTTCACTGCCTGTTTCCCTTAGTGTGAATGGCGGCGCGGGACCTGCACCGATCGAGGGATCGGGGAGCCATCAGCGCGAGCGAGTAGGACAGGTAAGTGTCCTTAATAAAAGTCAGCAGCTACACTGTTAGTAGTTGCTGACTTTAAAAATGAATAAAAAAATTTGCTGGTGGAATCTCGCTTTAATTCTCGATGACTTCAACATTCCTGTTAATACTAACACTCCTGCTACATTTACATTTCTCAGTCTAACCTCTTCGTTTGACCTGAAGTTATGGCTTCTACTCACTCTGACGGCAACACCCTTGACCTTGTTTTCTTCTAGCTATGCACTCTGTGCAATCTCTTCTAACAATCCTTTCCCTCTCTCTGATCTCTCCTAACAATCCTTTCCCTCTCTCTGATCACTACCTTATTAGCTTGGCTCTCTCTGTGTCTTCTACCTCCTCTCCCTCCAACTGCCTAACAGTTACCTGCAGAAACTTTTGTCACTTCAACCCTTCTCTTCTATGCTATTGACCACATCTGTGACAAACTCCTGTCCTGCCCCAACCTAGCCACTTCTCTCTACAATAGTTTACTGTCATTCTCCCCAGACACGCATGCCCCCCCCCTCACTACACATAGAATGCCGACCCCCTAAAACCTTGGCAAACAGATAACGCTATAAATATGAAAAAACATAGTCACGCATGTGAGCGCCTGTGATGTAAGGCTAATGCCTGGTACACACTAATATAACTATTTATGTTCAACAATGAGTTCATCGGAAAAAAAAACTGACAGGTCCAGTTGGAGCCACTGTACTAAAGATTTGACGCTGGTACAGCGATCTTCCCCACTTAGCTGTTGTGTTCTGACAGGGTGACGCTCCCCCGCTAGAGCACCCCGATCATCATTCTCCACCCTTGACTGAGAGCACTGATCTGGTGCCAGTCGGGTGCTGGTTTTCCAGCATGCTCATCTGACAGAAGCCGGCCAAACTGCTTTAGTTGGACAAGGTGCCATATACACGGGCCGAATGTCAGCTGTTTTTTATTGAGCAAGCCAATGTATTTCTGATTAAGGCACCAGCAGATGTCACATTCAGTTATATCAAAGAAACTATCCACAACATTCCTGTCTATGTACATGCCCCCCAGCATTTGTTATCCTAAGGGGATATGAAATGGGAAACACATATATTCAGAGAACTAAATGGCGTTTTCCTCCCTTCCCTCTCCCTCTAGGATTTATTTATGATTAACTTTAAAATTGTCAAACATTACCATTTATAGGTAATAGACAAAGTTTATAAACTTGCCTTAGACAAGTATGAAGAACAACTTACTAGTTAAAGTGGTCGTAAACACTCAAGTTTTTTCACCTTAATGCATCTATGAAAAAACTTCTGACACTGACTGGCCCTCCAGCCCCCCCCCTTGTTTTACTCACATGAGCCTTGTATTTTCCATGGTGGAGATGTGCTCTACCCCTCTGCCCATTGTCTTGGCTCTTAAATGTATAGATTGATAGCAGGGAAACTATTGGCTCCCGCTGCTGCCAATCAAATCCAATGACACAGGCGCTGGCAGCGCTTCCGTAAGGTAACCCCCCAGGAGAGCGCTTCTCCTAGGGAATAATGCAATGCAGGGAGAAGCTACCAGCTTTGCTGGGGGACCCCAGAAATCAAGGCTCAGGGCCACTCTGTGCACAAAAAAAATGCACAGTGGAGATAAAAAAATAAGCCTTACAATAACTTATAATTTTATTTCTCTCACACTTTCTTATTATTAAAATTACAGCTATTGCAATAGCATTTTTAGTTTTATGTTTTAGAAAAAGTGTTAAAAGGATAGAACCCTTCAAGTTAGGCACCTTTTATTGCCATCTGGGATATCACTAGGGATGATCACTTTCTCTTGTTATCCTTGTGCTCATTGCTCCAGACAGAAAGTAAAGGAAAATCCCAAATTTCCATAAATATCCAAAACAGCGAATGAGGGGAAATGGTCTATTTGGTTGATTTACTAAAGGCAAATCAACTGTACACTTTGAAACGTGCAGTTGCTCCAGAGCTTAGTAAATGAGCAGAAGTTCTGCTAACTTCCATCATCCAATCATGTGCAAGCAAAAATTATTTTTATTTTATTTTCCTTACACGTTATTGTGTATTTTTTGCATAGCGAACCCTTACCTCATTTACTAAGCTCTGAAGCAATTTCACTTGCAGATTGCAACTTCACTTTGGAAAGTGCACAGTCGATTTGCCTTTAGTAAATCAATCCCTATGAGTATTTTTATTTTGTTCAACCCATTGGTTTAGTGCAGTGATCTGCCCCGCTGGGCTGTTGTGTTCTGATAGGGGGGTGCCCCCCCCCTGTCGGAGCACCCCAATTAGCACTCTCAGCAATTGGCTGCTGGCGGCTTTTGTGGGACACACCGAAATAAACACAGGCCAAATGTTTTTTTTTTACTGCCCATTGTCTCCAATCATTCAGCCTGTATGTAGCAGGCTTAAGAGGGAATATTACCTCACCTTGAAGACATTTCTTCTTATGCCCTGTAGACATGATCGGTTTATCCGATGAAAACGGTCTCATTGATTTTTTCATCAGATATCCGATGAAGCTGACTTTCATCAGTCTTGCCTACACACCATCAGTTAAAAAAACGATTGTGTCAGAACGCGGTGACGTAAAACACAACGACATGCTGAGAAAAATTTTGTTCAATGCTTCCAAGCATGCGTCGACTTGATTCTGAGCATGCGTGGATTTTTACCCGATGGACATGCCCACAGACGATCGTTTTCTTTTCTATCGTTTTTTTAACCATTAGATAATTTTAAAACAAGTTGCTAGTTTTTTTTCACCGATGGATAAAAAACCGATGGGGCCCACACACGATCGGTTCGTCTGATGAAAACGGTCCATCAGACCGTTTTTATCAGATGAACCAATCGTGTGTACGAGGCATTATATCCTCTTGTGTCTCCAGAATGAAAAGGGAAGGGAAATCTCCCCAATGCCACAAAGGTAGCAAACAAAATCCATACAAGGTTTGTAACCCTTTGAAAATCTATCCAAAACAAAATAATATGTTTTACCTGCAGATACATTTTAACAGCAAGAGACCCAACTGACAAAATATAAACTTGAACATAGCACAATATATTCCTGATATTTTTCTGCTACAGGTTTTTAGAGACCCGCAGTGCAGATCAGTCAGAAACTAGCATGCCAAGTTCTTTGCTATCTCATTCTTTGACTATTATCCAATTTACAGAGTTTCACCAGCTTTTGCTACATCTGTGCCATCTTAATCAAAAAAGTTTTCAGTGCAGAGGCATAAGAGAAATGTAAATAACAATGTGCACATGATTGAAAAACAAAGCGTTGAGCATAATGTGCAGGTAAATGTAATACTGATTGGTTCCAGTTTTGTACTTAAGAAAATTGCCGTATAAAGAGGGAGAAAAGCGAGATCACAGCTGCTCTCCGCTTGGGTAATGATTTCCAATTCTCAAATAGAGTGAGAAACAGAATAGCGCTATCTTCTAAAAAGATAGTGAGCATCATAGCAAGAAAGCCAACAGTACTTCTTTGAAAATAGTTCATTTTCTTTTAGATTTTTTCCTAAGGCAAATATAATGAAGACTTTTCATATTCACAATCTCCCAGTTTTTTCTAGAAAGAAAATTTCATTTACTGTAATCTGTTCTCCTGCTGTAATATCTTTCCTTTTTTTCAGTAGAGTTCTTGGTTTTTTAAAGAACACAAATATGTTTGTTTTCCTGTAAGCCATTGTTCTCATCCACTCGTTTGCTCAATGTTTTCACAGGCTGCTCGGAACCACTTGGAATGAAATCAGGACATATACAGGATTACCAAGTCACAGCCTCCAGCATTTTCCGAACACTAAACATGGACATGTTCACTTGGGAGCCCAGGAAAGCCCGGTTAGACAAGCAAGGCAAGGTGAATGCCTGGACATCTGGAAGAAGTGATCAGTCACAGTGGCTTCAGGTAATTGGCACCTCTTCAGGTTAAAGTTGAACTCCAAGCAGAAAAAAACACCAATTAATTAATGTTCAATGCAAAAACAAATACTTGTTAAATGCTACTACAATATGTACTGGAAGTGTCCGTATTTGACCTTTTCCCAGCCTCCTGTAATCCCCTGTGCAATAGCACAACACCTGGGATATAAGGACAGTACGATGGGCTAAATAGTTGTGCTGTAGTGCATATGAGCTTGCAAAGAACATTTTGACAGAGAGGAATGAGGTATCACCCCTCACTAACCATGTCAGCTCTGATTTGTCTGTTTAATTGATAATGACTGTAATTACTTAATATAACATGGTAATACATACTTGTTTTTATTATTATTCTTTTGTCAATAATATTTTGCAAAAAAACAGTTTTACTTCTTTTTTACCAGTGTTGGTTTAGAAATGGTAGATTTACTGTAAATAAGAAGTTGTTTCTTCTATAACTTCATGCTTTTAACCATTTAAGACCTGGACCTTTGGGCAGCTAAAGCTCTCAAACAAAATTGGCGTCCTTTTTTTCCCACAAATAGAGCTTTCTTTGGTGGTATTTGACCACCTCTGCGGTTTTAATTTTTTGCGCTATAAACAAAAATAGAGCGACAATTTCGAAAAAAATGCAATATTTTTTACTTTTTGCTATAATAAATATCCCCCAAAAATATACCAAAAAAATTTTTTTTTCCCCAGTTTAGGCCGATACGTATTTTTCTACCTATTTTTGGTAAAAAAAAATTGCAATAAGCGTTTATCGGTTGGTTTGCACAAAATTGATAGCGTTTACAAAATAGGGGATAGTTTTATTGTATTTTTATAAAAAACATTTTTTTACTACTAATGGTGGCGATCAGCGATTTTTTTCATGACTGCGACAATTTTGCGGACACTTCGGACAATTTTGACACATTTTTGGGACCATTTAAATTTTCACAGCAAAAAATGCATTTGAAATGCATTGTTTATTGTGAAAATGACAATTGCAGTTTGGGAGTTAACCACAAGGGGGCGCTGAAGGGGTTATGTGTGACCTAATGTGTGTTTACAACTGTAGGGGGTGTGGCTGTAGGTGTGACGTCATCGATTGTGGATCCCTATAAAAGGGATCACACGATCGATGACGCGGCCACAGTGAAGAACGGGGAAGCCGTGTTTACACACGGCTCTCCCTGTGCTTCAGCTCCGGGGACCGATCGCGGGACTTCAGTGGCGATCGGGTCCGCGAGTCCCGCGGTCCCGGAGCTTCGGACCAGGTCACGGGAGCTTGTCGCGGGCTGGGTACTAGCACAGCACGTACCTGTACGTGCATGTGCCCAGCCGTGCCATTCTGCCGACGTAAATATGCAGGAGGCGGTCCTTAAGTGGTTAAAAAGACACAAACGTGGTACGCAGTATTAGGCTCCATTCACACTTAGGCAATTTAAATCACAGCAAAACGCAGGACGTGTTTTGTAAGTTGGATGTTTGTAACCCGGGGACCGCCTGTATTTATAATTCTTTTTTCATCTATATACAAATATTTTGCCTTTCATTTCTATTTTAAAATGGAATGGGTATCATTTAAAGAAAGTCTTGCTAAAATGGATGGATATAAAAAAACAAACAATGGAATGGCTGAAATTTGTTGTATGCTGTTTTAGTTTCAATTGTGCCGAGTTTATAAGAGTAAAAGCCTAGGCATTTGGTTTCATGATCTCTGTTCATGTAGAGGGTGAGAGTTCAGTTTGGCTATTTCAGTTCATGTAATCAAATCCTTTTTGAATGTGTGGCATGCACTAGAAGTAATCTAGAAAACGATTTACTGTATAAGGAAAGGTAAGTATTTGAGCAGTTCTTTTTATTTATCATTCTACCTATGGTAAAATTAAATGATCATTTTTTTTTTTTATCATTGGCCACATAGAATCCTATTCCGTATTACCCAGTGAATAGCTCACTATACATGTGGGTACAAACACTCACATTTGTAGGTGCACACTGCTGCTGGCAGCGCTGCCTCCCCAAACCTCCAGGAAAGGTGAGCATGCGCCCTGAGTTTCTCACATGCATTGTTCCACCAGAACAGCACAGATGCAGGGAGGGGGAACGAGTGGGGAGCCGAGGAGTGGCTTGTTTTAGGGCTGTGTATTTGATTGGGTGCACATAATGCCTGGTCCTAGTTGGGAGTAGGTATACATGGAGGGCTCAATAGGTCTCTGCAAGGGAAAGGAGCAACCTTGAAACTAGAAAAAGGAAGGAAGAACTAAAGGGACCAGGTAAGGAGTGTGGGGGAAAGGACAATTTTAGTAAAAGAAGCTGCATACATTGTAAGGATCTAGCACAGCATTAGAAATAACAAAAAATAATATCACTTTAAGAAACTGACTAGAAGTTTGCTTTAAGGCCGCGTACACACAATCAAACTTGCCTGCTGAAACTGGTCCGCAGACCAGTTTCAGCGGACATATCCGACCGTGTGTACGGGCTAGCAGACAGGTTTTTCCAGCAGACAAGTTTTAAAGCATGCTTTAAAACTTGTCTGCTGGAAACCCGTCCGTCTGACATGTCCGCTGGTTAGTACGCCTAACCAGCGGACATAAATCTCCCGCATACGTCAAATGGATTCGACGCATGCGTGGAAGTATTTTACTTCCTGGATTGGTGACCTCAACGTCACGCCACGGTTACATCCGAACATCTCCCGCATACGTCAAATGGATTCGACGCATGCGTGGAAGTATTTTACTTCCTGGATTGGTGACGCGTGTCCCTGCGTCACCGCCACATCACCGCGTTATGCGTCCAAGGGGATTTTGGTCCGATGGTGTGTACACGCCATCAGACCAAATATCCGAGGAGACATGTCCGCTGGAAACGGTCCGTCGGACATGTTTCAGCGAACATGTCTCCTCGCCTGTACGCGGCCTAAAGTTTGTTCAATGGCAATGAAGGATGGTTAAATGTGGAAAGTAGTTAAATAGAAGAGGAGAAACTCAAAAGTCAAGAAAAAATCCAGGTGAGGAAGACATGATGACATTTTTGGAGGGTAAACGTGTGTCACTTTTAACATTTTTAGCTATTTGAAGTTGACTTTTGCTCGTCCACAGGAAACTAGATTTGTTTAATTGCTTGCTAGCAGATCTCAAACTGCATACTGTTAATAAATAGGATTGTTATGTTAGCGAGCTAAATCCAAATGTCTGTTTCCACTTTTCTGTTAATGTAAAATGTGCTCTTCACTGAAAATTTTTCTTGAAAACTGTTTTTTTTTTTTAAAATAAATTATGCAAATATACAAATTACCAGCTGTACTTTAAGAGCACTTAAACAGCATTAGCCTACTCAGAAATGAAAAAAAAAATTACATGGCTTAGGTCAGGGATCCTCAAACTACGGCCCTCCAGATGTTGTAGAACTACTCATCCCATGAGGCATTGTAACACACTGACATTCACAGACATGACTAGGCATTATGGGAATTGTAGTTCCTGAACAACTGGAGGGCCGTAGTTTGAAGACCCATGGCTTAGGTTATAGACTCAGTGGATATAGAAATAGATATTGAATTCAAACATAATATACAGTAAGACCCCTTTCGCACTGGGGCCGTGGTTGTGTTAGCGCTGTTTTAGTGGTGCATTTGTGTTGCTTTTTGGCCATTAGCGGGGTGCTTTTAACCCCAAAAAAGGGGTTAAAAACGTACACATCGCTGTGCTTCCGAAGCGCTGCCCATTCATTGTAATGTGCTGGGGCATTTTCGAAGTGTGCTCCCAAACCGCCCCAAAGATGCTGCTTGCAGGACTATTTCTAACGTCCCGCAAGCGCACCGCCCAGGTGTGAAAGCACTCATTTCAATGAATTGGAGGTAGTTTTCAGGTGCTTTACATGTCTCATTTCTAGTGCTAAGACATCTGAAAACTGCTTCGGTGTGAAAGGGGTCTAAATATTATGTTATGCTTTTGAACATTTGTAAGCTATGAATTTGCATGCAGTCTATGCTATAAGCCCATCCTTAGCATGAATGTAAAGACACTTTAAAGCGGATCTTGCACTAAAGTTTATGTAACCCTAGTTATTACCATTTCACCCTCATTCCTGAGTCAATACTTATTTTTTTTTTGTCCATGTGAACTTAATCTTACCCCTTCAATTTTTCTCTCAACCAACTTGTGGAGGAAAATTTTTAGTGTCTCTTTTTTCAACGAGCACCTCTATAAGTCATTGCTTTGTAGTAACTTTGAGGCTCTATACTCATCAGATGCATCTGCATATCTGTTTTTATACATTTTAGGATTACATAGTCACACTATACTGCTTCCTGCTGTATAGTTTGACACCTGAAATATATGTTTGTGTGTATACTGTGTGTGTATATATATATATATATATATATATATATATATATATATATATATATATATATATATATATATATATATTGTATATGTGTGTATATACTGCACAGCTACATAATTTATGCAACTTTCCAATGTCAGTTGTTTATAGCAACTTCTGAGTATGGCTGTGTTTAATAAGGATAGTATAAGGATAGTTATGCTTGCATAAACCTGTTATTTTTTTTATAAGGCTGCAAGGGATTTATTTAAGCTTGTGATTTGTAGCTCATTTACTCTATTTTCTTGGTGTTAAAATATTCTTCAGTCCCCACTCTTCCTTTGCATTGTACATTTCCCATATGACTCTCTCTGTAACCACATAAAATGATAAAAAATGCTATATAAAGTATAGAGCTGGGATATTGTTCAGCCTGTGATGCACGGAGCAATATAAATCCTGGAGATTTACTAACATAGAAATAACATGTAGTGGAAAAGCATCCTCTAGGGAAGAATTAAGTTCCATTGTTTAATAATGTTGGCTTTAGCAACTAAAGTAGTATAGTAGTTTGGTAGGATCTATACATACATAATGCTTAAATAATCTCATTGTGGCTGTTTCCATTCCTTTTCCATTTTTATTTGCTCTATTCTTTCAATCCCTTTTTTTTTTTAGAAACTTTCATTTTTTTCTATATTCAAGAGAATAATAAAACAGTTTTTAAGGACACATTCCTACCTCAAATAAATATAAAAACCTACTTTCAAATAGTTAATACAGTATAACGAATGCCTGCCTGTATTCTTTTCTCTTTCATTGCAGCCAGTCCTTGCTGCACTCCATGGCTTCTATATCCTGATATCTGAGGCCTTTAACAATCATTTTTCTATGGAGCCTTTAATACACCTCCCGGAATTGTGTGACCTGTGAATGAACTCTGAGGCTGCCTTGATACCAATATGACCCACTGCCAGTGGGCAGGATACTAAATTAAGCTGCAAATAGGAGACCACAATTATGATTGTGTTTATTAGCCAATAGTTGTACTGCCACTCAGCATGATTGAAAAGCAAACTCCCCCCAAACCTATTTCTTTTTTGGTTTTGTCAGAGTAGAGCTGTAATAGAGCCCATATTTTGTTTCTGTTTATGTCTGTGTCCCTGTTGTGGGGATTTTCTCTCAGGCCGCGTACACACGATCAAATCTATCTGCTGAAAACGGTCTGACAGACCGTCTCAGCAGACAGATTCGATCGTGTGTACGGGCGAGCCAATGGATTTAGCCAGCAGACAGATTTTAAAGCCTGCTTTAAAATCTGTCTGCTGGGAACCCGTCGGACCGATATGTCTGCTGGTTAGTACGCTAACCAGCAGACATATCTGCCCGCACATGCTTCGAATGGATTTGACGCATGCGCGGAAGTGTTTTACTTCATGGTGCGTTGACGTGGCGGCGTCAACGTCACCGCCACGTCACCGCGCTGTCTGCCGGCGGGGATTTTGGTTTGATCGTGTGTACAGCGATCAAACCAAAACAGCCAGCAGACAAATCTGTTCAAATCGGTCTGTCAGACCGATTTGATCAGATTCATTTGCTCGTGTGTACGTGGCCTCATTTGCAATTCCGCTGGTTGCAAAGGACGTAGAGGAACTTCCCAATGTAGATACAGATGGCACAAAATCCAAACAGAATTTCTATCCATAATCTGCTGTATTCAAAAAAGTGTTTGGCTGGAACTGGGCTTCAAACATGTCTAGTAGATACAGTAATACAGCTGTGATATAAAGGCATGTAACAGGATAATTTTTTTGTAAAATATATTAATGTAATAAAAAATATAATAGAAAGAAAGATTGCAGATAGCTTCTCATGGCTTCCTTTGAAATAAGATTAGGCATTTTGGGGAATTATTATACAGACAAAACAAAGATGTTTGACATGTTTGGAGTCTTCTCTATATAACCCAACTATGCGCAATAAAATTGAAAGAGTATTTTTAATGACACTTAAAGGGTCACTAAAGGAAAAAAAAATTTTTTGCTGAAATGACTGTTTACAGGGTATAGAGACATAAAAGTTAACTGCTTCCTTTTCAAAATGATTAAAAATAGATAAAAATCAATCATATAATGTGCCTGCAGGTTAGTTTCACTTTTGAACTGGCTTCATGTTTCTGTAAAGTAGAATAAGACATACAGAACCAAAAACAAACAAATCCAGGGCAGTGTTTTGTTTTTAAAACAAATCTGATTCTGGGAAGTTTTAGACACACAGTAATGACAGCTTAGACCACCGTGAGAAAGCTCCCAGCACTGTGGTTATAAGGAAACAGACAAGCAGGAAGTGTGGAGAACAGAGCAGAATTACAGCAACTTCAAAGCAAAAACTAACAATAAGGACATGAAACCAGTACTGCAGTAAGGTAAAGGAAGCTATTTAGCTAAAAAAATAATTCCTTTAGTGATCCTTTAAGCTAAATTAAAATCCCCTTTCAAACTGAACAGCCTATTTGTCTATAGAAAATCAACCCCCTACATATGCTGCCTTAGGACTCATTTATACCTGTGCATTAACATTACCACATTATGCCATGTTTTATCTTGCTTTCGATTAAGTTAGCCAATTTGTTTGTTAGAATGCTTCTGCATGGGCAAAAACAATGCACTATTTTTTTCCAATGCAGCATACCACACTGGGCGGTATTATACTGCTGTACATTCTGCTGGGTTGCAACCCAGGTGCATTGCTTGGGTGCATTGGTGTGCCTTTAAAAATGAATGGCCCCAGTTATTGGGGAAATGGTGTCCACTGAACTTTCTTCCTTCTTTACGAACTAACTAATCTTCTATGATAAACCCAATGGCACTATGGAAAGCCCCTAAGTGCTTAATTCAGTGGTTCTCATTGCTAAGGGTTCCAAATGAAAAAAAACTGACCACAGAACAGATCTCTTCTTTATTGACTCAAATAAAGGTCCATAAACAATCCTAGGCTAAGGCAACCCTCTTGGAACTCCAAGCCCTATGGGAAAAACTAAAAATCTTGCTCTCGTCCAAAATGTAAAGCCCATTTTGTAAAACTTAGATCTCGCTTCTATGAGTGGGGCAACAAACTGGGAAAAATGCTAGCCAGGGTGCTCTGGGAAGCTAGACTTATGTCACACATACTGTAACCCTTGTTGCCTCTAGAAAGGGAAAAGCCCCTCACTCATCTCAGGAGGTCGCTAATCGCTTCATCAAATTTTACAGATTTTTATACAACTCAGCTTCACATGGTCTTACCACCCTGGGTGATGGCATTCTAGAAGCGATTGGCAGTATTTAGAGGATTTCAAGATACCCAGACTTACTCAGAGGGAATGTCAGCTCCTTGATACCCCCTGATGGCAAAGGAATAGCCACCACAAAACCACATAGGGCTCCTGGCCCTGATGGTTTTTCTTTGCTTTACTATAAAACTTTTGCCTCAGCCCTCTACCAGCCCTTTCTTCAGATGTTTATTGCACTGTGCGATACTCATTACTTTCTTTCGGATACCTTGCGGGTGACCACAACTGTAATCCTAAAGGAGGGCAAGGATAGGACCCAATGTGCAAGTTATCACCCTATCTCATTGCTCAATGTGGACTTAAAGCTTTTCACAAAGATTCTGGGCAGTAGGCTCTATCCTTATATTTAGCGTCTGATCCAACAGGTGGGCTTTGTACCCAAAAGGGAAGTGAAAGATAACTCCACCAGAGCCTTAAATGTAATTCATCTGGTACACATCACTAACACCCCAACACTTTTACTGTGTATGGCATTTGACCGGGTGGAATGGCCTTTTTTTAAAGCTGTATTTTAATATCTGGGGTTTGGCACCCTACATGTGCAGATAGATAGACAGACTTTACTCCTTTCCTTCAGCCAAGAGGCAACATTAGGCAACAGAACTAGGCAAGGGTGTCCTCTTTCCCCTCTTATTTTTATTATTGCAATGGAACCCTTTCTGTGCCATGTCAGGACAAACTCAAATACAGTATATCAGGCTACTCACGCCTAAGGGTGCACATAAAGTCACAGGGTATGCAGATGGCCTGCTATTTTTTATCACCCAGCCTCTTACATCCCTTCCGAATTGTAGAATTCTGATTTGGTACGGCATACCATCTAATTTCAAGATACATTTTGTCAAGTCAGAAGCCTTAAATATTGATATTACACCAGCCACTATTGATGCACTGTCGCCCCATTTCCCCATTTTGCTTTTCAAATGGCCTGGTAACATATCCGCCTAACTTCCCCACTTACAGAGAATTTTTTGGCTAACTTTCCACCGCTTCTGACTATTTTACAGCGGGACCTCAGAACGTTGTCCACCAAATGCTTTTCTTGGTTCAGGAGGAATAGTGTTCTCAAGATGAATATTCTCCTGAGGCTGCAATATTTAATGCAGACTCTCCCAATTAGAAAGTCATTTCTCAAATGTAGAGAGGTTTTCTCCACTTTTCTATGGGCCCATAAATCTGATTTAAATTATCATACACTTTACTGTCTTACCCTAAACACTGCAATGGTTTTCTAGACCCTGTAAAATATCTTAGGGTGGTGCATTTTGTGCATGTTCTAGGTTGGTGTACCATCCATTAGGCCAAACATTGGATCCAACTGGAACAAGCATCCATAGATATTCCACTCAGTGGAATACCCTGGCCCAAAACTGAACCTCCCCAACCTTATCCCACTCACTAGTAGGACAACCTTTCCTCTGTATTCATTGTACTGCTACAACAGGCTGTCACAGATATCTGATAAGATAGCAATGACAACTTAATAAGTGTATTTACTTTTCCTAAGTCTATGCAAACTGAAATATAAAATTTTGCCTGGAGTTGGTCTTTAAGCCAAACAAAATATCGGGCGGTATTGGCCGGTTCAATTGAAACCGACTGACATTCGGCCTTTGTGTACAGATCGGCATCCCATCAGCGTTCTCAGCCAATGGCTGCAAGCGCTGACTGGTGTGTTCTTGCTGGGATGCCGCCCCCTTGTCAGATCACAATAGCTCAGTGGGAAAATTGCTGTACTATCATATAGTTAAGACGGCAGCTCCTCCGGAGCTCTTCAGTTTTTTTTTTCCATTGAGTTGAACCAAAAAAAAAAAATGCTAGTGTGTTCCATTTCTAAAATTTAGGACTATGTTTGGGTTCACTGGGGCTGAATGTGCTTTTGCTACCATACTGAATGGATGGGAGGATGTTATTAAATCTGAGAATTTTCGACATGATGGTTTGTTAGTGTTATCTACACACACCACTTCTTCCACGTGCTTACTTTGTACAGAGCTGGCCTTTAATATGCACTAAAATACCCAAATGGTTGACATGATCTTTTACACTACCTACACAATAGCTCTCATGCATAAATAATTAGATACACAAGCAGTCTTCTGGCACAAATTTGCCAGCTGATACAATATGGAGGATTTTGGCAGCTTTTGCTGTGTTAGTACTGCATACTTCCAAGCAGAATGTGGGAGATTTATTTCAAGACTGTTATGTCTCACCCACATGTACCACTACTGCCAGGGCTGCACAAAGTTATATGTGTGTCAAAATGCATCAGGAGTTGTACTGGGATGGTGCATTGTTGGATTCTTTATTAGTGTTCTATAGGAGGGAACACATTTTGCACACATACTGTACCTAAGAAAATGTTTAAGATCCTATTTTCTTAGCAACTCACAATAGAAAGCACCACGATCTCCTTTCCCAAATTGATTGGGAATATGTGTTTATTTGCTGTCTTCTTAAAACACAGTTTGTGTCTGTGATACTTTTTTTTTTGCACTAACAGTTACATTTTTAGAGTGTTTGCGTCTTCTTAGTCCAAAACTGTGTCCAAATGTTATTGCAAGTACAAATAAAAAAATATCATTCAGTTCTTGACTGTGTTGTTTCAAGTGTGCATTTATATGACTACAATCACCTAAGGCTATCTGTTTTCATTATTCTCTTGTAAGAAAATGGCTACCTTTTAAATTAAATGTTCAAAGAAGTCATGCATATCTTCCCCATGTGTGATGATTCTGCTAAAAGAAACATTGGTCATACAGACCAGTAAACACTTAAAAGTGGTACTAGGAGCAAAATAAAACATGCTATAACATATGGTGCAGTCTGTTAAGCCTCGTACACACGATCAGTCCATCCGATGAGAACGGTCCTTTGGAAGCTGACTGATGGTCTGATGTGCTTAC
Organism: Rana kukunoris; assembly: GCA_029574335.1. Taxonomy (NCBI): domain Eukaryota; kingdom Metazoa; phylum Chordata; class Amphibia; order Anura; family Ranidae; genus Rana; species Rana kukunoris. The sequence goes on along the minus strand of CM056049.1, from coordinate 116,623,845 downwards.
ACACCATTAGTTAGATAAAAACGATCGTGTTAGAACGCGGTGACGTAAAACACAACGACGTGCTGAAAAAAATGAAGTTCAATGCTTCCAAGCATGCTTCGACTTGATTCTGAGCATGCGTGGATTTTTAACCGATGGTTGTGCCTACTAATAATTGGTTTTGACTATCGGTTAGGCGTCCATTGGTTACATTTTAAAGCAAGTTGGCTTTTTTATAACCGAAGGTTAATTAATCCGGTGGGGCCTACACATGATCGGTTTTGACCGATGAAAATGGTTCATCAGATCGTTGTCCTCTGGTTAACCGATCGTGTGTATGCGGCCTTACTAGCATTATCACAATTAGCTTTGTTTTTCTTAGCTTAGTTTCTACCTGGTGGTCTTGCTGTTATTTTCCAACTTCCTTTAACAGTCTAAGCTGTCCAGCAAAAGCAGAAGTTAACCATTTAACATTAAAACCTTTCCCAACAGGAAAAAAATCAGTTTCTATAACTGCTTAAAATGTGTTAGCTGGAGTTAGATTGTTATCCAGTATATTAGTAATGTATTTAAAATCGTTCTACATCTAGCAGTGTCTCATTGCTTATCAGTAGGTTATCTGTGACCTACTGATTGAATGAAAAAAATGCATAATCTATGGCCTGCCTATTTCATCTAACTTTATAGCAAAGGGAAATCTGTGGTCACTTTAAATGCCCAAACATGTGTAATGCCCTGTACACACGATTGGTTCATATGATGAAAACGGATCGATGGACCTTTTCATCGGACGAACCGATCGTGTGTGGGCCCCATCAGTTTTTTTCCCCTTCGGTGAAAAAAAATAGAACCAGTTTTAAATTTTTCTTATGGTTAAAAAACCGATCGTCTGTGGGGAAATCCATCGGTCAAAAATCCACGCAAGAATCAAGTTGACGCATGCTCGGAAGCATTGAACTATATTTTTCTCAGCACGTCGTTGTGTTTTACGTCACTGTGTTGGACACGATCGGATCTTTAACCGATGGTGTATAGGCAAGACTGATGAAAGTCAGCTTCATCGGATTTCTGATGAAAAACACCATCGGTTCGTTTTCATCAGATGAACCGATCGTGTGTACAGGGCATATGGGAATTGAAACAATGGATTTTTGTGTGTACCTTTTTTAGATGATTTAAGCAAACATAGCATGCCTTATTTACTAAGGGCAATGTGAAAATATACTTTACAAAGTGAAAAGTCATAAGTCCCTCAGTAATCAATCACACTGTGTCTCATAACAAGTAGCTCTGCTGTACTGTCTAAATAAGTTAATCCAGTGCTCTGAGGATGCTTTATTACTGTATGTATTAAATAGCTACTTGTAAAACACATTTTGTATTAATATATACCGGTATTAATATTTTTTAAATTTATAGAAAACAACTAAAATAAGGTTGGCTCGAAATCATGTTAGTTTAACATTTATTTGGAGACGGTGTGCCTTAGTTGACTTGATAAGTAGTTGTATTGTTATCTGTCAAGCTTGTAAAAATCTTGGTTTGTAAAATATATATATATATATATATATATATATATAGATATAGATATAGATATAGATATAGATATAGATATATATATATATATATATATATATATATATATATATATATATATATATATATATATATACATAGATATATATAGATATATATATATATCTATATATATAGATATATCTATATATATATATATATATATATATATATATATATAGTATATTACATGCTTTAACTCACAGTACAATAATCTCTGCCTTAGGTGATGCTGACAAAGTGTATAAAAGCTGACCTTAACCCTTCCAATGAACTTTCCTCCTCTTTATAATGCCCCCCATTTGTATAGGTATACATTATCCCCCCAATTTACCCTCGCCATTAGCAGAACCCCATAAAACAAAGTATACAGAGATACTTCTCATCTGTGCTTATCATTTTAAATGGTTTATTATTTAATGCAAACTTCTCTGACAATTTAGCTCCACATTTGGTTGTCAGGGTCAGTCTACCCAAACCCAAATAAATGTCAGTGGGCTTAACTTCCACCTGCTTCTCATACATTTCTGGAGCCCCATTTTTAAAGTTGAACCTCAGGCAAATTTACTGCTAAATCCCTGCATTTGTCTTGATTTTAATCTCTTACCATCCACTGCACAGCAGCACTCAAACTGGGAAGGGGGAGGGGTAGCACTATGTGAAAATATGAACATATAGGGGTTGATTTACTACAGGCAAATAGAGTTTAGTGAATTATGTGAATCTCTTGTGACTTATTTTGCTTTACATATGAATAGTTATTAGTTACAAAGTGAAATTTCACCACATACAGTAAGCTCCGGGGAAAATTCTCTTGCAAATTGCAACTTCCACTGTGAACAGCATAATTGCCTTTCGTGAATCAACCTCCCAGTTGTTGACAGGAGAGATCATAAAGAAGAGCTCACCAATCTTTTACGGGTCCATTACTGTACAATCACCGGCTGGAGACAGGAAAAGGACCTAACTGTAGTGCTGAAATGCAGTAAATAAAGGTCAGGTCACCAGGCTAGCTGTGCTCTGGTGGAGCTTTGTAAATATCAGTATTGGGTAGACAGAATTACAAAACCTTTGACGGGTCCCTTATATGTTTTTAATGGTGTATTTAGCTGTTTTGCTTGGAGTCTGGCCTCTACCCAAGTTATATGCAATCTTCAAAAAGTAACATTTATACAAAATCCAGCATGAAAGATGAAACTCTTTGATAATTGCTATGGCAGACTGGCTAAGATAGAATCAAAGATACAAAGTTCTCTTCACTAGAGTTTCCAAGAAAGATATATATTTAACTGGGTGACTCGGCATTGCTTGAAATTTAGGTCTGTCTGTTTGCCTTCTACACTCTGCAATCTGTAAAAATGACTTACTCATCCGCACACACTAATATGTACTGGTGATTCTAAAATAACAAGCCCAACAAGTCTCCCCTTTATATAACGGAGAATTAGTCACATAATGATAAAATTGCACTGCACACGTTGACTACTTAAGGCAGCAAGAAAATGAGTTGCTTACCTCTGAAAGTGCTGGTGTAGAAATACGTTTTAGCCGACAACTGAAAAAGCGAGATTGTTTTGTATTAGCATGTAGCACTCCTTAAATTGTTTCTGTTTTGTGGGTATTTTGTGTTCTAATTTCTGCTTGTCTTCCATTGTTAATCTCATTTACATTTTTTTTGTGTGAGCCAACAGAATGAAAAGGCAAAAAGCGCAAAATGCAAGCCATTGTCAAATCCATGCTTATTTGTTTTCATAAAAGAACTAATTTTGTCAAATGGCTCTTTGTGGCTTTTCTACCTACAGTTTAAATTGAATTAAATGGTTGTTTACCAGTAGTTACACAAGCCTAGTAGTTGAAGCATGCAAGTACAAGAGACACTTGTTTTATATCTGTAAAGAGCCAGAATAAGGCCAGAATAAGGCAATGAATTTTTATGAGATAGGCACTCCACATTTTGTAAGAGAAGCCTATCTGCATAAAAATAAAGCATTTACTAAGCTACAGGCAATGTTTGTTAATAGAAAATGTACCTCACTACCTAGTACTTGCTAGCATCTGAGTGAAATTCTGGTATGTTTGTGATTAAATAGTGCAGGTGTTTATATATATATGTATTAGGGGGTTAGCTTGATGGGGATCACCCTACATGGAAAAAAAGGAAAGTCCAGATGGCAAGTTTTCTTAAAATCTGGCTTGTCGTCAGATTTATGTTAAAATATTGCATATAAATTAAACAAAAAAAATTTCTCTGAAAACACTACCTGTACTTCGAGCCACACTGAACTGAACAAGTGGCTGAGGACCTGATGCAGGAAAGACGGGTTTGGGTTGCTGGAGAACTGGGCTGACTTCTCAGTCAGTTACTGGCTCTTTAGTAAGGACGGGTTTCACCTTAATGGGGATGGTACAGCTCTATTGGGAAGTAGGATAATCACAAAGCTGGAGGAGCTTTTAAATTAGGTGTTGGGAAGAGGGATATGAGGGTGATACAGTCAACAATAGTAATAGCAGTGAAAATATAACCAAAACAACTATTCACAGGGTAAATGATTGGGAAATTCAAAGACAAAGCCTGGCGAAAAAAGGGTATGAAAACAATACATACTCATACAGCACTAAGAGGCATATACACAAATGCTAGGAGCCTACAGTACCTGCCGCCGAGAATGTGTTTTTAGCACGACAGCATTCTCGGCGACAGGGTGCTAACATCTCACACTCGCTGGAATAGTAAAAGCACATTCCAGCGAGCGCGTCATAGAAACGACGGGGATCCGACGTGGATTCCCGCCAATTCTATACGTGGGCTCGCTCGCTCCCCCTCCCTTCCTGACCGGCCGGCTGGCATGCTTTGGATACGGGTCTGGTATGGATTGTGGGGGGACCCCAACACCGTTTTTTCGGCGTAGGGGGGTCTCCTTACAACCCATACCAGACCTAAGGGCCCGGTATGCTCCTGAGGGCGGAACCCATGCCAGATTTTTATTTTAAATCCGGCGGGGAGTTCCCCTTCAGGATTCATACTAAACGGCGCCCACGTGTAGAATTGACGGGAATCCAAGTCGGATGCCCGTCGCTTCTACGACGGCTTTGTCTCCATCGCGGCAAGCCAGCTTGTCGCTGACTCCCGCGATGGGGCTCGCAGGTGGTCAATCTCGCCGAGAAAGGGAGCGAGATTGACACAATATCGCAGTCACCTACTGTAGCTAACAAAATAGTGGATCTGGAGCTGCTATTGCATGAGGAGGACTTATACTTTGTGGGAATAACTGAAACTTGGTTTGACTTCGTATTCCTTGTATTAAAAGGACAGGGAAGGTAGAAAAGGAGGAGGGATGTTCCGGTTCTAGAGAGGAGTGACATCATGTATGGGACTAGGGTGGAGGTGGAATCAGTATGGTTAGAACTTCAAAGAGAGGAGGTGAGTGGGAAATTAATAGTGGGGGGTATGCTATACGCCACCCAACATGAGGGAGGAGGAAGAGCTGGAATTACTATCTGTTAGCAATGTCAGGGAAACAGGGAAATTAAATCATAATGGGGGACTTCAATTTTCCCGATATCGACTGGGCAGAGGGAACAACTCACTCACTAAAGGCACGTCATTTCATGAACGTTTTACACGTCATGTCCCAAATGGTGGCTTCACCAACTAGGAAGAATACCCTGTTAGATCTTTTAATTATGAATGGTCCAAGTCTGATCTCAGATTTGGTGATACGGAACAACTTGGGATCTAGCGATCATAGGATGATTGCATTTACCATAAATCACAGGAAAAGGTGGCATATGAGTGATACGAAAACATACAATTTCAAACAATCAAGTTTTTCTGAACTACAGTCATTGCTACACAACATTAATTGGGACACAATTCTGGGGACATTGAACACAGAAAATAAATGGGAATGCTTTAGAAGCATATTAAATAAAGGTATCAAGCAGTGCAATGGGCAATAAATATAAAGGAGCAAACATTGAACCTGGGTGGTTAAACCATAATGTGCGTGGCCTCATCAAGAAAAGTGTGGCCTTTAAAAAATATAAAGGGAATGGATTAACACCAGCTTTTCTGCACTACAAAGAAGAAGAACAAAAAAACTTTTTTTAGATATATTAACAGTAAAAAGACAAAAACGAAGCACAATGCACACTTAAAAGATGAGAAGAGGAGGATGGTTACAGATGACACAAAGAATGCCTTCTTCTCCACATCTTTTACGCAAAAAAAAGAAGAGTTTACAGACAGCGACTGTAGTGTTAGTAGCACAACACAAGACATACCCATGTGGCTAACAGAGGCTGGAGTCAAAGATAGACTTAACCCCTTCCATACAGGGCATTTTCACCCCCTTCCTGCCCAGACCAATTTTTAGTTTTCAGCGCTGTTGCACTTTGAATGACAATTGTGCGGTCAGGCAACACTGTACCCAAATTAAATCGTTATGTTTTTTTCCCCACACAAATAGAGATTTCTTTTAGTGGTATTTGATCATCTCTGCGGTTTTTATTTTTTACGCTATAAACAAAAGAAGAGCGACAATTTAAAAAAAACACAATGGGGCAGATTCACAAAGACGTAATCTTCCGCTGCGTAATCGAAATACGCTACGCTGCCGTCTATCACCAGACTCTACGCCGAATTCAGGTAGTTTTTTTGCGCGTACGCTATTGTATCGTATTTTTTTTCCGCCGCGCAATCGAAATACGTGAGTAGGGGGCGTGAAGCATTTAAATTAAGCGCGTCCCCGCGACGATCGAACTGCGCATGCTCTGTTCAGGAATTTCCCGCCGTGCATTGCGCGAAATCACGTCGTGACGTCATTCGTTGTTTGAGTAGCGGCGTTTACGAACATTCCTATTCCCGGACGACTTACGTTAAAAATAATAAAAGAAATCGAAAAACGTTGAAATTCGACGCGGGAACGACGGCCATACTTAACATGGGCTGTCTAATATTAGACCAGCAAAAAGCTGGTATAGTGAAACGGAAAAAAAAGATGACTAAAGGTGCCGTAAGAGATTGCGTTTGAAGAGCGAAATTTTGTGGATTCCAGGCAAAAGCTCATTAGCATACCATGAAGGTGAAAAACAACAGGAAGTCCGCCCAGTGGCCGCAATTTTCAGGCAGCGTAGATCTGAAGGCGTACTAACACGTAATAAAGTCGAAATTTAGCACGCAGGTGTCTTTTCATGGTTTGAGGATTTCGACTAGCGTAAAAACGCTCGTAAATCGAAATTACTCCTGTCTAACAACATTTACACAGGCGTAATCGCTTTGTGAATCTAGGCCAATATTTTTTCCTTTTTATTTAATACATATCACAATATATATTTTTTTTTAAACTTTTTTTCCCCTCAGTTTAGACCGATACGTATTCTACGTATTTTTGGTAAAAAAAAACGCAATAATCGTATATTGATTGGTTTGCGCAAAAGTTATAGCATCTACAAAATAGGTGATAGATTTATGGCATTTTTATTTTTATTTTTTTACTAGTAATGGCGGCAATCTGCGTTTTTTTTTTTGTGACCGTGACGTTGCGGCGGACATATCGGACACTTTTGACACGTTTTTGGGACCATTCACATTTACACAGCGATTAGTGCTATAAAACTGCACTGATTACTGTGTAAAAATGTGACTGGCAGGGAAGGGGTTAACACTAGGGGGCGCTGAAGGGGTTAAAATGTGTCCTAAAGTATGTTCTAACTGTAGGGGGAGGGGGACTCACAGGGGGAGGAGATCGATGTGTGTTCCTCTGTACTGGGAACACACATCGATCTCCTCACCGCTGACAGGAGGTGGATCTGTGTGTTTACACACACAGATCCACACTCCTGACGTGATTGCCGGAAATCGCGGGTGCCCGGCGGCACTCGCAGCCATCGGGCATGCGCGCGGGATGGCGAGTGGTGCCGCGGGTGTGCGCGCGCCCTAGAACGCCGTGAAGACAGGACGTTGTGCAACATCCAGTCTCATCGGCGAGGGGATGACCATAACGTCATTCCCCTATGGCCAGGTAAGGAAGGGGTTAATAAGCTCAACACAAATAAATCACCGGGACCAGATGGCTTACACCCACGAGTCCTCAAAAAACTCATTTAAGTTATAGCCATACCATTGTTCCTGATCTTTGTGGCCAGCATAATGACATAATTGGTACCAGCTGATTGGAGAAAAGCCAATGTGGTACCAATATTCAAAAAAACACAGAGACATATTCCTGGGAATTATAGGCCAGTCAGCCTAACATCAGTAGTGGGTAAATTAATGGAGGGAATGTTTAGAGACTACATCCAAAGTTTTACGGAGGAGGAAAATATCATTAGTATTCATCAGCATGGGTTTATGAGGGGATGTTCCTGCCAGACCAAGATGCTAACATTCTACAAGAAAGTGAGAAGCCATCTAGATATATGGAAGGCTGTGGATGTGGTGTATCTGGACTTTGCAAAAGCATTTGAAACAGTCCCCCCTAAACGCTTAGGGCCAGATTCAGGTAGAAGATAAGTCGGCTTATCTCCAGATAAGCCGTCTGATCTCTGAGTTTTAGGCCTCCAATCTATGCCACTGATTCATAAAATCAGTTTAGCATAGATTTTCCTTAGATCAGACATGCGTAAGTCTCTTACGCTGTCTAATCTTATTTTCATATTTTAGGCTGGCCGCTAGGTGGCGTTACCGTCTAAAATATGTAAATGAGCCTATACGCCGATTCCCGAACGTACGCCCGGCAGGCACTATTTTTTTACGTCATTTGTGTTAGTGTAGTACCGTCGTAATGTTATTCTTGCTATATGAGGCGCAGCCAATGTTTTCACGTCGTTTACGTAAAACGTTCGCGAATAGGGCTTTGCGTAAGTGTCGTTCACGCCGTTTACACGTCGTATTGATGTCAAAATTTGGAGCATGCGCACTGGGATCAATTCACGACTTGCGCATGGGTGGTTCCTTCGGCACAAGGACGCGCTTCATTTAAATAATACGCGTCCCCTACCCGCCGAATTTCAATTTGGCCGGGTCTTTTACGCTACGCCACCTCAACTTTACAGGCAAGTGCTTTGAGAATAAAGCACTTGCCTGAAAAAGTTGCAGCGGCATAGTGTAAATGCCAGACGCTAGGCATGCCTAAAGATAGTCAATTCTACCAGAATCTACCCCTTAGTTTACAAGCTAAAGCTAAAGTTTGCAGGCTTAGAACATTGTAATGCACTTGGGGTCAAAAAAACATAAATGTAAAATATTCACTAGGTGGAGTACAGATGGGGGAGTCAAGGATGCAGACAGATCTAGGGGTACTAGTAGATGACAGGATGTGCAACAGAATGCAGTGCCAAGCTGCAGCTGCCAAAGACGGCAGAATTCACTTTATAAAACTCTGGTCTGACCTCATCTGGAGTTTTCAGTTCTGGTCACCAGTCCTCCGAAGAGATGTACTGGAGATGTGCTGGAGCTGGATAGAGTCCAAAGAAGGGCAACAAAACTAATAAGGAGACTGGAGGATCTCAATTACGACGAATGGCTGCAAACACTAAATGTATTCTCGCTGGAGAAAAGACACTTGAGAGGAGATATACTAGCTATCTACAAATATCTCAATTGGGATCCCAGCATAGGAAATAATGCTATTCAGTCACAGGGAGTGTAAAAGGATACATGGCCAGACAATGAGACTAGAGAGGAAGCGGTTTAACCTAAAACTGCGTTGGGGATTCTTCGCTGTTAGGGCAAGGATGTGGAACTCTCTCCCACACGTGGTGGTGACTGTGGGGAGTATTGGATATATTTAAAATACTTTTAGATGTACATCTTAAAGGTCACAACATACAAGGATATGGGAAAGTATTATAGACACTGATACACATGCACCCACACAGGTTGAACTGAATGGACTATTGTCTTTTTTTCAGCCTTACCTACTATGTAACTATGTAAATATGAAAAATAAATCCTTGCCATCCAGGCACTAACTGAACATTTCAGGTTCCTAACTCACAGGTGAAGGACTTCTCCTAGTCACCAACAAAACAAACATAATGCAAACCTTTCCCTTTCTCTCACAAACCAATCCACATCGATAGCTCTCTCAGGTTTGGCTTTCTGAGTCCCAGGCCATGAGCAATCTCTTGCTCCAGTCCTATCTTATATATACCACCTGCTGGTGATCACAAGTGGACCTCAAAATCTGTTTTTGGTACCAACACTGCCAAGGTGGCCTGGATTCCACCTTAGTTTCCTGCATATGAATGCATTTGAGGTGATACATAGTGTCCATCCATCACTTCACCGTTCATAATGTCACAATATATATATAGATATATATCTATATATCTATAGATATAGATATATAGATATATAGATATATATCTATATCTATCTATATAGATATATAGATATATATCTATATCTATCTATATATATATATATATATATATATATATATATATATATATATATACAGAGCTTTTTTTCTCAGAAAATAGGTGCAGGAACTCAACCACGACCCGTTCAGATTTCACAAACAGTAGAAGGGTCTTAAAGGGGCATTAAATACCAGAATTGCATTACATACAGTGTGCAGAGTTCAGGGGGTTACAAAGCAGTCATTTGTAAACACAGAAACCAGATTCTGTGTTCACAAGTGATTGTGGTGAGCGGGCACCAAAGGGTCTGAGCCAAAGGTGGTGGAACTGAGTTCCCCCAAGTTCCCCCAGAAAAAAAGCTATATATATATCAGTGGCGGCTGGTGCTCAAATTTTTTTTTTGGGGGGGGCAAACGAAAAAATAAATAAAATTGCAGCCTCACTGTGCCTATCAAACGCAGCCACTGTGCCATCAATTGTCACCACTGTGGAATGCCATCAAATGCAGCCACTGTGCCATCAATTGTCTCCACTGTGCCATGCCATTAAACGCAGTCACTGTGCCATCAATTGTCACCACTGTGCCATGCCATCAAACGCAGTCACTGTGCCATCAATTGTCACCACTGTGCCATGCCATCAAATGCAGTCACAGTGCCATCAATTGTCACCACTGTGCCATGCCATCAAACGCAGCCGCTGTGCCATCAATTGTCACCACTGTGCCATGCTATTAAACGCAGCCGCTGTTCCATTAATTGTCACCACTGTGACATGCCATCAAACGCAGCCAATGTGCCAATTGTCACCACTGTGCCCATTGTTGCCACTGCGCATGTCACTGTGCTGTGCCCTTTAATTGTTGCCGCTGTGCCCATTGTTGTCACTGTGCTGTGCCCTTTGTCGACGTCTGTGCCCATTGTTGTCACTGTGCTGTGCCCTTTGTCACCTCTGTGTCCATTGTTGTCACTGTGCTGTGCCCTTTGTCGCCTCTGTGCCCATTGTTGTCACTGTGCTGTGCCCTTTGTCGCCTCTGTGCCCATGGTTGTCACTGTGCTGTGCCCTTTTATTGATGCCACTGTGCCCTTTGCCACTCTCTGTCCCATTTGCCGCTACCCATTGTCGCCCCTTTCCCTGTAAAATGCACTTACCTGAAGCTTCCATGTTCTCCCTCGATGTCTTTTTTTCGCATTGGTGACGCTTCAGCCAATCAGGTTCCTGATAACCAGAATCCGGGAACCTGATTGGCTGAAACAGCCGTCAGTCTTATCCAAGAAATGCAGGGGGGCTACGTTCCGAGGATAGACATCCGAGAGCCAGAAGGCGGTACTTGAAAAGCTTATTAGAGCCGCTGGCTCTGATAGGCAGTTCCCCTCAGCCAACCAGCTACCGCTATTCAGGTAACCGGCGACCTATATCCGGTTATATGAATAGACCAGGCAGTTGGCAACCAACAATAACATACATTTGTGCATATATGCATGAATGTATGTTATTTGCCAGAGGGGGTGGCGCTGCAGCGCCCTCTATAGACGGCCGCCAGAACTGCGGTTAAAATGTAAAAATTACATTTTAGCCGAATAAAAGTTCTTAAAGGGCCCGTTTTTTTGTTTGTTTTTTGTGACTACGGGAGGGGGGGCGGCTCGCGGGCGTCCCTTTAGATGGGCCGCCACTGATATATATAGATATAAATATCTATATAGCTATATATATTATGAAAGTAAACAGCACTTCTACAGGGTATATAGACTAGTCTTAGAATGAGGGTGGCAGTAGATTTAGAATTTGACTTGAATTACACTTTAAGCAAGAGTTAACAATTTAATTATCAGCATATAAAGTATGAAACTGGAAATGATGTATAATGAAGTAATCATCGGACATAGTAACAATATCAGTCAGCAACAGGTGTAACCACTCATCTACATAAAGAATCAGGCAGATGTTTCTTAATCTGGATAGAAATCTGTAACAGAGAAAATAAACAAGTATACATTAAAGAAACAAACATCAATCAAAGTTTTTGTTCAAACTTTCTTCTTTTTGTTTATTTTGGTAGTTGACCTGGTTGCATGCATGGATTCTTTAAATCAATAAATCTGTGCCAACTATCTCCAACTCTATCAACGTTTAGGTGATCCCTGAAAAATTCCTCTTCAGAGAAGCCTATCATGCCTCCACCTAACAACTGTACTTTTATTTTCTCCATCAGCTCCTCTCCGACAGTTATTATCTTTTGTAACACTTGACTATCCCTTCTAGATTGTAAGCTCTAAAGAGCCTTCTGATTACTCATAATAACAATAATAATTATATCCTGCTGGTGCTGTCTACCCTCATAAACTACTTGTAAGGGTAGAGAGTGGATTGCGCACCACTGTTTGCCCTATGGATATTGGAGCTGGTGGGGCAATGAGTGGTGTGTTTTCTCACTTCACAGAGGAGACAGCAAAATATACAACTTAGAACACCAGGTTCCTATACAGTTTCTATACAGTAATTTAGTTAATTCTACCCCTGCCAATAACACCCAGTCCGTTAAGAAGCTATTGATGGGAACTCATTTGCAATTGATGTATCTATTTTACGGGATTACGCGATGTGGCCTCTTTTCTTTCTATAATTTCCTAATAATCATCACATCGGTATGAGCTTTAATACCATCCATCCCTGTATTAACAATTTTTGTGGATTGGGCTGATTGTGTTTCTACGGAGTGTGTTTTTATGAGTTCCCATTCTCTGAGTGGTTGGCTTAACAACACAAGCCTTATTTGAGTCACAGAAAGGTACGTTCTCCTGAGTCTAATATATTCGGTAAGCCTGCACTTTTTTCAGTGTTGGGTCATCACTAACACTTCAATAATCCCTGATTACTGCATAAGAAGTCTGCACAAGCATTCACAGTTGTTGGTGTTCTGATTTTATTAAATTTTGTCCATGTTATTACATGGTGGACTACTTCTTGTCCAGTTTCCATTTAACCCATATGGACTTTAAAGTTATTGCATATGTTATGTGTAAATTTATGTTTGTACTGTAATTTTCACATTGTTTACTATTCTTAGTGAACCCGTTCATTTTGTGTTTACAATTTAATTTTGTTATAGTCATTTGAAGCACTGCACTTTTATTTACCACTTTCAACAGATTGCACAATAGGTTCTGCATCACAATCAGTAATATTAATAAAGCAGTTGAATGAGCTGAAGAGAAAAGACAAGGAAAAGTGCATCTAAGTGCTCAAATCCAGGAATGGAATATTTTGATGTAGTGGCGTATATGTGTTGTGACACCATGTCTCAGATTTTTTGTGTAGTCTAACCTATTGTCAGGGCCGTTTGAAGAAATTTGGGGGCCCCAAGCATACAAAAAAAAGTGACTTTTCAAGTTGAGAAGCGGGGAGGGCAGGTTGGCGGCTTACCTCTATCCTCCGCAGAGCCTCACACGCACACGCCGGCATATGTTGGTGTCCGCACAGGGGCCCCAGCAGGGAGGGCCCTTGCCGCACCGCTGCTTCCTCCTGCAGTCCGGTCGGCCGTGTACCATAACCGCGCGGTACAGGAGATTCAGTTTGCTGTTCCCGGGCCGGACTGAAAGGAAGTGAACACTCAGTGTGTGCACTTCCTGTCAGTCCAGCCGGGAACAGGAACCTGAATCTCCTGTACCGCGCGGTTATAGTACACGGCTGACCAGACTGCAGGAGGAAGCAGCGGTGCGGCAAGGGCCCTCCCTGCTGGGGCTCCTGGCCAGCTCGGGGCACCTGGCCAGCTCGGGGCCCCAGGCAATTGCTCGCTTTGCCTGTGGGGTTCCGACGGGCCTGCCTATTGTATATACAAAGTACTGTTGTTAACCTAGAGCCAACATCACCCAAATGTCCAAAATGAAATGCAGTCCTTATTGCAAACAATGTACATTTGTACAAACAAAAAAACTGTAACAAACCCTTGAAAACACAGTCAGGATGTATCTACCTGTGCATTAAAGCGGAGTTCCACGCTGGAAAAAAAATGTCTTCCAAAAATCTAAAAAACAATAAAAAAAATTAAATGAAAAATAAAAATGTACTTACCCTAAATAGCTGTTGCTATGCCTCTTCTTCTCTTTATCTTCCGCGGTCGATTCTCTTCCTCCTCCTGCACTCTGTGTATTCTTGTGAATGGGGCGCGCTGCATTCTGGGAACTGTGTGTATCCCAGAAAGCAGCCGGACCATTCACAAAGAGGCACACTGCTCGCAAATGCGCAGTAGGAAAAGGGCAGTGAGGCCGCAAGGCTTCACTGCCTGTGTCCCTTACTGTGGATGGCGGCACCTGGAGCTACCAGGATCGAGGATCGGCCTTGGCGGGGGCCGACAACACTGGCGACTAGGAGAGGTAAGTGTCCTTATTAAAAGTCAGCAGTTTCAGTGTTAGCAGCTGCTGACTTTTAATTTATTTTTATTTTTTACCGGACCTCCTCTTAAAGTACCAAAGCAGTAACCACGTTTGCAAGATTGGTTTACTGGACTTGGCAAAGTGGAAGATTAAGACGTACTCATCCATATAGCACAGGGAAGACTATCTAAGTAAATGTAATGGAATATAAATAAGCCTTGGTCCTCTCTACATAAAATGGCAAACCAAGAATCCTATTGTGTAAAGAAAACACAAGCAGCTGAATACAAAACTACCCAGATTTGGTTTGTAAACCTTAGCCCAAAAGGAGCTTGAATTCCTATGTGCTCTTTTTTTTTGTACTCCTGCCCTCCACCAAAACTCACCCAACTCACCCATAATCATCATTTATTTGTTGGCCATGGAAAGGAAATGCCACAATAAACTATACTAAACATCATATGAATCTGAACAAGCTTAAAGACCGTACCTAACTAATTGCTCCTTGCCACAATGTCTTTTGTTCAACAGTTCCCTTTATCTTTCTTGTGATTTATTTATTTCTTCAACACCTGTACACCTAAGGAGATTGTTTACATTAATACTTTGAGAATGCATATGCTTAAAAAAATCTTGTGGACAAAAAAAACCTTTAAACCAGTTAACTTTATGAAATCCTTTGATGTATTTTGGCTGGTTCAAATACAAGAACCCTCTCATTATGTTGGCTTCCTCTATACGCCTGCCTCTAAATTGAGTATTTTAGGGCCAGTATATTAAGACACTTAGGGCCAGATTCTCAGAGGCGTTACGACAGAGTATCTCAGATACCCCGTCGTAACGCCTTTTTTTTGTCCTCGTATCTATGCGCGTGATGCTTAGCATCACTTTTGCATAGATACGCTTCTACATCCGACAAGTGTAAAAGCATTACACTTTCGGATCGTAGGTGTAATGACAACTCCGGCCACTAGGTGGCCTTTACGTTGTTTTCGCATTTGCATATGCAAATGAGGTAGTACGCCGATTCTCGATCGCTTTTACGCCGCCCCGTCGTCGCGTACGTCGTTTTTGTTCGCGTAAGGTTACCCCAGCTTCTATGTGGAGTAACCTTACGAAGTACCGTCGGATGCCGTCGGGTCCCGTCGGATGCCATGTTAAGTATGGCGTCGGGTCAGCGTCAGCTTTTTCCGTTGCTTACGTCGTTTTACTAACTCGTTCGCGAATAGGGAGTTGCGTAAATGACGCTCACGTCGTTTTGACGTCGGTTTCAACAACGCTTCCCGACGTGAGCTGGAGCATGCGCACTGGGCTTTTTCCCCGGCCGGCGCATGCGCAGTTCGTTCGACGCGGGGGCACGCTTAATTTAAATACAAGCCGCCCCATTTGAATTGCGCGGGTTTACGCTTGGCGATTTACGAGACGCCAGCGAAAACTACGGAGCAAGTGCTTTGAGAATAAAGCACTTGCTCTAGTACGCAGCGGCGGCGTAGTGTAAATGGCTTACGCTACGCCGCCGAAAATATATGAGAATCTGGCCCTTAGGCTTGTGCTGCTAGTTTGACATGTCTTTAGGGACTGGGACCTGAAATATGTATAGACAGCTTAGAGAAAAATAAAGGAAAATAAGGACTATCAGTTTGCTGTTACTGATAATACAGTATACTACCTGTGCGGCTGGATTTTATTGGATTGGAATAAATGGATTGGAATTAATACCTATAGAGCGCCGAATGCAAGTTGTGAAACTCGCGTTTAGGCGCTTACCAGCAAGCTGGGGGTATCCAATTCCCAAGAGCAAAGAGAAGAAACTAGGACATCTAAGCGAAAGAGGTGAACAGGCAAGAAGTAAACAGAAATATAAAAAGAGTGGAGGGGAGGGGGGGGCAAGACACAAGGAGCCTATCCGTACTGGGATTAAGGCAGCGTCCTGCTAAGAGCTTGGATGGCCCAGTCTCTATCCGTAGGATTGTGAAAAAAAGCAGTGTTTTCAAGCCTTTACGGAAGGCCATCAAGGAGTAGGATGCTCGGAGCTGATAAGGGAGCTGGTTCCAAAGAGAATTCCCCAGTCTTTGGAGTCGACGGCCACCCTTTGAAGATGAGCGACTAGGTTGAATAATCGCTAACAGGGCATCAGCCGAACGAAGCTCTCTGGGTGGACAGTAGTGTTGTATCATGTTCGATAAGTACATCGGGCCTAGTTGCCAATAGGCCCGAAACACCAGACAGAGAGCCTTGAACTCGACCCGTTTTGCTATCCGGAGCCAATGTAGATCCTTAAGCACCGGGGAGACGTGATTCTGCCTTGGGCAGTTTGTGACTAGTCTTGCCGCATGGTTCCGTATGATCTGCAACCGTTTTGTCCACTTTTGTGGAAGCCCTAGAAAGAACACGTTAGAACAATCTAGCCTAGTGTGGATAAGTCCATGAACTAAGATCATACGGTTGTTGAGTGAAAAGGTTCTTAATTTTCCGTAATAATTGCAGATGATAGTTGGCTGATTTTATGCAATATTTTGCGTGAGGTACAAAGCTTAGTTCAGCATCAAAAATTATACCCATATTTTTAACCTGCTTAGCTGGAGTTGGGGCAGGGCCGAACGAGGATGGCCAGGCAGGTAAGAAGGTAGAATTGGCCTGTGGGCCGATCAGCAAAAGCTCAGTTTTGTCGGCGTTAAGGTCTAGCCTGTTTGTGTCCATCCATTGTTGGATGTTAGATAGTCCCTTGTTCAGCTGGTCAGGCATATTTGGTCCACTTGCAAGGTCTGCCAAGATCTGCTTGTCATCCGCGTAGATCTGGAAGCCTAGACCATAGCTGGTAATGAGGTCGGCAAGTGGGCGCATATAGCAGTTAAAGAATAAGGGAGAAAGGGCAGAGCCCTGAGGTACCCCGCAGGTCAATGGCTGGGTGTTTGAGCGGGACAACTCCATTTATCATGTAATGCTAACCCACAGAAAGCAATCAGGCTCCTTCCTTTACTGATTATCCTACTGGTTTCTTCTGTAGGATGTACATTCTGATTATAAGTAATGAGAAACACAGTTTATTCCTGAATGGTGGGGTGAGTAGAGGGACAAACAGTCTTGAATCACGCAGAGTCTGGCCATGGACAGTACCTGAATCCTGCCTATAATGAAGTGCTTTCTGAGGATGGGGACTTCACCATCAGCCTTTGAAAAGCCTAGCTTTATGAGTGTAGCTGAGCTGGAGAAAAATACCTGGGAAGGTTGATATTTCAGAAAGCAAATGAAAACAATTTGCAGCTTTATAACAGCCTTGTTAGTTTACTGTGGTTCCAATCACCAGTTAAAGTGATTTTCTGTTTAGCTAATCAACAAGTATTCATTTTTTGGTATTGGATCATTTTATTTCATATTAAAATAAACCGAAGGCAAAGACCTAGATTTTCATTTAACCTGTCATCCTTGTAGATGAAATCTCAGCTCTCTCTTTTTTGCTGATCTCTCCCAGTACATGCAAAACTATGATTGTTGAAAAATAAAATAAAAAATATGGACGGTGTAAGTTTTCATCTCTTCATTTAAATATCATATTAAATATAATTCCTTTAAATATTGTACCTGCAGTGCTGGGTGTCTATAGTTTGCCTGTGAAAACGTCTTTAAGAACCCGGGTCTTGCCGGAGGGAACATGTATCAATGGAACAAAGTTTTAAAAACGGTCTTTACTTCAGGACTCTGAAAAAACTACAGTTTTTAAAACTTTTTTTCCATTGATACATGTTCCCTCGGGCAAGACCCGTGTTCTCAAAGACGTTTTCACAGGCAAACTATAGACACCCAGCAGGTACAATATTTAAAGGAATTTTTCATTTTTTTTTATTTAAACATTATTAAAATCACTGCTCCAGGAGCAGCGATTTTAATGATGCTTAAATTAAAAATTGTTTAAATAAAATTCTTTTAAATATTGTACCTGCTGTGTGTCTATACGTGTGATAACGTCTTTAAAATAGCACAATCACCTGCCTGCCAGTAAATTAGGAAGAACTGATCTATCTAAGCTATACAGTGTATAAATATATGTACAACTCCTAGGGATCTAAACTGACTAGCCTGCCTGCCTGCTCTATCTAGCTATATAAAAAGACAATCTCTCTGTCTCTCTGACTGCTCTCATTAACAAGCCGGAACACACTACACAAGGCCACCCAGCAGGCGGCCTTTTATAGTGTGGGGCGTGTGCTAAAGCCCTGAGCCATAATTGGCCAAAGCCACCCAGGCTTTGGCCAATTATGGCTCTTTGTTTTTTGCGTGCTGTGATTGGCCAAGCATGCGGGACATACAGCATGCTTGGCCAATCATCAGCGCGCAATGCCGCAGTGAATTATGGGCCGTTTTGCGTCACTCGAATTTGGCGCGAACGACCGCTTTTGTTCGAATTTCGTCGAACGTACGAACAGACAATGTTCGAGTCGAACATACGTTCGTATCGAACGCGAAGCTCATCCCTAAATGTCAATAGTCCCAAAAAAGTGTCAAAAGTGTCCGATCTGTCTACCGCAATGTTGCAGTCCCACTAAAAATGGCTGATCACTGCCATTACTAGTAAAATTGTTAATAAAAATGCCATAAATGTATCCGATATTTTAAAGACGCTATAACTTTTGCGCAAACCAATCAATGTACGTTTATTGAGGTTTTTTGTTTTACCAAAAATATGTAGAAGAATATATATCGGCCTAAACTGATGAAGACACAATTTTTGGGGGGAATATTTATTATAGCAAAAAGTAAAAAAATATTGTTATTTTTTTCAAAATTTTATTTTTTTGTTTATAGCGCAAAAATAAAAAAAAACACAGAGGTGATCAAATGCCACCAAAAGAAAGCTCTATTTGTGGGGGGAAAACGTCGCACAACCGCTCAATTGTCAGTTAAATCGATGCAGTGGCGCTTCGCAAAAAATGGCCTGGTCATTAAGGGGGCAAAGTGGTTAATAAAAAAAATATTATATGTAGGAGACTGATGATTTAGGAGTTAACTCACACTTGTTTAATTAGTATGTAAGATGGGTTTGTTTGTAAGTCTCCAAATGTCTTTAAAAAGAGCATTTAGTTGTGACCCTACTGCTGTTTAACCACTTAAGGACCCCCTACCGACGATATACGTTGGCAGAATGGCACGGCTCGGCACAATCACGTACCTGTATGTGTCTCTTTAAGGCCCAGCCATGGGGTCGCGAGCGTGCCCGCCGGTGGGGCGCTCACGACCCGGTCCGAAGCTCCATGACCTCGCCCGCGGGACCCGCGGACCCGATCGCCGCCGGTGTCCCGCAAACGGTCACCGGAGCTGAAGCACGGGGAGAGGTGTGTGTAAAAACACCTTCCCTGTTATTCGTTGTGGCAGTGTCAGTGATCGTCTGTTCCCTGATATAGGGAAAGACGATCACTAACGTCACACGTCCAGCCCCGCCCCCCTACAGTTAGAAAAACATATGAGGTCACACTTAACCCCTACAGTGCCCCCTAGTGGTTAACTCCTAAACTGCAACTGTCATTTTCACAGTAATCAGTGCATTTTTATAGCACTTTTTGCTGTGAAAATGACAATGGTCCCAAAAATGTTTTAAAATAGTCTGATGTGTCCGCCATAATGTCGCAGTCACGAAAAAAATCGCTGATCATCGCCATTATTAGTAAAAAAAAATATTAATAAAAATACAATAAAACTATCCCCTATTTTGTAAACACTATACATTTTGCGCAAACCAATCGATAAACGCTTATTGCGATTTGTTTTACCAAAAATAGGTAGAAGAATACGTATCGGCCTAAACTGAGGAAAAAAAAAATTATAGATATTTTTGGGGCATATTTATTATAGAAAAAAAGTAAAAAAGCAACGCAGTGCCGAATCACAAAAAGGGGCAAGGTCCTTATGCATAATGGTCCGGGTCTTAAGTGGTTAATAAACAGGAAACGTTGCCGTTTGGAGTGCAGTTATTCATGTTCTTTTCTGGCTGATCTGCCAAAGTGCAATGTGACGGACCAGCACCCAGCGATTTTACAGTGTAGCCTGTTGTAAGCCACTCACCTTCAGAATTTTACACTGTTTGGACTTAGAAGAAAAGGGTAGATCCCTGAAAGCTTGTCCTGAAAAATTAACTGTTACTGAAAAAAATTGAGAAAAAAGTATCACATAAAGTAAAATACTCAATATATGTTTATAGTTCTGAATCATGATTAACACTTTTGTGAAATCCATACCTTTGTCAAGATTAAATATTACCTTATAATTTCTTATTAAACTTGCTACTATTCTCTTTGAAAATAATGGCCTGATTTAGTTAAAGTGGATGTCACAACGTAGAGTATAAGATTTCCTAACATCTGTGCCCAGTCTTGCCACTTAGAGTTAATCCAGATCTGAGTAATCCTCTTTCAATGTTCAGTAAAATGAACAGCCTTCCAGATAAAAACCTGCCTAAATAAAAAGTCAGTTTTCTCTCTTCTTGCTTTGAGTGACAGGTTATTTACATATCTAGCCTGGATATGTTTATCATATGTTATGTTATGTTATGTTTATCATAACATGAGGTATTAAAAGTGAGAAATCCACCCCTCCCCCACATAACACATCCTGGTAATATACAATGAACTTTGGATCACCTCATGTTATGATAAACAAAACATAACATATGATAAACATGTCCAAGCTAGATTTGTAAATAACCTGTCACTGAAAGCAAAAACAGAGAAACAGACTTTATAGTTTGGCAAGTTTTTATCTGGAATTCTGTTAATTTGCACTGAACATTACAAGAGGATTACTCAGTGCTGGATTAACTCTGTGTGGCAAGACTGGGCACAGATGACAGGAAATCTTATACTCTACATTGTGACATCAAAAAAAATTGTTTGGGTTTACATCCACTTTAAAGTTCATCTAAACCAAAGTATAAACATTAAATATATTGCAACCTTTGAAATGGAAAATGATCAAATCGCTTTGTAGTGTGTCTCTATCCAAAGCATCTAGTGTGATTTCTGTCTACATGTCATTCCTCTGCTATCTGTGTCACTTCTGACGGTGCATGCCGACACCAGACAATCTAGGGAGATGACCATATTTCCCTCTCTAGCACACAGCAAGTGATTGACAGCCTAATATGTGCTTGTTCCCTTATGAGATTAATTGGGGGGGGGGGTCCATTCCATCCACTCAGGTCTCAGATATTACACTCAACTCCCTGGTTTATGGTGTGCAGTGTGTGACATCAGATCCCCGAGCCCTGCCTTCCGAAGCTCAGAAATGCTGTTTAAAATGTGTGCTTTATAAGGCAGTAGAGAGGCAAGAGTGCAAATAAACAGGTACAGCATATATAGGAGAATATGCTTAATCTCTGTGTATCACCTGAGGCCAGTCACTTCACTGGGAATATGTAATGCCCTGTACACGCGATCCGGCCAAACTCACATCGGAATTCCGACTGAATTCCATCGGAGTAAAAGAGAACATGTTCTGTCTAAACACCGACGGAATTCCTCAGAAAAAAGTCTGATGGGCATACACATTTGTCTGACTTTTTCACGATCGGAAATTCCGATCGTGTGTACGAGGCTTAAGGGTTTTAAACCACTTTAATATATATATATTTTTTAACCTTGTGTTCTTTTATTTTTACCTAGTGATTTTGCAAGTAACAGATTTCCTGTCCTAGGATGACAATGGTCACTTGCTGTAGTTTATCTATGGTGGTGCAGCAATGTCATCTTTGCTTACAGTGTCACTGAACCCACACCAGTAAAATCAATCTGTATATACAGTAAAGCATGCTCACTGTGTAACCTTAGGGGTTAATCCTCGGCATTGTTTAAAAAGACTGTTTGATCCTGCCCTCCTCTTGTTTTACTGTCCCCAATCCATCTGTGGATAGACCAGTGCCCTAGGAGATACTCTGCACATGCTTAGTTTGGTGAGTATTGATAGATATATATATATTTTTTTGGGGGAGGATGCATGCAGTGGATTCACCAGTGTCACTGTCTATATACAAAGGGGCAGGAGTAATGAAACCTCATAGGATAGTCAGAGGAGAATGAAAATCCTCCTACAAGCTTTAACCAGTGCTTGGCTGGACATTGTTATGCCCCGTACACACGATCGGAAATTCCACCAGCAAAAGTACGATGTGAGCTTTTGAATGTAAATTCCGACTGTGTGTATGCTCCATCAGACTTTTGCTGTCAGAATTTCCGCCAGCAAAAGATTGAGAGCTGGTTCTCAAATTTTCAGACAGAAAAAATTCCTAGTGGAAAATCCGAACGTCTGTAGCAATTCCGACGTGCAAAATTCCGTCGCATGCTCGGAAACAATTTGACGCATGCTCGGAAGCATTTAACTTAATTTTCTCGGCTCGTCGTAGTGTTGTACATCACCGCTTTCTTGACGGACGAAAGTTCAGAGAACTTTTGTGTGGCCGTGTGTATGCAAAACAAGCTTGAGCGGAATTCTGCCGGAAAAAACATCCAAGGGTCCGGGTCATAGGAAGTCACAAGACTGCTATATACTGCTGTTGAGAAAAGGTATTTGGCAGTTTATATTTACTAAAATAATTGCATGCCAATGTTCTGTGTACTGTGGGAGATCAGATATAGTGAATGCAGGCTCCTAGGTTTGGTAACAATTTAACTACTTGCCGACCGCCCACCGCAGTTATACGGCAGGACGGTGGCACTGCTGGGCGAGAGCACGTAGCTCTACGTCCTACCTTTAGCGGCCGCTCATCCCTCGAGTCCCGCGCGTGTGCCCGGCAGGCGCGATCGCCACCGGGCACGCGCGCTCATTTGTTACAGAGCGGGGAACGGGAGCTTTGTGTGTAAACACAAAGCTCTCATTCCTGTCAGCGGGGGAAATGCTGATCTTCTGTTGATACAATGTATGAACAGAAGATCAGTGATATCCCCTAGTGAGGCCACCCCCCCATACAGTTAGAACACACCCAGGAACACACTTAACCCCTTCCATGCTCCCTAGTGTTAACCCCCTCACTGCCAATGGCATTTTTATAGTAATCCAATGCATTTTTATAGCATTGATCGCTATAAAAATGCCAATGGTTCCAAAAACGTGTCAAAAGTGTCCGATGTGTGCGCCATAATATCGCAGTACCGAAAAAAAAACGCTGATCGCCGTCATTACTAGTAAAAAAAAAAAAATATTAATAAAAATGCCCTTTAACTACCCCCTTTTTTGTAAACGCTATAAATTTTGCGCAAACCAATCAATAAATGCTAATTGCAATTTTTTTTATGAAAAATATGTAGAAGAATACGTATCGGCCTAAACTGAGGAAAAAATATGTTTTTTTATATCTTTTTTGGGGATATTTATTATAGCAAAATTTAAAAAATATTGCATTTTTTTTCAAAATAGACGCTCTATTCTTGTTTATAGCGCAAAAAAAAATGCAGAGATGATCAAATACCACCAAAAGAAAGCTCTATTTGTGGGAAAAAAAGGACGTCAATTTTGTTTGGGAGCCACATCGCACGACCGTGCAATTGTCAGTTAAAGCGACGCAGTGCCGAATCACAAAAAGTGCTCTGGTCTTTGACCAGCAATATGGTCCGGGGGTTAAGTGGTTAAGAAGTGTGTTAGGACCATAGGACAAATAGGACATCTTCTGCTCACCCCGTCTCCATACTAGGGGGAAGGAGGCAGTCTACAGAGGTACACTGGGTGCTGGGTATTTAACACTTGCTAGCTTGGGATATCACTGCAGCAGGTAAACTGTGTTTTCACAAGGAGTTTGCTAGATCTCTGGAAGGATCAATATGTGTTTTATTCCATTTTACAGACCAAAGGGGAGCAAATAAAAAAGTTCATCGTTATTGTTTACATTCACTTCAAACTTAAAGTGAGGTGACATCAACACTTTAGTAGATCAGACATAAATAAAGGGCCTAATTTACTAAATCGTAATAAAATATATTATTTGACACTGACATCTAAGGCATTCATTTTTAAGACTGGGAAAAAATGTCTGTTTGAATTTCACTGATAAATATTAAAATCTGCTATCAACAATGAGAGAAACTCACATTTTATGGTGGAACTTCAGAAGAAACAAAAAAAAAAACGTTATGATTGCTTTCACTGATGTTTTGTAATATTTAGGGTAGGCTTACCAGATGTTCCTGATTTCTAGTCCCCATTATCAAAAGGCAGCGAGGGTACAAAGGTGGGCAAACAGTCACGTCTGCCTATAGAGTTGGTAAAGGAGTTCTTTGCCACTTATGACTTAACTTGGGGAGCTCTCAAGCCCAGTGCGATTCCTACTTGTATTGGTTGGCAAATGAAGCAGTGGACTGTGAGTCACAATTACTTTTCTGGTTGGTAATTACCTGGATAAGGAGGCAACATATTTTCTATTAGGGTAGCAGAGTATACAGATAGGGATCCCACGTGCTGGAACAATGCTCAGGCTTCCTATATAAACTAGTATCATATTTGCCGGCGTATAAGATGACTGGGCGTATAAGACGACCCCCTAATTTTCCAGCTAATATGTTGGTTTTGGGATATACTCACTGTATAAGACGACCCCTTACTGTGCCATTATGCATGCCGCACTGTGCCATTATACTTGCCTCACTGTGCCATTATACTTGCCTCACTGTGCCATTATACATGCCTCACTGTGCCATTATACATGCCTCACTGTGCGATTGTACATGTCTCACTGTGCCATTAGTATATGCCTCACTGTGCCATTATACATGCCTCACTGTGCCATTATTACATGCCACACTGTGCCATCATTACGTGCCTCACTGTGCAATTATTACATGCCCCACTGTGCCATTGCCGACCTCACTGTACCATTCCATTCTCTGCCTCGACGATCTTCCTACCTTCTCCTGTTTGCAGAGTATGTCAGACGGCGGCCATCCATTATTCAAAAGCCGCACCTCCTCTTCAGGCTGTTCTGTGATAGGCGGAACACTAATGTTCCCAGCAAAGCCTCTGTTCAGTGTTCTGCCTATAACGGATGTCCTCTCGTCCGAGGCCGAGGATGAGAAGGTATCCATGATAGACAAAACACTGAACAGAGGCTCTGCTGGGAAAATTAGTGTTCCGCCTATCACGGAACAGTCTGAGGAGGAGGCATGGCTTTTGAATAATGGATGGCCGCCGTCTGACACACAGGTACTCGGCGTATAAGACGACCCCCGACTTTTGGGGCATTATTTTAGATGCAAAAGGTCATCTTATACGCCGGAAAATACGATACATGGTTCTTTGGACCCCCTGCCAGTATACTTGATGGATGTGAATGTATGCCTAGCAAAGTAAAGGTCAGTCTCTACTCTATTATATCCCCAGCAGATTAGATTTGATGACTCTAGGGTTGGTGTTCAAATAATAGCCCATAACAACAGACTGCAGTCATAAAAACAGAAACATTCATTCTGGTTTCTGTGGGCTTATTATGTTTTGAAAATGATTATTACTCTATGTTGCTGCCTTATTAAATAACCTTATACGGATTTATTTAATATGTTTTGCAGGTGTGATATCATTATTCATGATATATAAGGACACAATGTAGAATTATTTATGTATTTATGCCTCTTGTTAGCTATATAAGAAATAGTTGTATAAAATATAATGCAAATCTCAAATTATTCTCTGCTTTTATAAAAACAATAGTTAGAGAGCATGCCATAAGCCATGCTTAAATATTTAAACATAAGCCATAAGTATGATCATCTTTCTATTTATTGGTATGCAAATATTGAATATGTATAGCTCACTGAGAAAAGTCAATAATAGCAAGTAGAAACTGAAAGATTAAAAAAAATAAAAAAAAAATTAGCTTGATTGCTAAACAAAATAGTGAAATCGATATTGCTCTATATGGGACCTATAATTTAATTTGAAAATATGATGCAACCATGTTTAGTTTTTATTCAACATTGTATGTTAATACAGAATAATTATTGCCAAGCTTGGACCAACGTAAATCTTGTTGTTTTTTTTTGGAAGCTGGAAATCACTGAAATAGACTCCACCACTTCACTGGTCTCTGCTTGTTTCTGCGTCCCATGCAAACTGAACTGTTAAAACAAAAGGTTGGCTGCCATTCACAGAATGCATTGCACTGCCTTGCCTCTCCACCTTGTCCAATCAGAGATGAATTCATTCTGGGACCCAGAAGAAAGTAGAGATCACTGAAGTAGCTTTACAGTATCTACTTCAGTGATGTATAGCTTCCATAGCTTCCAGGGGGCATTGACCTTGATCCACAGCCGAGTCAATGTAACTGTGTATAACATACTGATAGCTAGAATTATTCTTTGAAGTGTATAAAGCATCCTGTTTGACAACTTTACAAATTTTTTTACATTTTACTTATTCTTTATTTGTATTCCCAATGTTTTTCTCAGATGATAATTTAATGTGATACTGAAGTCTCTTTTCTTTAAGTAAAAGTTACACACATGTTATACTTACCTGCCCTGTGTAATGGCAGCAGACACAAATTTTCACAAACCAGGACACAAATTTGACACATTTGTAGCACCTCACTGAGGTTGTAAAACCTTAACATTTAAGGGCCTGATTTCTTTTCTGGCCCTCTGAAATAATGATATCTGTGAGGAATGTGATAGATGATTGACCACCTCCTGTAAATTGATGGATTCTTATGGTGCTGGAAAAAGATTTTCAACAAAAACCAAACAGCAGGCGGATGAGAAAGTTATGATTTACTTGTTGACCTGCACTAGCTTGGCTGTTGAAAATGTTTTTACTTTGCCATTATGTCAAAAACAGGCCATGGTATAGAAAAATAAGTCATTCGGTCATAATAGATATTTAATGAGTTTTCCTATAAAGGATTGTGACATGAGCACAGTGTCATAAGTAAGCTAAAGTGTGGTAAAACATAGGATTCCTGGACAATTAAATCACTTTGGACCACTGTCAATATTCTGTAAGCTGTAAAATTACATTTACAATGTGTTTATTATTTCAGGTTGTCTAGTGAGAATTGAGCGGGTGGCTCAAATAATACACTGTGGTTCCACTAATAAAGTTATTTGAGCTGATGAATTAAGCCTAAATAACATTTGAAGCACAGAGTTAATTAGGTTCTCCATGTTCCAAACACATGCTGTCATCCATTTATCATGGAACTGCTTCAATGGGTCGGACAAGTTCTGAGTCTGCTTTATAGGAAAGCTGCTAATTCATTGCCGCTTAGTCTTTTTCAAAATAAAAATTAGTTTGTATCATTGGCTGCTTTAAGTTTAGTCAGGTTGCATTTCCAATAATAAATACGCTCTTCTTTCTGTATATTTTTGTCATGCTCAGGGAACAAAAACACTGTTGATATTAGGGCTGCGCATCTTCACCGGTCTCACGATTCGATGCGATTATGATTATCAAGGCCATGATTCGATTCGATTCGATTCCACGATGCATCACGATTGCAGCGCAAGTGCGCATGACTTTCA
The DNA here is from genome assembly GCA_029574335.1 of Rana kukunoris. NCBI lineage: Eukaryota > Metazoa > Chordata > Amphibia > Anura > Ranidae > Rana > Rana kukunoris. Next base: position 116,596,064 of record CM056049.1, on the reverse strand, counting down.
TCAAAAAAAATTGAAGTACTCCATTTTTTTTTCTATCTGTTCTTAAAAAACAAAAAAACAACACACAATAACACTTCCTGCATGTAGCAAAGTCTAAACACAGCAGACATGCTACAGGAGATGGTCAGAGACTGCTGACATGCTACAGGAGATGGTCAGAGACTGCGGACATGCTACAGGAGATGGTCAGAGACTGCGGACATGCTACAGGAGATGGTCAGAGACTGCGGACATGCTACAAGGGGATGGTCAGAGACATGCTACAGGAGATGGTCAGAGACTGCGGACATGCTACAGGAGATGGTCAGAGACTGCGGACATGCTACAGGAGATGGTCAGAGACTGCGGACATGCTACAGGAGATGGTCAGAGACTGCGGACATGCTACAGGAGATGGTCAGAGACTGCGGACATGCTACAGGAGATGGTCAGAGACTGCGGACATGCTACAGAAGATGGTCATAGACTGCGGACATGCTATAGGAGATGGTCAGAGATTGCGAACATGCTACAGGAGATGGTCAGAGACTGAGGACATGCTACAGGAGATGGTCAGAGACTGCGGACATGCTACAGGAGATGGTCAGAGACTGCGGACATGCTACAGGAGATCGGGGTGGTATGTAAAACTGCGCTGCTAGAAATGAATAAATGTGGCTGCTAAACACGGCTACTGAAAAACAAGAAGCAAAAAACAGAATGGAAACGTGGTAGTGTAGCGCTCAGAATAACAAAATATAACTGTAAGGCTATACATATACATAAAGTGTGAAACACAAAAAGTGATCTGTGCATCAACATGAAAATAATGACATGACTAATAAAATTGAAATAAAGTTCATGAAATAAAGTTCATAAATTCCAGTGACACAAATGATGCTTGATGTATCAGAAGTGAAAAAGAAAAAATCCCACCACCGGTGAAGATGCAGATGCATCTGGTAAGCCTGCATCTTCACCGGTGGTGGGATTTTTTCTTTTTCACTTCTGATACATCAAGCATCATTTGTGTCACTGGAATTTATGAACTTTATTTCATGAACTTTATTTCAATTTTATTAGTCATGTCATTATTTTCATGTTGATGCACAGATCACTTTTTGTGTTTCACACTTTATGTATATGTATAGCCTTACAGTTATATTTTGTTATTCTGAGCGCTACACTACCACGTTTCCATGCTACAGGAGATCGTCAAAGACTGCGGACATGCTACAAGAGATGGTCAGAGACTGCGGACATGCCACAGGAGATGGTCAGAGACTGTGGACATGCTACAGGAGATGGTCAGAGACTGCGGACATGCTACAGGAGATGGTCAGAGACTGCGGACATGCTACAGGAGATGGTCAGAGACTGCGGACATGCTACAGGAGATGGTCAGAGACTGCGGACATGCTATAGGAGATGGTCAGAGATTGCGGACATGCTACAAGAGATGGTCAGAGACTGTGGACATGCTACAGGAGATGGTCAGAGACTGCGGACATGCTACAGGAGATGGTCAGAGACTGCGGACATGCTACAGGAGATGGTCAGAGACTGCGGACATGCTACAGGAGATGATCAAAGACTGCGGACATGCTACAAGAGATGGTCGGAGACTGCGGACATGCTACAGGAGATGGTCTATATTTCTCCTCCATACAGCCCAGTCCCTGCCTGCAGTGACAATGACTTGTCACAGGTGACAGTACATCAGATTCCACTACATGCCCGTACCCCGTGTCCCCGGATCACAGCACCCGCCTCCTCCTCTGTACTTACATGCTGCTCTGCACAGAGGATGGTTAGAGGGAACTTGCAGCCTTGTAGTGAGATGGGCGATCTGCCAGCTCACCATCCCCCGATCTCTATTCCAGCTCTTCACTGTCAGCCGGGAATTCTCAGCGTTTGTATATATTAGCGCCCACGCTAATGTGACTGACTGACTGCCCGCCTCTCTCCAGTCTCCACTCTGGTCTCCATCGGCCCCGCTCACTGACTAGAACTTCAGATTAGTAGAGGATAGTGTTTGTATATGCCGCGCTAACGTGACTGACTGCACGGTATCTCCTATGTCCACTCGGCTCTTACGTTTCTCCTGGCGTCAGCCCCTCCCGCCTTTCTACTGATCCAATCGTTAGGCAGTGGGCGGGGCTGACGCCAGGAGAGATGTGAGAGTAGAGTGGACCATAGGAGAGAGGCGGGCCGGGCAGTCACACTAGCGCTGTAAACAAAGGTACCATAGAACGGAGCGCTCTCCCGGGAGGGGCAGGAATGGGGGCGGGGCTAGGCATCGATTATCACGGTCGCATGCATCGGAATTGCATCGGGTACACTGGAATCGCGATGCACCGATGCAGCGATTATATTTGACACCCCTAGTTGATATGAGCAGCGTACAGCTAGAGTGTTGGACCACTGGAGACCCGGGTACAGTGCCGATCCTGACCTCCCTGGGTCCCTAAGCAAAATGACATGTCACATTAAAGTTGAGAAGCGGGGGGGGGGGGCGCTGCTGTCGGAAATGACATCTTACATTAAAGTGAGAAGCGGGGGGTGCTAACTTCTTACCTCTTCTCCCATGCAGCCAGCGAGTTGAGAAGCGGGGCGAGGGGCCGAAAATGACTTCTCACTAGACGGGGGCCTCTAGTAATTTG